>JAPWDM010000060.1:620000-983831 GCA_035578155.1 Brachynemurus nebulosus | reverse complement strand
TAAAAATTAAAAAAAAATTATATACATAAAATTCACGAAATGGTAGAACATGTGTAAACAAACACATTTTTAATAAAAAATAATAACAGACAAACACTGATAATGATAAAAAAAATATTTTAGAAAAATAAACAATTAAATACTTTTATTACAATTTTACATGTACGCATTTCAATACAATTACAAAAAAATGTGATAATATAAAATTATAAAGTGGTATGTTATTCTTCTAGTATACATGTTTACAAAAATCACAGTGTTTGTTGTAACACACCAGCGATCAGTGATCGTGATCACTGATCACTGGACTTTACAGTCCATGTTCACAGCATCTGTGAACGTGGACTGTAAAGTGTTAATAAATTTTCGTTTAAGATTCACTCTAGGCACTTTCAAATTTAATATAATAATACAAAAAAACTGTAAAGATCAGTGAAAATGTAAAATGGCAATTAGTCTAATCATTCATGGTAGAAAATTCAAAATCCTCAAAATAAGTCGTTAACACGTTTAACACAATTGTCTAAAATAGGTTTTTCACGATTTAATAAAGATTATAAAGATTACTAATAATGAAATATTTACTTTTAAGCTATCGGACATCTTCCACGTGGCATTTTCATGTAAAAGTTCATAGTAAGTGGCATTTTTACTTGACGTCGACGGCTGAATTTCACTACCACACTGGTGATGATCAGCTATACGTTTATCTCGTTCGCGCTCAAGATGCATACCGGTGAGTGCTTTAACTTCTCCGGTAGCATTTGCATACAAGTAAATACGTAATATTTCACTAAGATTTGCGTGCGTTAAATCAGCCTGTCGTAAAGACTGGCCTAAAATTGTAGTATGGCGTGCTGGATTTGGTATTCCGGGATCTTCTATTGCACAAACTAATAAGTGTGTCATTACTGACAGGAGTTCTTCTTCTGCCTCTGCTGATGTGTTTAGTAAGGCTGATTGTAATGAATTCAGTGTTGGTAAAGATTCCATATCTAAATAAAAAAAATTGTTTTCTATAAGAATAAAGTCAACAAAAATTTAAGACTCGACTATGGAAAAACAAAACAAAAAGTCAGATGGTGCTACATGTATTTATGTCATATAGTCAAAGTCTAGACCATGTCTCTACCACTTGTGTTCAAGGACGAATTTTTATTGTCACAGTCCGCTATGTGGCTCTGATTGTACTTGTAGGCTAGAGTCCCTATGCTAAATAGAGTTGGGACATGCCAGCTATTTTTCACCAAATAAATATTGTCAAAATTAATTATCATATGTTTGATTAATTTTAATTTTAAATTCTTTCTAGGTTGAATTAAATGATTTTTTTAAAAATATTTAATTTATTTTCAATTTATTTTAGATGAACCGTTGATGAAAAATGGCGAACTATCAAAACTAGTGTCCCTACTGTACTTTAAATAGTATAGGGACGCTAGCTACAAGTACTATTAACGCCATCTCGTGGATTATTGTACAGCAGCAATAGTAAGCGGTATATTTCCTCATAAAAGGTTTATGGAGAGTGGCACGGACATGGTCTAGTCTAAACTCTAAAATACATTCAAAATTAGGACTAAGTATTTCCGAAGTTTTCCATCGCTGAATCAAAGTGTAAATAAAAATATATGGCGAGAAAACAAAATTAATTTGATTATAAGGCTGCTCGCTCACACACAATACTACTGACAAACTAAATTGATGAAAATATTGTCCAATATTAGAATATGGTCTACAAATATACAATAATATTTAAATTATTATCAATAATTTTGTGTGTGTGCAGGCAGACTGTACAAAGTTTAACATTTTCTTTACAATCCCCCCCCCCCCTCAAAGAAGAAAAACAGGCGACAGGGCGACATTGTCGCAGAAAGAGGACGGGCTCCTGCAGAAAGCGCCCCAAAGTATATATGAAAACTTACAGCTGCAGAAAGATTAACTATGAGAAAACCAACTAGAATGTAGTCTGCAGAAAATGTATTTGTTTTGAATTTGATCATAAAAGGGAAGCAAAAAAACTTTATTTATAGTGCAGTAAAAATAACTTGAATGTGAAAACGCTCCTCTTTAAAACGAAGACAAGTGACTTAAGACGTTCGCGAGCGCTGGCGTATAAGTAAGTGAGTAAGAATGTATTTTTCTTATTTTCAATATGTATTCTTCAGATTCTCTACTCTAATAATGTAATTATTTTTTGATATTTTCAATTCATTATTGTTTTAGTTTCTATTTTTATGTTTGAAACACGTACATTTAAACTTTTTCATTATTTACAAATCAAATATTGGTAAAAATCAATTATTCAATTTTTGTAAAAATGGAGATTAAATTAAGCTTTGAGGTGTATTTCATTTTCACTAGATTTTTTAGTCTTGAGGAGGTCACAATTTGTTATTTAACTTTCATTATGATTATATTTATTACAAATAAATTCCAGATTGATAGCATTTTGAATGGCTAGGTAAGTTAATGGTCCATTTTTCAACATAGGAGTATTACATTTTTTTAAAAAATATAAGTTTTTGCAAGTGCTTGTTATCAAGTAAAATTATTTTGTATGAATTAGAATGATTTAATATAAGTCTGTAAAATCTGCATTTTAGACTCATTGCCTACTAACCCTTTATAGCCGATCCTGAGATTATTTTTTTATCGCAAAATAATGTAAACAAATGAAGTTTTATAACAAGGTCTTGTTGACTCAGTGTTATTAATACACTAGGAATTATAATTTGTTGCCAGATTTGCACTAAAAATATTAAACAATATGTAATTGTATTGTATTGCGATTATATTAAATGTCGAAATTTACGTTCGATTTACGGCAAGCTTGCAGAAAGTTTTTGCGTTTAACACATGCCGTCGCAGAAAGGTTGAAAAGGTTCTTCTTTGGGGCAATTCGCTCAGTTTAAAGAATCATCATATTTTTAGAAACATCTTGGGGATCGTAAGAAAACAGATCAGAGATTAAACTCTTCTTCGTTATTTTTAGAGATCAGGGGAAGAATTTAGTCTGTGGAGTGCATTTTGAGAATTTTTAGTCAGGATGAATCAAATAATACCTCATTAGTTAAAATTCTACATACGTAGACTATTTAATTTGGTGTCGCCACAGTCGGGTGAAAAACACTACAATGAAACTTGTTTACTTACCAAATCCTAGTGTTTCTCCGAAGTTATGCAAAAATTCAAATACCATTAATATGTCAGCGAATGCTTGCCCAGGTAATTTAGACCCGGTATTCGATCGTAACGAGGCAATTCGTTATTATCATTACTACTTAATTCCATATCGTCGCATGGTTTTCGAAGCTCGGCGAGGATTTCCATTTCAGCTCTTCTCTGTTCTAATCGCCTTTCTTTCGTTGCTTGTTTTTCAAGTAAAGCCTGTTGTTTTTTACGTTCACGTTCCTCTAGTCTCTTTCGAGCCTCTAACGACTTGACTAGTGCCATATGCTGTCTTCGACGTTCTCTCTCCTGGGTTAAATTAGAAATTTAAATTAATTACGTATAAAATTCGATTAATTTCTTCACATATTTGGTTTTAATAAAGTAAATGCAAAGAAAATGAATGAAATTGTTAGACGAATATGTTAAGTTACAACTTGACAATACTCATACCACAAACAAAAAGTTGTGCTTAACGAAAAAAAGGCAGTATTTACTGATAACACAAATAACTCTTACACAGATTCAGAAAGCCAAAATATACGCAACAGACAATTATATGAGAAAAAGTTGGCTAACAATTAACTCAATTAAGAGATTATACGCACTTATGTTGAGAAAAAATAGCAGAATTTCACTATTTATACTCATTAGCTTATTGTTTTCAGTTTAGATTCCAGATTTATTATTCCATTACATAAAAACATCGTCTAATTAATTTATTTTTTGTAAATAATGTCTCTGTACCAAATTTAATCGAATTTAGTTCACTTATTTCGCTGTGATTAATTAACTGGTTTTGTATTCCAAAATAATTACTGTATGTATTCATAGTAAATAGTGTCTATGTACCAAATTTTGCTATGATTAATTAACTAGTTTTGTATCCCACAAGAACATTTAATCAGTATACGATTATTAATACTATGTGTTAACTGAGGGTAAATAGTGTCTGTGCACTAAATTTCATCGACTTCGGTTTAGTCAGTTGGACGTGATTTAACAATTGGTTTTGTATTCACCGGGAACCTTCAATCGAGATAAAACGATTCTATGTATTATTAAAATTATTGCTATATGCCATTCATAATAAATTTTCATAACCATTTCAACACATTTTTATAATAATTATATTAACTTTAAGTTAAGTTACATATAGAGCTTTTTTTTAACTCAATTCAAAAGTATTTAAAAATTTAAGACGATAAAAGAATTTTTTCCAAAATAAGTCATAAAATAAATTACGATTTCTAAAAAACTAATTTTTTATAGTACTTTTATGATCGTGGGTCCATTACAGGAACCTAACCAAGCTCAACCATGATTTTTTTACGAATTTGCCTACTTGTAAAGTGTTCACCTTGGCATGCCTGAATTAACAATGTAGTATTTGAACGTAAAAAAAATGTTATGTTTCGTGAAGACGAATTGTTAATGTGTGTCATACGGATGTCTATTTTGGCATGTATAATTATTAGAATTAATAACAATAACCGAATGATTATAATATCCGGCATCTACTGTAATATCTTTTGTCTGTTGTATATAATTCAGCATTAACTTTTACTTTCTGTCTTCTGCAAATCTGTATATTTATAAAAATAAAACACACTAAAATTTTGATTAGAAAATCAACTGAACTCATGCAATAAAATTCAAATACATATTATAAAGTGAAATCTACTATAATAATTGTTTTTTTTTTTAAATATAATACATGAATAAAAAAAACACCTGACTTTGCAGAAAAGTATAATTTACTTTTACCTTTTTATTGGAGTATATTTCGATCAATATAATCATTATCAAACAAATTTGATTAACCAATAATTAACTTGAACAAACTTGTTTGATAATGATCAAACTGATCGCAAAATGTTACAAAATTGGAAAATAGGTGAAATTTTACAAAGTCAAGCATTTTTATTAGCAAACATGGAACACCGCATCGTGCTTGATTATTCATGCGTTATTAAAAAAGAAAGTTATAGGAAGGAAACCGAGTTTTTTTAATATATATTTTTTTTTGGCGAAAAAAATAGTTTTTTTTTTTATAGAATACACTTTATATACAATTACTATTTTTAACTATATAGAATCTTTCAATTTCGAAAACATATTTACCCATTAATACCTTATGTAAAATTATTTTTACACACGCTTAATGATACACTGATTTAATGTGATAATAATCTAATTCAAACTTTACAACTTATGACCTGTGGGTTACTATATAATTCATTTAATAATTTCAAGTGACCCATTTAAGTTCTACAAATGAAAAATATATAAAAATAAATTCTAAATGTGTTTGATATCAGTCCCATTTTTCAAGAACAGTTTTTTATATCCACTTTGCATCCTTTAAAACGGAAATACAGTAGAACCTCTCATAAGTTATAAACTTTTCGTAAGTCTCATAATTTCTCTCATAAGTTATATTTTCTCCTTTTTTGCTGGTCATACTAGTTATAAACGCATGCGCAGTTCTACAGTAGTGAATACGCGGCAATGCGCATTTTGTTAAACTACAGAACCCCTTGGAAAGGTATAACGCACTCGTGTTAAATTTAGACATTTTAAGTGGAAGAATAGGAGAATTAAAACTTATAAGAGATTTGCTGGTCCCAACTGTATAACTTATAAGGGGTTCTACTGTACCACTAATCCAAATCCTTCACTTAACAGCCACATTTTGGTTAATTTTAATCTACCGCCAAAAAAGATTACCAGCCTCTGATCTAACCTATACTGTACCAAATTTAGCATTTTCTTTTCTGGATTAAATCAATATACCATTAAGCATGCGAATGTCCGTGTCATAAGAGCTTAGTAACGTTTCCACGTTATAGGTTAGGTTTTTTTACCCTCAACAGCTTTAAATAGAAAATAGTCATTATATAAAATTATATACACACAATTTTCAAATTGCTATGGATAACAAATTTAAGCTGACACTACGAGTAAGCAAAGTAAAATCGTGGTATTCAGTCTGTTGGTAGACGAGTTGACAATACTTTAAAAAAATAAATCTGTAGATTTATTGATTAAAAGTTTAAGAATAAATTTTCATAAAATGCATCTTTTAATTAAATTTTACTTAAAAAAATATTATAACGTCATTGCTCATCAAATGAATAAAGTCAACTGCACTATGGATAATATCGTCACTTACTATATGACTGAGAATTGTCATTGCGCACTGATGCACAAAAATGATTAAGTACAATGTGTACTTAACCATCCTTATCCTACATTGTTGTACTTTACTATCAGAGAAAAATGATAGTAAAGTATAAAAATTTAATTACACTTTATAAAAAAGTGAAAAAATTAAGTTGAACATTAAATATGGTAAAAATGACCTCCACACTCTCATATTACGCGAACAGTGTCATTTCATAGGTAAGAGAGATAAACTGGATTTAATGAACGATTACTTTACAATTGATTCAGTGCTAATTTCGAAAGAAAAATTATTATGAAAATTATTATTATTATTTTTTTTTAGGTAATAAAGGTACACAAAAAAGTTAAAAATATTTTTTTGTATAGTATTCATCTTCCAAATTCAGTGGGAATCCGATAATAGTAACTCCGACTTCAACAGACTATACATAAATTAAAACATTAAAATAAACAATTTTACTATGATCATGTGCGCATGTATAACAGACAATCCATGGGCAGTAAAAAAATTTTTTTTGGGGTTTTTTTTATACATTTATTTCCAACATTAAACTTCAATTATTTCAGTCACGAATTTATCTATATTGCTCTTTTACAAAAATATGCTATCACTGTTAAGGTTCGTCCACACGCTTAAGCTTTACCACGATATAATTTTGCAAACTAAGTTTGTACAAGTAAACATGCGAGTACATACAAACCCATTGATGCGGCTTGTGTAAACGTCGCACTGCAGGTTTTACTTGTGCAAACCAAGTGACAATGTTCAAGCTACATTTTAGTCGCAATCATATATAAATCATATGTAAATACTCTGAAAACTATTGTAATCTAAATCAATGGTTCTCAAACTTTTTGGTTCGCGACTCCATTGTACTTAAAAAATTTAAAGGAACTCCGAAATATGTATATAGAAATGGGTAGGAAATATATATGTAGAAAGTGGGTATGTGATCTGTAATCAATTGTTTCTGCGGCCCCATGAGGGCCGTGACCCCCACATTGAGAATCACTGATCAATATGCTGCTAGCTATACCGTGCGCCTATCTTAGTACAAAATTTGAAACATTTTTTTAAAATTGTCAACTCGTCTTCTATTGCTGTTCCTCGTGCAGAATTTGAAAATTGAGTGTCAATAAAATATTTTAATCAAAATAAACTCGTTTTAAAACAAAGATACAAAACAAAAAAAAGAAAAACCCAAAACCAATAATAATAATTTAGAATAGAATATTTGAAAATAAGCATTTATTAAATTAAAGACACAGAAGTTAATTTTGAAAAGAAGACATTTAAAGATAAATGCAGGTAAATGAATTTTACCGTACCAATTCAACAGTGTAGAGCATTTCACGTTGCTTATTCAACTCCTGCATGTAAATCTAAAGGAAAAGAGAAATGATACCATGTTTGTTACATAAAAAAATTTCTAGCAAAACACTTCTACATAAAAACATAACTAAAGATATGCTAAAATAAACTTCTAAAATAAAATACACAACACACAAATACATAATAAACATAAATGACAATGAATATAATGAAAAAATAGAAATAATATTATTTACATAAAAATAATGAAACTGACTATTTTATATTTATCAAAAAATTACCAAACTCATAATAGGTGTAATTCTAAATAAGTTTTTAAAATTTTAAATTTCCCTTCAGTAAATAAATAATTAGGAAGTGGTAATCTTATGTAAATTAATTTATGAAATTGACACCATGTCCAATTAGCATCAGATCTATTATGTTCAAAGCTACCCAAACATCGAAAATTAATTTAATTTGATATTTTGTGGTACACTATAACTGAAAAACTGTTTTTTATTGTCAATGAAGCATCTATTCATATATTAGTTTTTTTAATATGCAAAATTTTACAAATTGTTTGTAAAATTCGTAAATTTTGTTCGATTTTGAACGTATTAAACGACAAGTGTATAAATAGTAACAAAATCATCGCAAATGATGAATTTAAAAGCAAATAGATGTAAATCAATCAATAATTAAATATAATAATGATGATTCATACTACACAAGCTTTTGTTTGCGCAAACATTACGTCAACACATCTCGTTTGCATAAACTTATGTTTGTGTATTGTGGACCGGCTATTAGAAAATATCAGAATGTTTAATTTGCCATTATTTTAACAAAACTGTTAGATTACGAGCTAGCTTTCGAGTATCACGCCATCTTTAGGCAGAATTTTATTTTGGGTAACAACCCTTTATTCAATTGTATTCTTCCTGAAGATAAGGTGATATTCAAAAACTAGCTCGTAATTTACAATTTTACTTTGGTGAAAAGTGATAAAATAAGCATTCTCGCATTTTCTAATATGGATTGTCACACAATAAATCTTTCAAATATTAATTATTTAATTAAATTTTTAGTTTTTCAAAATCAGCAATAAACTTTTCTCATAAATTTCATTTATTTATTTTTTTATTAAATTAAACGTTTTTAAAATGTTTACAATCAAAGTTATATAAATATAATGGCTCAGACCGAAAAACATTAAATAAAACATTATCGCCCATCTCTACCCTCGTTTCTTACATGCGTGATATGCTATCCAACAAGAAAAAAAATGAAACCACATAGTAGTTACATAACCCCAAATAATATTACAATTTATAAGTGAAGTAGGTTATTTTTTTGTTAACCGTAAATTACTACAATGATTTTTGCGAATTACTTACTACACAGAATATTCAAACAAAAAACTTAATTGTATCGATAACAAACGACAGAAGGACAAGGTCACAACTAGTACTAAAGACTTATTACAAGAAAAGTTAGCAAAAACTCTCCGCACCCCCTTTTAAATTTCAAAAATATAACAACATATAGGTGATTTTTCACCCTTTTTAGTACTCTACGGTTAATTACAATTAAGGACTAATAATAAAGTTAAATATATATACAAATAAATTGAAACCTGTAATAAATTTTATATTTTTAAGTGACTGGCGTAAAAATGTCACAAAATAAAATGCGCGCTGAAAACTGAATTTAATTGAACTAACATCGACTCAAGCGGTACTAGACACGTTGCTTTTACTGAATAGTCTTTAATGCATGTATTCAGCGTATACAGTTATTGCGGTTACATTTTTATAACTTTGACTGTATCTTCCTGTACATGTGTAGGTTGAAATATAAATATCCTATTATTTTGGCAAGTCATAGCTGGGTCATTTCATTTCAAATCATCCAATAAAAACATAAAATGTCACCCATGACGTCAGATTTAGCTGAAAATTTTTTTATTTGTTTATTTAGCCATCCTAATCATCTGTACAAAATTTAAGAAAATTATCTCTAATAGTTTTCAAGTTATGAACTTTCGAAATTTAGCAAAATAGGGTTAAAATGATGTTTCCGTGGTATCACTTTCGGTGACGTTATTATATTAAAAAATCCATAACTTCTGTAATATTTAACATAAAGCAATAATTTTTTCATCAAAATGTTCAGAAAAGTCAGGAGATTACAGAAAAAATAAATTTAGTTAATTATCACTTCATGTTTCTATGTAATGCTTTGTTAGACTTAAATTTTGAGACATTTTTTAATCGATAAACAAAAAATCTTTAATAGTGTTTATTGACCAAAGGCATAGCAGTAACCGTAGTAATTTTTTTTCTTAATTTACCCTAAAGATGTAAACTAAAATAATCTGGAACAAAAATAATGGTTTTTTACCCGCTAATATTTTTCAGACACGTCCGACGTCTGAAAGCTCAAAAAACGAGCTTTTTGGAATAATTTCCCAAAATTCAAAATTTTTGTTTACACCATTGGAAAGAGGAGAAAAAATCACGTAAAAAAGATCTTTAAACTATTATTCTATGTCAACAAGTTTCCAAGGAAAACAAATTTCAAAGATTCATAACTTGAAAACTATTAGAGATAATTTTTTTAAATTTTGTACAGATGATTAGGATGGTTAAATAAGCAAATAAAAAAATTTTCAGCTAAATCTGAGGTCATGGGTGACATGACCTGGATGAAGTGGCGTGTAATGACCCAGCTTAGTATTGTGAGACTAAATTAAATCGTGGTTTGATTCTTAAGAAACTATTGAGAATAGGCACAAGATGATAGCAGACGCATGGTAACAATTGCGAGTTATTCGTTTTTGTAGATGCTTCACTTGTTACTGAGAAAAATAATGTAGCACAAATGAAAATTTATATACTGGATTAAAGATTAAAGGCCCGTTCCGACTAGTATCGGCGCTGACACCATGGGTTGCAATGATAATAAAATTAAATGCCAATTATACTGTGGTACTTGACATAAGCTGGAAACGCGACTAATTAACCAAAACAGATATTAATTTTTCTGTATAAAATCAATACCTGTTTGTTTTTATTATTCGGAAATTATATTCCACTTACATTTTACAACTATTGCAAGTAATAGTTCGGACGTCCGTACTGGTCGGATCAGGCCTTTAGCGGGCCCACTATTAACAGTAACGTAGTCAATCCAGTTTACGCGCTACAAATTATTAAAGCGTAAGGCTTTAACAATTTTGAAATTAAATTTATCCATTTCTAAATTCCCTAAAAACCACTTCCATTAAAATATTTTCCATGTAAAACTGAACTAATTGTTTTGTCACATACTAAAAATAAAACCACCTAAAAAAAATTCTGAATTTAATAAAAATTTATTTCATACCTGTTCTTTTATCAACGCTGCTTGCTGCCGTTTCATTTCACGTTCCTAAAATAAGAAAGATTAAAAAATGGAATCAAAAAATTGAAAATAAATAGAACGATAATTCAAAGAATAGTTATATATTTTTTTTTTAAATTACAAAATTTTTAAATTTGTATAATTTAACACAATCACAAACAATATTAATAAACTTACGCGTAATTTTAGAAAATCGTTGATTTGCATATGTAATTTATTTTTCCAATTAACGAAAATAAGCAAATATTCAAAAAATAAAAATATTTTCTTAATTTTTATATGTGTACTTACTTTCTTGATAAAACTTATTGCCAATATTTTTAAAAATGATTTTAAAAATTGTACACACAATAATTGTGAAAAACAGAGCGATTTTTGTATAATGAAAAAATGCAGTGTACTGTAAAACCTAAGAGCTGAATATAAAAATGAAATAGTCAAAAGCGAATACACTCACAGTAGGGTTCCGTAACTAGTTCCAAGCGAACTTAAGTAGGTACGTTACTTATTTAACGTACTATTAATAGAATAAAAGTAATTTGATAAATAGATTTTATTTTCGTTTTTCTTGTTGCAATTGATTTGGAGAAAAACGAGAAAAATGGCGGGTAACTTTGCCCATATGTACTCTACAGAAACAAACAGATATTGCAAAACTTATAACCCAGCACAACTATGCAACACTTATAAAAATATAAGAATCATAAAAATCTAATACCAGGAGTTTTTGGGTGCTTCACTTTGTAAGAGAATTACCCAGTGACAATTCACAAATTATTCACCCTCTATTACAGTCGGTTATAAAAATAAATAAGTATTGAACACCATATTTCCAGAATTGTTTTTTTTCTGCATTACTAAGAAAAATTTCTTTAAAAAAAATTACAAAATTCGTTCTGTTTTTCCTGTTTTTTCCAGAAAATGAAAAAACAATAATATGGAATTGAATAACAGCAAAAACAATACCTGTATCTTTCGTTGTTGTTCCTCTTGCCGTAGTTTCTCTAGCTCCTCTTGACGCTTTCGTCGCGCCTGAGACAAACATGCAAACAACATCCATTAACGAACATTCATTTCATTCAAAATTTAATGAAATATAATTAAGATAAATAAAAACATGCAGTTATTAATTAGGGTTACTACCTTCTAGAACACCTTTTTCTTCATGATTCAACTATTATTATTACCAGAGAAGATGCTTTAGTCGTACCGTAAGTTCTACCGAAGTTTTTACCGAATATTACCTTATAACTGACTTATGAGAAAATTTATATAACATGTAAGTATGTGGTCAATTATACTAAATTTTCTAGAAATGTTTTTTATTGACTGTTAATACAATGTGAATCAATGAATCATCCGAAAAGTATTTCAGGAGGCATAGCAAATATTTTAAAAAGTAGTGACTTTGTGTAAGATATGACAATTTTTTAATTGTAAAACGTTTAGTAACTGATGAAGATTGTTTCAGCGTGGTGTCGTATTTAGTTTAGATATGTATTTAAACGAACATGAAAATTCTTGCTAATATTATATCATTATCTGATAAATATGAGTATAGAAATTATTCTTGTACGTAATTCGCTCATCAAACCGATTCAAGCGGTAATATCAAAATGGTTACTTTTCAGGAAAAGAAAAAATTATATTCATATAAATATACAAAATACACAGATATACAGGGGTGAGCTTTTTGAGAGTTTTCATTTTTATTATAACCAAACTATTGATTTAATCAAAAAATTGTTCCAATAAGAGCTGTAGATATCGATGGGAACAACTGATTGTTACAGTCAGGAGTTTTATAGCTTTTATGGTTACATTAAGCTATGACGCAACTTATAGTTTTTTTAAGGGATTATATACAATTGTGATGGTCAGAAAAATTAATTTTTTCATTACATATTCTTTAAGTATATTATCTCAAGAATACTCTCACCAAATTTCGTAATGACCGGAGCATTAGATCCGAAATTATAGCTATTTATAACGCATTATCTCGAATAGCGTCCGCAGCTGCTCCTGTGCACCTGTCGCTCGGTATAATATAAACGGGACGTCGACATTCGTTGCTCTAACGACTAGACAACAAAATATACTAACGAAATGTTTTTGAAATTCTGATTTCAGATGAACCGTTCTTGAGTTATCATGTCCACTGTGTGTGAAATGTGTTTCGTTTTTTGGGTATATTAATTTGAAACCTATAAAAACGCTGTTGACTATAAGGCTAAGGCTACACGAGCGTTTTTTTAACGCCTAGTTTTGAACGGAAATTAGCGCGACGTGTTTTAACGCTGATCCCCAGCTACACGAGCGTTTTTTAACGCCTAATTTTTGAGCGGAAATTAACGCGACGTTTTTTAACGCTGATCCGCGGGTATATACACGAGCGATAAATAATGCCATTGAACTTTAAGAATTAATAGCTCATTATCCACGAATTTCATTTCAATATTTATTGTGTTATAAATTTGAAGTATGAAAACAGAATTAATTGAATCATCAATCTGTATCTCTCAATACATATGGGGTACAATATGGCGGATATTGCGTTTGACGTTAATAGCGTTATTTGTCGCTCGTATGGCCAGCCAGATGCGTCACACGCGTTTTTTATCGCCGCATAGGCCTACACCGCCCAGATCCATCTTCTGGCGTTATGAACTTGAGAACGCGTGTGTCTTTCCAGACTGAGCGATAATTTCCGCTACGTGTAGCCACTTTAATGCATTTCAATGTTGCCCATATTTCTAGCGTTATTTGACGCTTAAAATTAGACGTTAAATAACGCTGGAAATATGGGCAACATTAATATGAATTAAGGTGGCTACATGTAGCGAAAATTATTGCTCAGTCTGGAAAGACATACGCGTTTTCAAGGTCATAACGTCAGAAGATGAGTCTGGCCGATCCAGGCCTATGCAGCGATAAAAAAACGCGTGTGACACATCTGGCTAGTTACACGAGCGACAAATAACGCTAGTAACCATATCTGCCAAATCATACCCCATATGACCCATATGTATTGAGAGATACAGACTGATGATTCAATTTCATTCTGTTTTTAGTCGAATTTTCTCCGAAAAATTAGACTTATACAGTCTATACGATAAGAGCTGCGAGAGGCGAGACCAGGGGCGCTATCCGTTTTCGGACCCGTAGAACACGATTATGTAAAAAAAAAAGATGTCTGATATATATATATATATATATATATATATATATATATATATATATATATATATATATATATATATATATATATATATATATATATATATATCTATATATTTTCCCGCAACCTTTTAATATGTGTAGGGCCCCCCTATGGAAGTTAAGAGATGAAATTTGGTAAGTGGGGCTTATTCCGATGCACAACAATACTATCAAAGTGGGGTCAAATTTTGGGCAAATTTTTTTTCGGACCCGACCTTTATGGGGGTGGTGGGGGGCGGAAAAGCAATAAAACTTTTCCAAACCGGTTTTAAATAATGTTTCGGTCAATTATCTACAACATATCCAAAATTCAGCTTCCTAGGATGATATGGTGGGAGTAGAGGGGGGAAAAACGATTTTCGCTGGATCTAACAGGCCCCCAGCCCCCCAGAATTAACGTAGAGGGTTGAAATTTGGTGTGTTGATAAAGTTCGTACCTAGGTTGTGCTTTTTGGAGGTTTTAATATTTTACCCCCACCCCCCTAATTTTTAAGCTACAATTTCATGCATTTTCGACGTTTTCGAAGTTTGTACCACTCGCACAGGTCACCCGAATAAACCTAGAGGGCTGAAATTTTGTATTCGGATTGAGTTAGTATCAAGGGGGTGCCTTTTGGGGGTCTCGACTTTTAACCCCTACCCCCACCATTTTTATACCCAAAAGAACATGATTTTTCTTGTTTTTTAACAGTTTCGTTCGGGTCAAAATCTCCCCAAATAAACCTAGAGGGCTGAAATTTGGTGTACAGGTTAAGCTAATAGCCAGACACTGTTTTTTGGAGGTTTCAACTTTTAACCCTTACCCCCACGATTTTTACGCCAATATTTCCTTAATTTTTTTGCTTGTTTTCTAACATGTCTAGAGACTCCATAAGGAAACCTAGAGGGCTGAAATTTTGTACGTGTATTCAGTTAGTATCCAGCTAGTACCTTGTAGGGAGTCCGCATCACTTTTCCCCCCACTTCTCCCATTTTTACATCGGAATTGAATGCTATTGTTAAATGTGTTTTAAAAGCATTATGTTTATTCTAAATACAAGTAGGCGAATAGTAATTTTAAAAAATTTAAAAAAAAGTGAACTTACTTTTATGACAAATGAAATACATACATATTAAGTAATTTAAAAATGTTATTAAAGTCACTGTTTATTTATAAATTAGGAATTTTGGATTTTTAGTATTTATAAAATAGAAATTTTGGATTTTTTTGGAAAGAAAAAATATCTTTATAAAGGCCTTCCAGTTTACTATTTAAGGTCCTTTTTTAATTTTTAAAACTAAAACATAAAGGCAATTAGCGGATAAACATGGGCAGGAATGTCCTCGTACGAATTGTGTTGGCTTTTTTTCTGCTACCTGTTTTCGGCACAAAATTGAAATTTACTGAGATACAGCCCTTAAATACTTAAAACCTTTTTTTAAAGCCTCGATCAGCCGAACACTCATCACCAGTTTTGAAACCAACAAAATGACAATTCGGTTGTAGACTTTCAATCACATTTCGCTTGTAGACATTCAATACCGAAGATGAAGGGGAAAATTCGACTACCGTGATGGGGCCCCGCTGCTCACGGCGTTTTTATACTTTGAATTTATAACACAACAAATATTGAAATGAAATTTGTCGACAGTGAATTATTAATTTCTGAAGTTCAATAGCACTAATGGCGTTATTTATCGCTCGTATACCCGCGGATCAGCGTTAAAAAACGTCGCGTTAATTTCCGCTCAAAAACAGGCGTTAAAAAACACTCGTGTAGCCTTAGCCTTAGAGTCTATAATAGATAGCAAATTTTTACCCTAAAACTGATAAATTTGAAAAAAAGGGTAATTTTTTTTGTTTATTTATGTTTTAAAATGTTGCATTATATCAGTTTTATTGACGAATTTGCATTGTACAAAAAGTATAAGTTTGCATTGTGGTTTGAAAACCATAAAATTCTAAAGCTCTTGACTATAGCAATCGGTTGTTCCCTCCGATATCTACAATACGGTACTTGACTGTATTTAAAATTTGTGTCAAATGTTAAATAATTCTATGCATTATCATTACATATGTCCAATTTTAATGATGAAACATAAAAATATTTGATAACTATTTAGAAATTTTATTTTGAAAATCGCCATTTTTCAACAAATATTTAAATTAGTGAAAACGCGCCATTTCTTGAAAATGACGTAACATTTTGTAGCTAGATATGTCGATTTTGATAATTTTCATCGATGAGATAAAATTGTGTTTTCTTTTGAATATTTCTATTAGCTTATATACATATATTAATAATAATCGACCAGAATTCAAATAAATACCTGCTTTTACTTGGAATTTTTATGAATATTATCAAAGTTTTGAGGTTATAAATATCGACATTGACGTTTAGTTGCTTCAAACTGTGACGTCACTATAGCGAGGTGTTTTTCCCGCCTTTTTCTCATTTAAAATTGTAGGGTTACTTTTTTTGATGATTTTTTACAGAATCTATCGAAAATAAAAAAATCACTTAACTGACATGGAAAAACAATGCTTTAGAATATTTTCGTAACTTCAGTCAAGAACCCTATTCTTATTTGAAAAATTTTTTAATTAAATCAACGGTTGGCTATAATAAAAATAAAAACTCTTAAAAAATTCAGCCTGTATTAGTAAAATATATTTTTATGAATATTTACGCGGAAATTTAAGATAACATCATAAAAGTAATTTAATAAATACTTTAATTCAAAAATCGTGACACTATTACCACGTTAATCGTTTCGATGAGAAAATGGTTTTTGTAAGACTTCTTAGTTACCTATTTAAATTAAGTAGAAATTTTACATTACGTTCATATCAATTTTTTTTAAAATTTTTATTCAAAATAATAAATATTGCTGCCAATAAAATATTTATTGTTCCTCTTGAAACACTCTTCAATCGAAAGAAAACAACTATTGCTTCCAAAGAAGTTAAAATCTTTACGAAAACATATTCCCACTACTATAAAATATTTATAGCGGATCGTACATACGAAGATAAAATATAAAATTCCGATAAATAATTATACTTAAGGGAAGGAATCTACTTTCTTTACAATATCAAAAAGGAAATAGTTTTTCGCTTTTCCGCTCTTTTTTTTATTAAATTTAAAAAATATTATTTAAAAAAAGACATTTGGCAAAATCAAATTGAAAAAGAAAATTCATTAAAAAATTTAATTTTAATACCAAATGAGGGCTAAAACGGTGTTACTGTTGACTGAGGTGACATTTCAAGGCGCGCAAGCTCAAGGAAGTCAATATTGTCTGATCTATTAAAAATGATCCATCTATTATATTGTTATATCTATTAAATGTCACCTCAGTCAACAGTGGCGCCATATTAACCCTCATTACATATTTACAGTTATCGATTGTGTCTTTTTAACACTAGACAGTTTTATATTATCTAACTTGGTAATTTTATTTATTTATTTTTTTTTTTTTTTGTTTCCAAAAATTTCAAAAAACGCGTTCAATTCATACAACACTGACTGCGTTTATGATACAAAGCGTTTGCAAGCAGCTTATAGTAACATAGAACTTGATGTTTTAAAACGACATCTTATCAATAATACATTTTATTACAAAATAGTTTTATAAAACAAGGGAAAATGAGTACATATCACGAATGCTATAAAGTTTCTTTAAGATTGCTTTATAGCTTCATGGCATTCGTAATACTTCTTTTCTTAGTTTTATTATTTCTTTAAAAACTGTATTATTATGGAGATGTTGCTTTAAAACTATGCTATGCTACTGCAAGCTGCTTGCAAACGCTTTGTATCATAAATGAAGACTGAACATCAAAAGCAGGCTAAGTGCCAAAAAAAAGTTGAGTTAGTCCCGGAAAAGGAATCTAGACGCCATTGTCAACAATCCAAACAGCATGCTAAAAATTTTTTTGCCTATTTTTGAAGTCGTCTTCAAATGTACCCATTATATACTTACAAATGTAAGTATATATTATTGAACAGTCTTACAAATAGATTTATAAAAAAAAGGGACAAAAAATTATCCGGAAAGTAGGTTTCCCCTTAAGCGACAATAAAATAAAAAATTCTTATAAAAATATTAGCCAATTATATTTGCTACTTAAAACTGGATAAATGCTCTATTTTAATTTCTTTTCAAAGATTCAGTTATTCATCGAACGTAAAATGTAATACTTGTAAATTATAGCAAAAGGATGAGAATGGCAGATACATAATAAAAACATTGAATCATAAAGATTATTATCATGCGTTTAATTACTGCCATGTTAATTTTATCGTACAATGTTATACATATTATACTGTGGGGTATAGAAATCATGCAATTGTAATTAAAAGTATTACACATCACAGTATGCAGTGAAAGGTCACAATGAATTAATTTAATATCAAAAAGAAATAAATACGTATATCAAAGTATATTCATGCACTTTTTATTATAATTATTAATCATTTAATAACAAAACACTACAAATTGTATGTTGCCTTGATAACTTACTTTTTTAAAGTAAATATAAACATAAAAGCAAATCTCAAATTTCTCTTTATAAAAAAAGTCTAAAATAATTAATTTACTAGAAACATTTTATCTGAATTAATTTTAAAAGTCTACATTTTTTTCTAATTTGAATAGGTAATGTGATGTACTTGATTCGAATATCTACCGCTATTCTAGATAGCGACATTACGTTTTCGAAGTTCAACGTGAATTTGTTTATAGGTTTCAGTGCTAGCTAACAACTATATAGTATCCTCGAAATGTGAGCGACACATAAAGTCGAAAGGCGAGGAAGTGTTTAAAGTCACTCATCAAAGTAATGTTTTGTTCAATGTCGGTCTAGTTGTTTTGGAGACTATGTCGCTTGACGTATGTATACATATATGGTTGGATTGGGTAGAAGTTTAAAGTGGTTCGTAAATATTTAGGTCCCGGAAACATTAAAAAGTTGTACATACTTATTTGTTATTACCGTGACCAGTTTCTTAAAATAGAATTTTTTATTTAAAAAAAAAGTGAATTTTCGGTAAAAGTACCACGTTAAAAAAATCTTTCGGACTGTGTATTTATAGTATATTTTTTTTAGTTTAGAAATGACGTCATTATCATCTCTTTTCAATTTATGACGTTAGATGTCCTTTAAAAAAAATTATACGATACTGATCCTTAAAATAGTACAAAAATTAAGTTAATTTTCATTTTTTTTTTCATTTTTTGTTCTTCTCACTTATTTCGATTGTCAAATGATATAAGATTTCACTTACGGATTTGTCTATACCATGGAGTAATGGAGACACAGCAACTATCTCTATCATGAAATCTGCAGTGTGGCTTTTTGTGTACCTTAGGCTCGTAGGTAGTCAGTGTCCCAGTAGCAGTCGCTAAGTGTAAGTCAGTCAAACAACAATGGATTTTATTGTTGTTAGCATTGTAGAACCGCCACACATAACATTGTGGTATCACACATATGTATGCGAGCCCGGTCACGTGACTGCAACCTCTATGTTCGATTACGCACACATACACAGTTTAGCGCGCCAATACAAAGTAAACACCGTGCACGTATATATTTTCTATCTCTTACTGGTTACACTGATTCCAGTAGTGGAGAGATACGTATTGTACCTCTGTCCTCTGTGGTCTATACAAATGAAAGTTAGAAAAAGATAACATACTATTAAATAAGGTATTATTAAATAATTTTTACTAATAACTTTTTATTTGACCCACCCATTTCAATTCATATTTTTATGATACCTAGGTAGTAGGGTACCACAGTAAGGTATCATAAAAATATGAATTGAAATGGGTGGGTCAAATAAAAAATTATTGGTAAAAATTATTTAATAATACCTAATTTAATGGTATGTTATCTTCTTATAACTTTCATTCAGTATAGACAAATCCGTAAGTGACATCTTATATAATTTGGCAATCAAAATAAGTGAGAAAAAAAAATTTAAAAAAAAAAATGAAAATTAACTTAATTTATGTACTATTTTAAGGATCAGTATCGAATAATTTTTTTAAAGGACAGCTAGCGTCATAAATTGAAAAGAGATGATAATGACATCATTTCTAAACTAAAAAAATATACTATATTATAAACTAATAGAATCTTTTTGAATTTTTAAATTCAGATAAGCTACCGTTCAAATGTTATTGTGCTCATCGCAAGCCACCCAGAAAAAGCGTATTGAAACTTCGGTTCAAAGATTTTCATTTTTGAATATTTTTTATAGCAAAAATTAATTTTACAACAATATTTTTTTTGGGATATATAAATTTCACGAAGAATTTTTTCAACCTTCTCCCAAATTGCGTGGACTAGCTTCATAGAAGGATGGACATAATGAAACCAATATCTTCTATTTCATAGCTTTTCTTTATTAAAATTGCCAAAATATTTTCGATATGTTTAATATCACTGAAGATGATATTAAACATATCGAAAATATTTTGGCAATTTTAATAAAGAAAAGCTATGAAATAGAAGATATTGGTTTCATTATGTCCATCCTTCTATAAAGCTAGTCCACGCAATTTGGGAGAAGGTTGAAAAAATTCTTCGTGAAAAATTAATTTTGCTATATAATATTATTTTTATGCTAATTTGCTAATTAATTTTCTTGCTAATTAATAATATTTTTTTTAAATTATAAATTATAAAAGTATTAAAAAATAAATATTAAAAAGAAGGCTTTGGTCACAGGTTATTTAGTGGAAACACGATGATGTACATCAGTCTCTTTATTCTTTGCTTATTCTAAATTAGAGTGATTTTAAAGGTGCGAGTAATCCATTAAAAATGCGTTTTAGTGGATTACACAACTGTTTAAGCTTGTTTCTAGGTCAAATCAACTAAAATGATTTGAAGCCATTAACAAATGAAGCAAAATTAGACGCACAACATTAAATTACTATAGTTACTTTAATATAAAAATAACAAAAAGTAAAAGAGACAGAAAACTAAGTACGTCTAATTTTTTCTTTTGTTGCAATCATTTGATGACGTCAGACAATTTTTGGTTGACTTATAACTTATTAGTTTTCTGTAACCAATCAAATTTAGAATTTTGTTTGTAGTTACTAATATGTGATTGGTTACAAAAGAAGTAACAAACTGAACAAGCAGTGTAATTTTGTAAGCTAAGGCGCACCTTAATACTCAGATTCGCACCTTTACTGCTATGATACCTCCGAAACTATTAGAGATACATATACGAAAATTTGCAAGAGTGTAGATAGTGTTCATGAGGTTAGAAAACTCATTTTTGTGAAAATTCACGACTTTACCATTGGGTAGCAATATTAACTAAATGTGGTATGTTCCTATAACAATTTTGGTAATATAAAAAAGTTCATGCATATTCCCTGTTTTCATTTTTTATTTAAGGGGGTATTCTAGTCTAGAAATAACTACTCATAACTACTTAAAGTTTCGAGGAAGGAATAGTGTACGAAGCAGGGATCGCTTGAAGTCTTGTTTCGGGCAGTCTAAGTCATTAATAGTGTGTTATGCTTACATGTTTTTAATCAAAAACATGTAAGCATAACACACTATTAATGACTTAGACTGCCCGAAACAAGACTTCAAAATTATACTCGTTTCTCTCGAAACTATGTTTTTTGAAACGGTTGAAATGATATCTCAAGCTCTAGTGGAACGATTGATTTGAAATTTTGTACAGAGCTTCTTAATATATTCAAAATTCGTTTGACGAGAAATTCTTTTTTTTAATATTTTAAACAAAAATTTTAAAACTGAAAAAACGATGGTAAAAAAACTTTTTTTTCATATGGACGCCATTTTGCCAAGAATTTTTTCCCCGTCAAACGAAAATGATATCCTCTTTAATAATTCACTAAAATTTTGTGTTTCAGATCACCGAGGGGGTCGGAATCATGTCAACCAGGGGGCAGCTTTTTTTGAGTCCCTACTTTATCGGCCTGTATCTTTTCCAATTTTGACTTTTTTATTTTTTTGTACTTTTCAAATGTTAATAAAAAACTGATAAACCGATGGTAAAAATGTTTAAGGTTTTTCATTTATTATGTCTGGAAAAACACCTAAAATTTGGCCATCTAGACTAGAATACCCCTTTAAATAAAGTGTCAGGTCTGTCAAGTCTCTTCTTGTAACTAGTTACTTAAATAAAACTGATATTCGATTTTGTTGGATTTAATTAGCCGATATAAATGAACTAAATAATTAAAGTATTGATTATCAATATTTAAAAAAAAAAGTATACATTCGAAAAATTTAAAATCATAATGTACATACATTTGTCGTATAAACGTAATGAGATTTGCTATAATAAAATACCAATACACTACATCTATCAAAACATGACTATTTTCTCTGCTAGGCTCAATCAATCTATCAGTTTTTTTTTACATAACAAAATTATTTCGCAATAAACTAAAATAAAGTCGTTAAAAATTTTATTACAGTATTAATGGAGTTATATAAATGAACCAATAGTAAGTTACTCAGGCAATTAAAAACAAAAAAACACAAAAAACTGAAAACTTTACAAAATAGCGTTTTTATCATTAGTAAAATAAAATATTTACAATATTATTGAAAAAATAACTTTAGGGTATTATAATATCCTACGTGTGAACGCACTAAGAGATTCCCTCCTAAAAAATAATCATTTATTTGTTCTCAATGTTCTTTTTTAAAGCAATTATACCAAGCATTATTCAGAGAATTGATCCAAAAATTAGTCTTTTTATGTAAAAAATTATGGTACGCCATTTAGTACTGTAATAAACGGCAAATGAACTGGTTAGCAAGGGTGGGTCCGTGGGCTGCTATTTGATCTTGGCATTCATAATTTTAATTAACATAGAAAACTAATTTTTAATTACCGTCAACTACTATTAAAAAGTGATTTATCTAATTTTTAGATGGATTTCGCAAAAATAGACCTACTGCGGAGATTTCGACTTTTGAAATCGTTCGGATTTTGAAGAGATTTTAGTATATATATTATACTGATTATGACACGCATACATTGCGTGAAGTTTTAGCCATTTTGAGGCTATTAAACCAAAACAACTTAAGAATCATGGATTTCATTCATTTTTAAATACGTTATAGAATTAATTCCTCTTAATAACACAGGATAACAAGATTCCGCGTGACGGTCTTTAGTTTCGGGAAAATCGAGTACACAGTGAGTTCACAATTTAAATTTTAGTCTATACACATCTGAATTATACTACTGATAATCGTTAGTGGCGATGAAATCGATAAGGCATGGGGAGGCCTAGGATCGAATTCCATTTATAATAGCATTTTTATTTTTTTTATTTTTAAAATAAATATTAAAAATGTTGTTCCAGTAAATTTTATAAACGTAATTCGAAGAAGTAAATTTTTCAAAGAAATAGCATAGGAAAAAAAAATTATTGCCGTGAGTGGGATTAGATCGAATATTTTCTGTATATGTATTAGCTTGATTCTTTACGGGCATCGCCACTATAAGTGTTATAATTACCATCTACAAACAACAGCTAAAACTTTGGACTTGATTTTCTAGGAAAGTAGAAATCGTCTTGTAAAATCTCGTAATCTGTTACTAGAAAAACGAATTCTACAACTAATTTAAAAATGAATGAAATTCGTAATTCCTAAATTTCGTACTCCTCCTGTAAGTTAAATTTATAAATACGATCAGTTAGTTTAATAGCATATTTAAAAATGAACGAAATTCATGATTCCCAAATTGTAAACCTTTTTCGAATATTTGGGCATCATGATCGGTACATACTTACTGAATTTGTTAAATTTACTGGGTTTGAATTAATATTGCGCGTACAATAGAATGACGAAATCCACCTTACCGACGGCGCCTACCATCGGTTTTTTGTTTTTATATAATGGAAAATACAATAATTATTATGCCAAGATGGGAGTACCAAATTTTTTTTGCACTACAAAAAAATATTGACATACCATAATGCTATCTGAACAAGTCAAAGTACTTTCCGCCAAAGATGAGTTATATTTTTTCGATGGTTGTTTTGATAATTCAAGAGCAGTTGTTTTATCAGTTTGGGGTGCTGTTGTTTCACCCCAATGATCCCCCCCTTGTTGGGATGACTGCTCGTTGCAACCATATGCCGTTAAGATGTTGTCGCGATTTTTCCAAATGGTTGCGACTGTTGAGCTAGCCAATCCCAGAGCACGGGATACATCAGATTTCGTTTTACCGGCTTCGATTTCCGATATTATTTGCATTTTTTGCTCGAGTGTGAATGCTAACCTTTTACGACCCTAAATATGGAAATATATTGTTGGCTGTATTTTTATTTCTTTTATTTATCTAGTTTTTTTTATCTATACAGAGTGTTCAACAGATAGTTTAACAATGATTAGATAGAAAAGATAAATTTTTTTGAGTGTCTGGTGATTGGATGCAATACATGTATCCTTCTTTCTTTAACCATGAATTGCCAATGTGATAGAAGACGATATTCACCCGTTATAGATCAAAAGCCAGCGTACACTTCAATTAAAGTGTTTGCTATCTGTAATTTTATATAAAGACACTTTATGTATGTCTGAAATATATACTGAAAATCTATTTAAACAAGTTCAAGGATCTGTCATTTCGTTCAAAATATTTTTGTAAATACCTAAAGAAATACCGACTTTTGTTACTTGCAAATTTTATTATAGAAAAGATTTTTAGTATGTAAACACAAAAAAAATTCAATGTCTTATGCTTTAAACTTTATCATTTTTAGGGCTTCGAAGAGACATCTTCGAAGTCCCTATGTGTTTACATTTTCGTTAAAATAAGTGTTGTGCCATCTCGCACTTCACGAACCTCCTTAAATGACAATGTAACATATCGCTTTTTTCTATGGCGGATTTATTCAATACGTTAATTGTCTTTTTCTACTCCTGTTGAAGAACACACTCATTACATATCCGTTAATTGTTGAGAAAGTTAGGCATTATTCAAAGGTGTGGAGGAATTTTCATTAGTCACTTCCTTTTTGACCAATGAAATCACCGTATTAACCATTATTCAATGGGCTGGCTTTTATTTTGTGTATAATATACGTATCAATTTTTAATTTCAAATATGTTGCGTAGTAACATCTAAGTAAACAAAGTGGCTTGTATTTTGTTTTCATCGTTTGTACATATATAAACATTTAATGAAATTAGAGATAGATTAAGAATTGTATTCTTTTGATTTAAAAATATTCAATTTTATTTAAATAAAAAAAAAGTCGTAGAAAAAATATCGTATTCTACTCGCTTGCAATGGCTATTACTCACTCAGATGCATTACGACACTCGCCTCGCAAGCTCGGCTCGTGTCGCAATTCCATCTTCGTGAGTAATAACTATCATTACCAGCTTGTTAAATAATATACTATTATTTACATAGTTAGAAAAATAAAGCAACAGTGACTTTAAAAATTTTCTACATATGTTCATATGCATTAATGTTACAAAAAATACACAAAATGAACATAATATGAAATTATGAAAAAATAAGGTAAATATAAAATATAAAATATTGTAAATATATTATAAATATATTTAAAATATTTGTATTATATTTATTTTTGCACTATAATAAATTGTATATTAAATATTTTAATATACAATTTATTATAGTGTAAAAATACAAAATACCCCTGTCGTAGCATCTGCATAACATAGTGAATTTCCAAAGACTGGACACTGGCGGATCTCATATAACAACTTGTATCCATCCAAAATAGTTTAGCTTTGTGCGAGCGAGATACAGCGCGATGTGAGAAGCGTTGCGTGGAGCATCAGGTGAATAAAAAGTGACACGCGCACGAGCGACAGCCGTCGCCGTCTAACAATTCCGAATGCAATCCTTTTAAATTCTTTGAATTGTGAACTCGCCTTAGTGTTTATTGAATTGATTTGTTGTTTGTTTAACAGATGTTCACTGTCTTTTATTGTATAATATTCAAAATTCTGTGCTCATTATAATTATTGAAAATGGATGAGTTTCCGGAAAGACATGCACAACCGTCAACTTCAAGTTCCAAAGTAATGAAACAAAACCAAAAAAAGCGTCTATATAACGACAATTATTTAAAATTCGGAATTATTGTCATTGAAAATAAGCTGCAGTTATTTGTTTTGACACTTTATCACGCTAAAGTATGAAACCATCACATTAATGTAACCTTTAATTAACCTTTTCTTTATTAAATATTATATATTGAACTGGAGTGGTTTAATTTTTAGAGTAACTGCGACTCCCTTAAAAAGGTTTCGCGACCTCCCAGGGGGTCGCGACCTACAGGTTGAAAAACACTGCTTTACAATATACAAACGTCAAGTTTGAACGTCATGAAATAACTGGAGAACTGTCAACGAATATTTAGCTCATAAATGACATTTCAACAAGTGTACTTTAAGAATAGTATGATTCTTTAACACCAGATGTCCTAGCGTCATTCGATAGATCTCAATAGTAAAATTTATAAGCTACGAATTTCATTGAAAAGTCGGTATTTTTCGAGATATTTACAAGGAAGCTTGGAATAATCGTTTTCGGCAATTTTGAGTAAGTGACAATTCCTTATGAAATCGGGTTTGTTCAACTAGATTGTCGGCATGTTTCAGGCATAGAAAAAGTGTCTCTATACAAAACTACAGGCCGAAATTCTTTGAATAAGGTGCACGCTGTCTCTTGGTCTATTACTCTGTGAACATACTGTATGTTTTTTTTTTATACTCCTGTACCAATTGAACAAAAATTCCTTCAGTAAGTACAGTTTGTTATGTGAACTTTATAAATGAAATTTTGTCCTTGTGGAAAGCGCATAACAATCTTTTACTTACGTAAGTATAAAAAATTTTGTATAAATTCATTTTGGAATAAAACAATTTTAAAATATTTATAATTAGACATTGAAGTTAACAAAATACAACAATTCAAACATAACTAGAAAACTTCATTCCATGAAAATACAAGAAAAAGTTACAGTATTATCAAAAAATTACAAACCTCTAACATCTGTTGATTTCGAAGTTCACGATCCCGTCGTGCCGCCTCTTGTTTTTCAGCACGTTCTGCTGGTGTCGGTTTTTGTCGATTTTCTCGTGATACGGTGGGTGGCGGTGGCTTACTTGTGGGAGTGCTAGCATTTGACGTGGTTTGAGCGGTGATAGTCGTTGCACTACCGTCCCAATTGCTAACGGTGGCCGTAATTGACGTGGCATTAGCAGCGAGAGCTGCTGCGGCGGCAGCCAGAGATGAATTTGTTGAGGTTTCATTCCCTGAGCCAGCAATGCGTGCTTGACGTTTCGCGTCACGAATAGCTTGCTGTTGTTTGGCTAACTGTATTCGTTGGTCGACGGTTATTGTGGATTTAAGTAACTGTTGACGCGCTAACGCTTTCAGATCCTCTAATCTATTAATTGAATTAAAAATTCAATCAGTAATTGAAATTATAATTTATAAATGTTCAAGTTTTAGAGACCTTTTTGCAACGTCTTCGTCACTCATTCGAATGTATTCGCCGTCGTTGGCAAGTTCAGTGGGGGCCGGTTGTAAGAAATCACCGATTACTGGACGAGTACTGAACGTAAAATTGTCCCGAGTTAAATCCGTTATATTATTGGATTCCAAATACTGAAAAAATATTTTATATTTGGAAGTTTGTACACCAAAATTGCGTATAGTTAAAAATATAAATAAAAGAGTAAACAGCAAAAACAAGAGTTGCCCCCATACTATTTGTTAATTTGTTAAAGTTATTAAATGTTATCCATGTTATTTCTGTTTTAATTGAACTTGTCAATTGTCTAAAGTAAATATTAAACCAAGATTATTTTATTAAGAGGTTTTATACTATTGTAATAATCGAAAAAGTTTACTATTTTTTTACTGCATATTCTTTAAGCTCAAGAATACTCTCACCAGATTTCGTAACGATCGAAACATATATCCGAAGTTATAGCTATTTATAGCGTACTACCTCGAGTAGCGTCCACGACTGCCGCTCCGTGAAATATAAGTGGTATTTCGACTTTCGTCGCTCTATTATGTTGTTCGAAATGTATGGTCTTGAAACTTTAGAACAGTTGTGTATAGACTAGGCGTGTGCGAATTATTCGACTTTTCGAATAATTCGAACCGAATCGAATAATTCGACTTTTCAAATAATTCGATTTTATCGAATTATTCGAAAAAACGAATAATTCGAATTATTCGAAAAATCGAATTATTTGTTTTTTTCGAATATCTCGAATTTTTGTTTTTTCTTTTCAATCTTAGAGACTTTAGACATACTAGTAATTGCAATAATTATTAACATGACTTATAGAACTAGGAATAAGTCTAATTTATTATAAATAATCATTAAATTTATTAGGTTTGTTCGTGCAACCAATTTCAAACTAATTAGTGATTTTTCAAACTATTACTCCTGCGCATGTTCAACAACAAACTAGTTTCAAATTATTTTGACGCTCGAACGGTGAATTCGAGATTTAGGTTTAATTAAGAACCACCAGATGTCACTCTAATCGTGTCCGGCATGTTACGGACTCACGGGCCTCATGCATGTCATGGATGTCGTACATATTTCATAGTATGACTAATAAGGTTATAAAAGATTGACATTTTACGTAATTTAACAATTTTGCTTTTGGTTATTAAAATATTTGCAAAATATCCAAAGAAATATTAAAACATTTAATTGCATTTAATTTTCCATTCCATTCCAATAAGCGCATTTAATTTTCCATTCCCACCCAACTGATGTTTTAAATATTCATTAAGCTGAAAATGTTCTGCTAGACTTTCAGCTACACGTCTATTTATTTTGAAATGCGGAATAAATTCTTTATTATTAAATAATTGAATAGTACTTTCAAAGTAATTTTCATTTTTTGGTCGAATTCTATTAATTTCAAAATCAAATAAATCATCATCGCTCGAACTAGACAAGTCACTGGAACTAAACGTACTGGAGCTGGATGAACTTTCATTCATTTTGTACAATAAGAGAAAGAAAAACTAATGAAAAATATTATTGTGAAATAATTTCTTCTCTCTAAACGATAAAAAGGGCACATTAAAACTGTATTTAAATATGAATATTTCTTTTTAAAAATTATTTACCTGTACCTAGTAAAAAAATATTTCAAAAAAATTCCACAAGAAAAAATAACTGAAATAAAAGTTCCCTAACAATACATCTAACCTAACAGACAATAAAATATTTAAATTTTAAACAGTAATATATTTGATATCTACTGCGCAAGTACAATCCGACAAATTTGTTAAAAGTCAGTGAATTTTTCTTGCTGTCGTGTATTAGTTCGAAATTTAATTTTTAAGCTGCTAGAACATAAGATTTCCAATCAAATCACAAATTTAGTTTTGCTCGAACGCTCATTTAATAAATACGCATGCTCCGTACAGTTTTGTACTTTCAAAACTGTTGCACGAACAAAGCTATTGTTACATTTAAAGTTTTTGTAACAATAAATTGTTGTTATTACTGATCGATTTATCCTGTTATTTAATCATAATGTAACTTTCCATTTAGGAAATTATTGTAAGTTTTACTATTTTTTTTTTTTGTTTTGTTTTGTTTTTTTTTTTTTTTTTTTTTTTTTTTGTTTTTGTTTTTTAATTTAATAAACACTCAACAATTTTGAATGACTCAGTTTTATAAGTCATGTCAATATTAGTCTTCATAATCTTTGTTAAACATGCTATAATACGTTAAATATGTTATTTCGAAGAAAAAAATTAACAAATCGAGAAAAAATTGATAAAATTCGACGATAACAAAAACAAGGCCAAGAGCATGTTATTTGTTAAGTTGAAATCGAGAACTGGTATAAAACTAACTGTCATAACTGTCAAATATGTACTAATTAACACAGTTGCAAATAGGTCGTTCATGATTTTTATCTATTTCGAAAAATAACATAAATAACATTTAACAAGTTTTTCAAATTTAACAAAGATTATGAAGGCTACTAATCTGATATTATTACAATTATTATAGTCGAAAAAATATTCCCAGACACTTTGGATAGTTTCTTTGTCAACGTATGATTGTATTTTTCTAGTTCCAGTCAAACAAATAAATAGTGCATAGGGTACTAATTGAACATTAGGTTACGAAATAATAATAAATAATAACACTATTTTATATTTTTATGTAAATTCTGTTTATTCAATAATAATCTGATTGGAGAAGAATATTTCTTAAAGCAACCGAAAACAAATGACATTCATGATTTAAATGACATTCACGGTATATTATAACTTAACTGTAAGCATATACATAAAATAACTGAATGACTGGATTCATTGCAAAATATTTAATACCATAGAGACTATTAAAAATATAATTTTGAAAAACAAAAATCAGTGGATGTCAATATGCACTGCTTAGAATTTTCAAATCCGTTAAAATCAAACGAAAATAGTTTATTCTAATTGAAAATAACATATTTCACTTTTCTTTACAGTATTGCATCATTTTTTTAACTTTGTGAAGATGAAATATGATTATGTCAAATATTTAAAAAACTAAATAAAAACCACTGGTTAAGGACACTGGTGTAGTGTTGAAGAGTGTATGACAAGGACAAGAAAGAAGGAAACCTACAAAAGTGTCTGGGAATATTTTTTCAACTATAGTATGTCTAAGGTCCAGAATCAAAAGAAAAAACGAAAATTCGAACTATTCGAAAAAAAAAACGAATCATTCGATTTTTCGAATTATTTGAAAAGTCGAATTATTCGAAAAAAAAAAAAACAAACGAATAATTCGATTTTTCGAATTATTTGAAAAGTCGAATTATTTGATTCGAAATCTAATCGAATAGCACTATTCGATTCGATTCGATTCGAATACTATTCGCACACCCCCAGTATAGACTTTTGAACATTCAACATCGAATATGAAAGAAACAAACTTGTCATTCTAAGCGTGATTATCTCAAAATTGTATTTTTTTGAAAACACCTTTGCGGTGGACACGATTACAGAAAAAGCTATCAATACCAAATTTACTCTACTTATTTATTCTGACAATAGCTAGTCGCTAAAATAAAAAACGTAATTACATGAAGATTAAAATCATTAATAAGTAAAGCAAAATTAGACGTGCAATTTAAGTTACTATAATTTCAGACCAATTGAAGTTGATTTGATTTGAAGTTGAAATAAAATATTAGTGACTTTACGTATAGAAAAGGACAGCGGGGACCGTTTTTTCGTGCATTGTTAATTACATATACAGTAATGGTTCTTTTGTAGAACCAAATAGAAATGAAATTATATTTCTTTCTCTTAATTAAAAATTTTGAAATATTGCATTACATGTTTATTATATGAATCATGCTGTATACTAAATGATATGTTTATAGTATTACTTGAAAAATATAAAAAATATATTTCTTTCTTTCTTAAAAAGACTACGAAATATATTTTTTTTCTTTCTCGCACTTGTATTAACAAAAGAACACTTCCTGTATAAGACTACTAAATCTTCTATGAGATTAAGATTAGTTAACTTGTTCACAATATAGACAATCCAAAGAGTACTGCCATCACTGAGGATTTTTGTTTTAATCACTATGGTAAAATTTCATTGTGACACCTAATATTTTTAAATCGAAAGAACATGTTAATCGTATTTATTTAATTTTTTATTTCCCAGAAGTTGTGTTATATTTGTAAAGTTGCGTACGGATAAGTCAATCACCAGTGCTAGTGGTTTCTAACTAAAGATTATGTATCGCTACTTCTCTCGAACCTCGTATATCAAAAACAACATGTTTTAGGACACACAAAAAAAAAAAGAATGAAAACACAGATTTAAATACGTTTTTTTTGTATGTCCAAAAATTGGGAGTTTTTAGATACGAGGTTCACAGAGAGAAGTAGCGATATTCCAAAAAGGTTAATATTGTTTTTTGTAAATGGCACTAAAAAAAGGTATTAGTAGTTTCTACAAAATTTTATTAACTTTAAAAAAATTACCTGTATAATATCATTAATTTGTTTTAGTTTTGTTTTGGATTCAGGTGGCGTATAATATACTTCGCCTTTAATGCCACCACTCTTACTTAAACCGCGTATAATCGTTTCACGTTTCCAACCTTTTTCGAGGGGCACACGAAGTTCATTCTCATCGTAATATTTTTTCTTTTTAGCATTTGGCCCACTATCTGTTTCACCATCGGAATCAGTTAAATTTGAATCCGAAAGATTCTCAGAGTCAGTCGATACTTCCATGTTACTAGAATCACTTAAAGCACCTTTTAATTTTTCCTAAAAAATTTTTAATAATTTAAATGATTTGTCAATTTTGCTATAAGCTTTTTTTGAAGCTCAGTAAGTAAGCGATAAGTAAGTACCAATTGTTTTTCATCGCCGGATTCTGCCATTAGCTGCTGTGCAGCTAAAATGTTTGATTTAAGTAAAGACATTTGTTGATTTATTGATGTGTTTGGATCTAATATGGGCATTGGTTTAATTCCTATAAAAGTGTTTTTAAAAATAAAACTTAAAATGAAAACAAAATAAAAATACATTTATATTAATTATAAAAATATATATAAAGATAAAAACCTAAGGCTCGACTTTGTGCTAGGAGTGATGCCACAGTGTTTTTCTTCGGCTTGGAAACTCCTCTGCCTAAATTTCTCGGTCGACTATCCTTAGACTTTTCAGAAGACATATTATTATTTACATTATCAGTTCTAGAATTGCTGTTAGTGTTAGTAGAAGAACTATTGTTATCGTTCTCCTCAGCAGACCCACTTGAGGGTCGCGGTGAATCTGCTGCTGCAAATAATTGAGCTAAAGATGGGGAAGGACTTGAAGGAATACTTGTTGGTACGGAACTAGAAATTGTTATATTCGAGGGAATTACCCTTCGGGGTCTAGGACCAGGTTTACGTCGAGCTGAAAATGAAAAAATTTGATTATAGCTTGAAATTAATTCGTAGTAAAACAAAATAAAAAAAGCCAATTAGTGAATTAATACAATTTTGCTGATGGCTGATATAGCTTCGAGGAAGCTTTATGTAATTTGAATTATACGTACAAACTCGATCAGTTTGATGTTGGGGTTGCTGTTGCTGCTGTTGTTGTTGGGGTTGTGGCGTTATTCCTAAATTAGCTGACATATTGCTTAATGAACTTAATGAACTTTGTGCGGTAGTTGATGATGAGGATGGTTTCATGGATAGATTTAATGGTGCATCACAATTTGACTCAGACCCATACGATGGTATCGTTATTCCGGAAGGGCTGCCATTAGTCGTTGCGGGTAGCTTAATGACCTCAACTCTATCATTTGTTGAATGTGAAGGATTTGAAAAGTCTTGTGGTTCAGTCTGAAATAATAAAAAAATATTTTCATTTTTTCTTAAGAAACAATCATATGTTGATTTATTTTTACAGAGCTATCCAATTCCACAGAAGTCTCAATAAAAATAAATTATCTGACAAAGGTAACAAGTAAAAGTCCCGAGACTGGACTTACTGATTTGGACTTACTAAAACTTTATATTTTCTAAACCAGTAAAAAATAAATTACACGTATTTTTCTTATCGGGAAAAAGCCGTTTGAATGGAGGATGATGATGATCGCTAATTTTCAGTCAGGAACGTAATATCAGCAGAGTATTAGTTTGTTCCAATTCTACTTTTTAAAATTTTTTTCTAGATGGTTGTTTTGTTAGTTTTGGGCGTTGAGAAACCACTATCAGAATGGACTTGGGACAAACCAATACTCAGCTGACGATATGTTTAAAATACTCACATCCTCCGCGTTCGTTAATTTTTCAAAATTTTCGTTACTTTTTTACAAAAACGTACCTTTAAGACATATTTACGATAAAAAATTTTCTATAACGAAAAGTTCAATTTAAAAAAAAATTATAAAAAACTTTACAGTTTAGCTCCAAAAGAATACTTAAATCTTACGTTCGGTAATCTTTTAAAATAATAGAGACTTTTTTGTTACGATGCATCATTTACGAATATTTACGATCAAAAATTTTCGATAACGAAAAGTATAATTTGAAAACAGTATCAATTAATAGTCTTCAAAAAGGGTAACAGCCCCAGTTTCAACTTTTGTCCTTTTTCTTTTTTCATTTTCAGGATATCTGAAAAATTTAATTTCTACTCCAAATTTTTAAGGATCATTTCATTCCCTCAAACCATATTTCCGTCGATGCAAAAAAAATACATGTCACTTATTTTTTTACCGTTCTATAACGTTTTTCTTCAAGACCTTAGTTGAGTGAATGGTGTCAAACAATTCGCTAAGTAGATCAAATAAAAATTATAATAAGAAGCAATTTACCTGTGGCTTAGGCCTTTTTCCACCCCGGTCAATTAACATCCCGGTACTGGAGTGTGACGCTACAACAGAGACAGAAGGTGGATCTAAAGAGATCGTTTTTTTTCTGCCACGATTTGTTGTACCTGGTACTTTCGGACCAACAATTGAAGACGTATACTTGATTATCTCCGTGTCTGGTGGCAATCGAACTCCTCCCAAAATTGAACTCGGATCGCTGCAAGTAAGTTACTGGATAATGATAATGATCGTACAAAAAAAAGCATTTAATAAAATTAAACAAATAAAAATAAAAATAAATAACGCCATCTATTTCATTTAAAATTATTTATTAGTTATTTTACCTTCCTTCCAAAGCAGCACTAACAAAAATTATTTTTTTTTAGGAAAGAAGTTGCAAGTTTTAGTTTTTCGAAATAATTACAGTACTACGACGTAAAAATAAAAGAATATTAAACAAAATTTACCTTAATATACTTGCAGGTATTCCTGTGGCAATAGAACTATTCACCAAAGACTGGGTAGTTAAAGTACTCCCACTTAATTTATCGTTACCCGTATGTGAAACGGAAGCCGTCGCTAAACTTAAAGGAGAGGTAAATATAGAAGAGGAAACAGGTTGGCCCTGCGGTGGCACTTTTGAAGTAACCATTCCCATCGATGTCATACTTCCACCAGAAGACTTTGACATACTTGATAATGGCATAGATGAAGACGTTGACGAATTCGGTTTCCCGAAATTACTTTTATCATTTTTATTTAAACTTTTTCCAATATTTTTAGGTGTTATCGAAGATGACTTAGTTGTAGGTTGTATCGTAAGACTAGGATTTAATTTCTGACCAGTTTTTGATGTGTAACTTAAATTCGATGGATCTAATTTAGCGCCCGCTTGTAAACTTAAACTAGTTGCGGAACTATTTTTGGGTTTCGAGGAGCTTCCGCTACTTTTTAACGAGTTCGAAGATTTTGAACTAGATTTTTTATGGGAATGGGATAAACTTGGTAAACCTAAACCTGGATATGCTAAATCAGGATTGGCTAGTGAAGGGAAATTTAGACCTGACGCTTGTAAACGCGCAAGATAATCTTGAGCAGCTAAATGAGATGCCATCGACCACCACGCAGCACCTGAAATTTTTTTATTCTCATTATTTTTTTATATGTAAAAAATGTATCTGAACATTTACTAGTAAAAAGTTTTAATTAATATAGATTTTCATGACATACATTTTATTCTTAATTAAATTTTTATTTAGGAAAACTATTAAGTATTATTAATTTTTATTACATCTTCGTTTATTAAGCAAGCAAGATCAACCGGGTTATGGATAATATCATTGAACATATGACTGAATTTATTATAGCGCACTGAAGCCTCTCTTGCATTTTCAAATCGTGTGATTCAGTTCATAGAAAAATAGAAAATGTAAATGTGCTTTGAAAATTAAATGTAGTAGAAGGATAGTTATTTATGCAACAAGTAGCAAAATGAAGGTGTTTTCTTCACGAGTTGTAAGTTTGTCAAACGAGGTCGCTGGCCGAGTTTGACAATTACAATGAGTGAAAAAAAAAAGAGAAAACATTCATTTTGCAGGTTTTTTTTTGCAACAATATGTTTTGGCATTTCTGAATTAAAAAGAAATAAATTAACGAAAAACGAAAAAATAATCTCAAATTATTAAAAGTTTGCCAACAGCCACATTAAAAAAAAAATTTTCTACTTCTGTTGAAGAACACACTCATTACACATCCATTAATTGTTGAGAAAATTAGGCATTAGCCAAGAATGTGGAGGAATGACCAATACTCAATATCTTTCAACCAATGAAATCACCGTATTAATCATTATTCAATGGGCTTGAAGTTGTTTTATGAATAATACATCTATCAAGTTTTAGCTTCGTAGATGTTGCGTAGTAACGTGTAAGTAAACAAAGCAATTTATATTTTACTAGGCGTATCTCACCCGATGGATTTACCATCGGCAACATCTCAGTATGTCAGTCAGTGTCAAAGATTTATTAAATACACTAGCGGAAATAATTAAAGGATCAAAAAAAAAATCCAAATTTTTAGTGATTTTTCGAATGGCTGTATCTTCGTGAAAAATGGTCGTATCGGAGTCGTAAGCAAAGCAATTTAAAGCTGGAAGTTTCTAGTTTTCAGATCTTACGACAAAAAAATTTCCAAAGCAACGTGTATCGCTCAATCCCAATAAGTACACTGAAAAAAAAATTTCCGAAATTTTTTCGGTTCCTTTTTTTGGTCCACGGACTTGGAAAAAAATTTTCCGACTTAACTACCATATGGACTGGATAACTTGTTCATTCAGCTTTAATTTGCTTTTTTTTAGACCTTTATACGACTACTTCCCGCTGAGATATCAGACTTTGAATGGAAAAGGATCGTTTCGCTTTTAACCATCTATATCTCAGCAACCCATGATCACACAGAAAACTCAAGGTATGTTTCGAAAACTCGAATAAATTCTCTACAAGGATTAGCCATTGTTTTTTCAGAAAAAATTTTTTTTGCATACTCTACATCAATTTGAAAAATCAAGAAAAAAAGAGCTTTTGGGGGCTTTTTGGAAAATCAAGCGCTGAATTAAAAATTTCGAGAAAACCACTGATGTTAAGTGTGCCTTTTATAGTTCAATATACCCACAAAAACCCCACCGAGTTTCAATTGAATCCATCCAGCCGTTTTTTTGTTTCATTCGATTGAATTTTTGAAAAAATTAATGGATCATTTTTTTACTCTTAAACTTTCATAATCTTGAACAAAATGAAAAAAAAATTTTTCTCAGCTTTTTTCACATTTTTATCAGAAACAGTATTTAAATTTATAAAAAAAGAAAATTTCTTAAAAAATTTTCAAAAAAAATTTTTCGAATTTTTCGAAAAATTTTTTCAAAAATTTTCTTGAACAATTTTAGAAAAAAATTTTTTTTTGAAAATTTTTTAAGAAATTTTCTTGTTTTTATAAATTTAAATACTGTTGTCGATAAAAATGTGAAAAAAGCTGAAAAATTTTTTTTTTATTTTGTTCAAGATTATGAAAGTTTAAGAGTAAAAAAATGATCCATTAATTTTTTCAAAAATTCAAACGAATGAAACAAAAAAACGGCTGGATGGATTCAATTGAAACTCGGTGGGGTTTTTGTATATTGATCTGTAAAAAGTACACTTAACATCAATGGTTTTCACGAAATTTTTAATTCAGCACTTGATTTTCCAAAAAGCCCCCAAAAGCTCTTTTTTCTTGATTTTTCAAATTCATGTAGAGTATGCAAAAAAATTTTTTTCTGGAAAAACAATGACTAATCCTTCTAGAGGATTTATTCGAGTTTTCTAAACACACCTTCAATTTTCTCTGTGATCATTGGTTGCTAAGATATCGATGGTCAAAGGCAAAACGATCCTTTTCCATTCAAAGTCCGATATCTCAGCGAGAAGTAGTCGTATAAAGGTCTAAAAAAAAGCAAGTTAAAGCTGAATGAACAAGTTATCCGGTCCATATGGTAGTTAAGTCGAAAAATTTTTTCCAAGTCCGTGGACCAAAAAAAGAAACCGAAAAAATTTCGGAAATTTTTTTTTCAGTGTACTTATTAGGATTGAGCGATACACGTTGCTTTGAAAATTTTTTTTGTCGCAAGATCTGAAAACTAGAAACTTCCAGCTTTAAATTGCTTTGCTTACGACTCCGATACGACGATTTTTCACGAAGATACAGCCATTCGAAAAATCACTAAAAATTTGGAATTTTTTTTTGATCCTTTAATTATTTCCGCTAGTGTATGTAAGATATTATTTATTTTAATAGCCACAGTAACATATTTTTATACAAATTACACGAATTTCCATACAAATTTTCATCCCGTATTTAATCCACATTCAAAAATCCTTTCTTAGTGCTCACCTACATTACATAGGGAACTCCTATGCAAAATTTCATTCTTCTACCCAACGGTTTAGGTGATTTAGGCTGTGCGTTGTCTGTCAGTCAGTCAGTGTTAGAGATTTATTAAGTAGATTTTGATCGCCTCCATAGATAAATATACGAACATTTAATGAAATTAGAGATAGATTAAAAACGTTAAAAACGTCATTCTTTTAATTTAAAGTTTATATTCAATTTTATTTACATAAAAAAGGGAAAAGTCGTAGAAAGAGTATAATATTCTACTCGCTTGCGATGGCTATTACTCACTCAGATAAATTACGACGCTCGCCTCGTGTCGCAATTTCATCTTCGTGAGTAATAGCTATCATTACCAGCTCGCTGAATAATAATATAAGTGCTATTAACATATTTGTTTTGAATTATTCATGGATAACTATGTCTTGCATTGTATCGTTACTACAGAAATTAATTTGTTTACTTACATGCGTGAAAAAAGTAAGCCATTTTGATACTATCACAGACAACCTAAGCTCAACTTTTAGAACTGCAAAATAGTATGTTATACGCCAAGGGGCTAAAGTGTGAGTTTTAATCCCGAGTGTGAAGTTTACTGCCTGAGGGCATGTGAAGGCCCGAGGGCAAAAAATTACACGAGGGATGAAAAAAAACACTAGTCCTGTGGTGTATATGTAATTTTTTTCAATTTCGGATAATTTGAAATTATAAAAATTAAAAAAAATTACTTAAATGTCACTCAAATTGTATGTAATAATATTCCATCAAGTATACTTTGGATGAATCAATCGAATTGTACAAAACAATATAACTGTTTAAAGTTAAATTTATGTAAATTGTGCTTGCTGATTGGTTTAAAAGCGGGATCAAAATAATTTTTTAGTCCCTTGGGACTAGAAGTGAATTTTTTAGCCCCTTGAGACTAAAAGTGGCACTTTACTCCCTATTATGAGGGACTAAATCATATGTTTTAGTCCCGGAATTGCAAAAAATATATTCTTATCCGTTCGCCCAATTTTTGTCGGTGTGAATGGTGCGATCTTATATGAAAGAGAGATAATCTGTGTTTAATGAACGATTACATTAAAAACTGCTTTAGCGCTATTTTTGAAAGTGAACTGAAGATTTTATTTTAATTATCCAATTAAATAGTTTAAACATTCTTTAAAAATTTGTCAAATGGGCCCATTCTACGATTAACAAAGTATCTACGCTATAATAACATTTTTGTACAGAATACATTCAAAGCATCTATTTAGAAATATCACTGCGATGGAACAGAAATCGAAACAATACTTTTATTTAGATAAACCGGATTGATCTCGCTTTCACGGAATTTGAAATCATATTGCAACAACTCAGATCATACTTACTTGCAGCTGGATTAAGACCCAAACTTGCAGCCTGACTGGCCGCCACACTTAAAGTGTTACTGTACACGCCTTGTCCTAATGATGGATGTGGGTAAGCACTAGAAACACTAGAAGAAGATCCACTTCTTCCGCCACTGGAGGACGTTAAGCCAGAACTTCCTCCACTTCCACGAGACTGGCTTGAAGAAGTCATTAATCCACTTGCACTATTGGCAGCTGAAGATGGTGTGGCTAATGAATGGGGAGGAAGAACACCAGGAGGTGGGAATCCGGCACCTGGAGGTGCTAGGGTGGGAGGAAACGGAGTAGGAAATAATGATGCTGTATCACGAGGCCAATATGCTAAAAGCAAAAACATTATAGTCTAGCTATTTATGTTAACAATTAAAAAAAATTATGAGCAAAAATATCGAAATCTAGGGGAAATGATACTAAGTCAATACAAATTAACTTACCGAAAAGACTGGCCGCATCCAGAAGCGCAGTTGGATCTGGAATAGGAGGTATTTTACTTGTGGATGAGCCACCATCATTTCCTCCGTCGCCATTTTCTTTCTCCATTTCTTTACCAGGCCTAGTTGCCTTAATTTTTATTGTGACAGTAGTTCAGCCCATTTTCCATAACTGAAGCAAGAAGAAAACAAAAATTAATTATTTGATTAAACTAAAAAATTATTTTTATAACTAATTTGTATAAAAAAAATTTAATTCGAATATAACGAATATAAAAAAATATAGAAATAATTATAAAATTTAGGATTATATTTAATATGTTATCGGATTTTGACCCACAGCTGTACATACAATTTTAATTTATTTTTTAATATTTACATTATTTTTATTATGTTTATATAATACATATAGAAAACATAGTTCATTCAGTAGTGGGACACCAGTCCTAGTGGAATCCCACTGAACAACTAACAGTGAACCGTACGGTAGATCAGTGTTGTTTACTGATAGGGGAACTATTCGTAATGCCGCATTCACATGTGTTAGATCTATAATTTTTTTGATGCAATAGTCACTGTAAAATTCTTTATATTAAAATTTTATAACTAATAGAAACAGATAAAAGTACTGATCCTGTGTTGTCAGGTTTTGCAAAAAAAGATAATGATAATGTCGAAATAAGAAATATACATTTTATCTTATTAAATAAAAATTCTATTACTCACGTACACAAGAGGCAACACTGTGTTAAGGACTCCATCAGTGATTATTACAAGGGAAATACTACACCTGAGAATTAAAAATTTTGTTTCCATTTTAATTATATTTAAAAATTAGCGTTCTCAGTAATAGATCAAAGAAATTTTATCCAAGTGCTTTTAGTTAAAAAAAAAATCGTTCATTTTTTATAGGTCGTTTACCTTATTACTAAAGTAAACTGCTTGTAATCACTAATCAATAAACTTTGGATTCGATTTTCACTAAAACTGAAAATCATCGAGTAAAACACATATAACGCGTTACTAATATAGATTAATTATTCACTACATAATACTCTACTCACTTCTGAATAACATTTAAAAAAAATAATGTCTACGATCACTTTGTCATTTGCATGTCGGAGTAAATAACTGGGAAACAATAACTAAATTTTTCTATGATAATGGATTTTAATTACAAAAAGACTAAAAATGAACTTGAAAGTAAAAAATAGGTTAGTTGTTATTATTATTTATTTATTTATTTATTTATTTTTTTGATTTTTAAATCCATCAGTTTACAATTTCCCCTGAATGGTTTTTACTCAAGTATTGTTTTTGATTTTACAAATATGTTTTGAAAAAACAACAACTCTGTATTCGGTGATTCGAAATCTAGAATAATAAGCTAGTTTTTCAATCAGATTAATAAAAAAAAAGTTGATGCTTAAGAATAATAATTTCTTTTTTTTTTTTTAAATTTTGTATACAATTAGAATTATTCATTAGGTAATGCCAGAAGGGAATAAGATGCATAAATTTATTTCACCATATTTACCATGTGAGAAAACGTTGTTTTAATCTTTTACAATTAATAATTACATAATTATATTTAGCACTTTTATGTCTTCCACGTGTGTAACGTACACATACGGTTAAAGAAATACAACGTTGCGTGTCCAGTATTGATGGTGTTGAATTATATTTTTTTAATATACATTCTTAATACAGTTTCAAATACGCATTTGAAGTATTAATAAAATTAAAATATTTTATAACAATTAAACAGTGTGAAAAGACTAGTTTAATAGTTGGAATAAATAATTAAGTCATAAATAAAACTATAATTGAAACAATATACCATTTTAATTTTAAAAATTGTCTTATATAAATTTTTTTGTATGTACAAAAATAAAAAATTCTTTACGCATCAAAAACATACATACATTTTTAATGTATTGAAAATGAAAATAAAATAGAGAATGTGAACGCGGCTTAAGTATCCCAATCTATTCGTGGATAATTTTATATAGCAGTCTAGTATTGGGGGAATATACAGCGTTGTGGGGCGCTACGTGAGTGGGGGTTCATTGAACTTGACCCAGTGTCGAGAATGTGTGTGTATGTATGCTGTGTATGTATGTGTTTGTGTATGGCATGTGTATGAATGTGTGTGTGTAACTTTGACATTGACCTTTTTCCACAATACCAATTTGCATATTTTAAGTTCGCTTTAATTATTTATAAAATGATAAGTTGATAACAAATTTTTTTCGGTTGAAAGAAAAAGAAAATTATTTTTATATTTTTTTAAAATAAAGAATTTTTTTTTAAGATTTTTACTTTTTCTTTTTAGTTTTACTGAAAGAAAATTTATAAATTTTACGCAAAAAAGTCTTGTACAAAAGTTATGTATTCATGTCTGTACCGGGACATTATACTGTTTTTTTATTTACTAATATAAACCCATATTAAAATATTTACTGTTACTTAAAAATTTTTATTGATTTGATGAAAACAATCATTTATCAGTTAAAGTAACAACTCTTGCAATGTTGCTTGAATAAAACAACCTGTTCTGCAAACAATAAAAATTAAAAATAATTTTCCGTACTTAAAAAAAATTAGTTTTATGAAATAATAACAAATTTATACGTCATAATTATGTAGGTAGTTTGTGGTACAAAATGTATGCTAGCATATTTGGGATGAATTTTATATTGGTTCGTATTAAAGGTGCCGCCGAATACATTATAGTCTAGTCTAGAAGAGCCATTTTAGTGAAATTCTCATAGAGGACTCCAAAAATTATGATTTTGGTGTCATTCGATTCGTATTGACCTCTAGAAACTTTTTGAAAAAGTTGAAAATGCGCTCATAAAAATTGCAATTGTTATAAACAAAAGAGTGAAAAAAAATGAGTGTTTTTGTTTTCTTGAAAAATTTCAAAAACTATTAAAGATTTTTGAAATTAAAAAAACGATCTGAAAAGAGCAGGAAATTTCACAAAAATAAGTCCCGACTCCCGAAACTGTATTTCCAATATTTATAATTTTAACAGAGCCCTAAAGTTATTGCTAAAATGGGGTGTTTGGCGTTCTCGCGCGCCGCGTCATTCAAACCCGGTAAACAAAAAAAATTATTTAAATATATTAAATATCAATATTACGTAATGAAAAAATTCACGTACCTTCGGAATAAGTTGATAAACAATAATCCGTGGAAAAAAAATTTTTATATGTATTTTTCCATTAGTTATGCTATTGTTAATTAACAAAATTTTTGAAACCGAAAGTTGACATAGAAACCTTAATAATTATTTAACTAAAAAGCTCAATTTTTTTTGCTTTGTAGAATTGTTCTGAAGAGGTGAAAAAATAGATTCCCGTTGAAAAAATCAAAAATTTTTAATTTTCCACTTATTTATCAAAATACGTGGAAAAAGAAATAAATTAACGAAAAACGAAAAAATAATCTCAAATTATTAAAAGTTTGCCAATAGCCACATTAAAAAAATTTTTCTATTTCTGTTGAAGAACACACTCATTACACATCCGTTAATTGTTGAGAAAATTAGGCATTAGCCAAGAATGTGGAGGAATGACCATTACTCATTATCTCTCAACCAATGAAATCACCGTATTAATCATTATTCAATGGGCTTGAAGTTGTTTTATGAATAATACATCTATCAAGTTTTAGCTTCGTGGATGTTGCGTAGTAACGTGTAAGTAAACAAAGCAATTTATATTTTACTAGGCGTATCTCACCCGATGGATTTACCATCGGCAACATCTCAGTATGTCAGTCAGTGTCAAAGATTTATTAAATATGTAAGATATTATTTATTTTAGTAGCCATAGTAACATATTTTAATACAAATTACACGAATTTCCATACAAATTTTCATCCCGTATTTAATCCACATTCAAAAATCCTTTCTTAGTGCTCACCTACATTACATAGGGAACTGCTATGCAAAATTTCATTCTTCTAAACCCAACGGTTTAGGTGATTTAGGCTGTGCGTTGTCTGTCAGTCAGTCAGTGTTAGAGATTTATTAAGTAGATTTTGATCGCCTCCATAGATAAATATACGAACATTTAACGAAATTAGAGATAGATTAACAACGTTAAAAACGTCATTCTTTTAATTTAAAGTTTATATTCAATTTTATTTACATAAAAAAGGGAAAAGTCGTAGAAAGAGTATAATATTCTACTCGCTTGCGATGGCTATTACTCACTCAGATAAATTACGACGCTCGCCTCGTTTCGCAATTTCATCTTCGTGAGTAATAGCTATCATTACCAGCTCACTGAATAATAATATAAGTGCTATTAACATATTTGTTTTGAATTATTCATGGATAACTATGTCTTGCATTGTATCGTTACTACAGAAATTAATTTGTAAACAATCAATTGCATTGAAAAATGAGAAATGATAAAGCATTTGTTTTTTTTTTTTTGTTTTTTTAAATCTTAATTATTTCGTTTTTTTCTCATTGAGCGCCACCTGAAAATAATTTTTTTAAATTTTTTAATGCTATTATTTAAAAAATTGTTATAAACCAATGCATTGTTTTTGAGGCAATGGAAAAATTTTTTTTTTGATTAGAAGGACCAAAAAATATTGATTTTTAAAAGAAAAATCGTTTCTTAAAAAAATTTTTTTATTGCTCAAAAATGCATTTGTTAATGAACAATTTTTTTGTGTCATTTATTATTAATATTAAAGATCCGTTTCTTTTTTTTTTAAATCATTATATTTTTTAAAATCACAATATTTTTTAAAGTATAGTAAAATTCATAAAACTCAAAAAAACTAAGAAAATCGTGTACCACGGTATAAAGCGAACTCTATATTTTAACTTAAAAGAGAAATATCGAAAATTAAAATTGAGGTAATATTGAATTTAATACTTTATTTTATCAATTTGTTAAAAAGTTCAAGTATTTTTTAAAAACTGAGCCCCGTAAAATCTCTAAAACTCAAAAAAACCAAGGAAATCGAGTACCGCGTTGTAGATGGGACTGAGCACTTTCATCTAAAAACAGAAAATCGAAAATCAAAAGGGAGGTAATATTATAATTAATACTTTATTTTATCATTTAGTTAACAAATTCACGTATTTTTTAAAACTAAGTCCGGTAAAATCCGTAAAACTAAAAAAAAATTAAGAAAATCGAGTACCACGTTGTAGAGGGGACTGAGTACTTTTATTTAAAAAAAGAAAATCGAAAATCAAAGGTGAGGCAATATTATAATTAATCCTTTATATAATCATTTAGTTAAAAAATTCACGTATTTTTTAAAACTAAGCCCAGTAAAATCCGTAAAACTCAAAAAAACCAAGAAAATCGAGTACCACGTTGTAGAGGGGACTGTACTTTCATATAAAAAAAGAAAATCGAAAATCGAAAATAAGATAATATTACAATTAATACTTTATTTTATCATTTAGTTAAACAATCACTTATTTTTTAAAACTAAGCCCCGTAAAATCCGTAAAACTCAAAAAAACCAAGAAAATCGTGTACCATATGATAAAGGGGACTGAGTACTTTCATTTTAAAAAAAGAAAATCGAAAATCGAAGATAAGGTATTTTTAGTATAAGCGATTAAAAAAAAAATAAAACTTGCGATTACTTCAATATACCATATGTGCATGTATTAGAACGGAAATCGGTCTGATTGGAAGTGTATTTAAAGTAGTGATGTCGGACCGAGAAGCAGTTAATCGATTAATCGACTAAAATTGTTTTTCAGATAAAATTAGTCATTAGTCGAAAATATCGACCACAGAGTGGTCGACTAATCGACTAAATTTTTAGTCGAATCATTGGTAAGGTAACTTATGTAACTCTTCCAACAATGAAGTTTTCTTTTGAATTTAATTATGGACTTTTAATATTTTTCTTTTAAGAAAAAGAAAGATATGAAATATGTATCACAATATATTAACCCTTTTAAACAAACCATATGGAAAATTTTTTTTTCTCAAAATGTCGGACTTTTTACTGCCAATGGATAAGTACAATAGATAGGGTTACAAAAAAAGAAAGAGAAAAAAAATCAAAGACCCCAACATCAAAAAAGTGGACCCTAAGAATTTACAAAATATAAATTATACTAAACTATGTTGATAAAATTGAACATTACTTAGAATTATACCCTATGTTCTATGATACCGTATTTCGGAAAATCTGTCAGATGGCGGCACCTATACCATTGAATATATACATATTACAGCATTTTGAGCCGCCATATTGCTGGACGAGTTAACTCGTCTTAATCATTTAAAAGTTAATCACATAAAAATGAAAAATCATACAGATAGATAATTTTTTAGTTTCCATTTTGTGAAGTCCAATAAATAATTGAAAAATTGTTAAATTAGTCGTTTTTTCAGTCATTTAAAAAAAAAATAATCATTTTAATCATTTAATCGAAGCTAAAATAGTCGACTAAAATATGACTAAATGTAAACAAAATTAGTCGACTAAACCGACTAATCGATTAATTATCCGACATCACTACTGTAAAGTACATTCAATGGCACATGTAATCATTCTTTAATTATTCTTAGACTCTAAAAAAATTGATAAAATATTTTGGGGAATCCTCATTTTGTGACCTTGAACGCAACTTTGACTAATTATAACTCCGGCAAAATAAAAGATAATTCAAGAATATTCGAGTTAATAGCTCAACACATCTTAAACTTATTATATACAAAGGGAAATTAAATTTGGCGAACATGCCATTTTTGGATGATCGGTTTATACATGGAATTGCTCTAATATTAAGTGATAAAAATGTTGCAAAGCAATAAATAATTATTCTTGCAAATTAATAATTCAAACTGGTTCAAATAATAGCAATCAAATGTGACATCATAGAATAATAAACAAATCAAACAAAAAAATCAAATAAAATAGTATTGCGCAATAATATCTCCATAGCCTACAGACTTTTACAATATTCATTCATTGCACAATATATTTCAAATTGTTTTTGATCAGCACAATATATTGTACAACCCTTCAATATAACCTACAGACGATCCATAATATTGTACAACCTCAGATTTTGTGCAATATTATTGAGCATGTAGGGGCCGCTATTCATGAACGCATTCAGTCACTGTACAACGATATTTTATTTTTTATTTTATGATTGTTGTACATAAATATGTACACATACATATTATTTTATACTGTATTATAAAGTATTAGAACAAAAGGTGTATTTTTATTTTTCAACAAATAAAAAGAAAAAGACAAAAACTTAATTTAAATTCTTGTATCATTAAAAAATATTATTTTTGCCACAAAAACGTACAATCAGTCAGCTAAGTAAGCTATTACATATTTTACAATATGAATAAATTGTTGAGAACATATACCTGGTGTTTTTTTATTTGTATTTTTTTAAAATTTTATTTACAATGATTTAAGATTTAACAGTCTGCGGATCAGAATTAATAACAATTATAATAACGGTTTTTTTTTTATCATAGTTGTTAGCTATTAAGTGTCACGTCGGCTAGAAATAGAAATAGATTTCTAGTGTCATATCGATTCAACGATGATAAGTACCTGCATTATAAGTTAGCTCTGTAAAGACGACAAAGCAACCACATCTAAAACTTGAGACACTAGCTGCTAAAGAATAGATTGCTAATGGGGGCGGTACTGCCTCCAGTGGGTGCTGAAGCCTTCCAAGGTGGCGGTAGTGAATAAGGTAGTCAAGAGGGGTGGTCAAATAATTAAATTAATATACCTAATAAACACATTTTTATTATATAATAAACAGGAAAATTAGGTATAAATAATATGCACCAACATTTTATTACTTCATATATAAAGTTAAATATTATGGGCTAGGGTTAGGGACTAGGGGGCGTTGAAATTTCTGTTTTATACTAAAGGGGGCGATGGTCCAGAGAAGGTTGAGAATCTATGTGCTAAAGGATTCAATGATTTTGTGGTTTCTGGAAAAAATAGTTTTAAAAGCTTTAAATGTTAACTTAAAATTTACGTGTTTTAGTTTTAGAAAGTAAACTTAGAAGAGACGAAGTTTCTGTAATTCTGAGAACGAGTCGAGATGGGTAGGCATATGGCCGGCCCTATTTATTACAAAATTTGTAATAAATATCATTTGTAAAAAAAATAAATTTTGTCGTATCCATCATTAATTTAATATAGTGTAGGATACAAGTGATACAATCGTTAGATGCAGAGTTTCTGGTTTCTCGAGTTTTTCAAATTTAAGAATCTTAGGAATTCTCAATCATCTTTTATTTTTAAGAAATAGAGAATTTAAATATCGTAAACACGGGTTACTTGAGCCTTAAGGTGTAACTTGAGCCCAAAATGGAAAACTATTATTTTTTGTTTTGTATTTAGTTTAGCCAGTAGTAGTAGAAGTAAGTTACATGTTTATCTGATAGGTAAGGGCACTAGGTTCACTGTGTTTATGTTTAGGTAGTTCTGAAAATTGACATTAGGTGTCAGGCGAGTGTTGTTTGCTCTCTATTTGAAGCTGCTGTTTTTGTTATGTTGCTAACTTTCAACTGTAAAAAATATTTCGATAGCTCTAGGAGTAAAGTAAGTGTATAATTTTCATATTTGGTTCGTTACTAAAGCAAATTCAGACATGTTTATATGCCACCTATTTCCTTAATTTCTTAATTTAAAGCTTTGATAAACCAGTTAACATAACCTTCAAATTAGGGTCAAATTAGGGTAACTTGAGCCCATTATAACTTTTGTATAAAATGGTGCAAGACTATAGCAGAAATTTGTTTTTAGGTCCCTACACGGAGAGGAAATTCGTATAAAAATTACTGTGCTCATACTACAATCGACGTGTAACAGGCAATCCAATCCAATATCCAATATCCAATAATATCCAATTTTTGTACGGTAAAATTGAATATGTTTGCCTGTTACACGTCGATTGTAGTATGAGCACAGTAATTTTTATAGGAATTTTCTCTCCGTGTAGAAACCGAAAATAATATTCACTTATATATATATATATATATATATATATATATATATATATATATATATATATATATATATATATATATATATATATGTGTGTGTCCGCGCGATAACTCTTGAACGAAATGTCCTACTATTACGAAATTAGGTGAAAATATTGGAAGTTCAAAATCGTTGGACAAGTTCGTTAACCAAGCACGTCCGATGCCCGAAACATGTTTTTTTGGCAATTTTCGTGAAAAACATTAGTTTTTTGCTAAAATTTCTCCTTATTCAAAATTTTTTTACGACATTTTTTTACACTATTGAAACGAGGAGAAAAAATCACACAGAAAAGGTCTTTAAACTATATGTCAACTAGTTTCCGAAAAAAAATAATTTTTGTAAATGGAAAATCGCTATGTTATGCAGGAAGCTGCGACAGGAGTATTGAATAAATAAAGTTCCTTATATGTTTGCACAATGTTTTAGTTAGTAACCAACATCCTACATGGTTTCAAACTGTTTTCAAATGAGAATCATCTGGAAATTTAGGTTTGGGCTTAAGTAACAAGTCTTGAGGTTAACTTGAACCAAAATCTAAAAATTTATTTAACAGATTAATATACTGAATTCCCTATCCCCAATAAATATAACAGTTACGCTCAATTTTAAAAATTATCAGATGATTTGCAAATCTGGGCTCATGTAATCCGTGTCTACGGTACTTTTCTTTTAGCATACTAACTAAATTAGTTGATCTCTATATTTAGAACAATTATACATTAATAAATAATTACTTTGACCTTATGTCTTCAGAGAGGAATTTAATATACATATAATCACTTTGTTTCTATATTCTTCAATTTATATTATTCTATACATAAGTACTAATACGAACAATCACATTAATTCAAATCCAAATATATTTTTACGTTCTTTAAACCTAAACTCTTACAATCAGTTTTGGAGATTTCTGATATTATAAATGTCATATAATTAGGTATATTAGAAATTAATACCTAATACATAATCATAATTCGTAATACATAACTGTCTTTTTATACACTATACTTAAACAAATTCCATATCGCGAGCCTAGTGTTACACTGTTCCATTTCGACTTTTTTGAGAGTTGCACTTTTTCATATATTTGAGTTCTCCATTCCACTGTCTGTCTATATAAATTTAAATTTAATCAAAAATCCATAAGAACGATAGAAATTAACAAAACATCAAAATTCCATCTCCTAAAAGTATAAATAATTTTATTAAAAGAATTCACATAGAATTTAAATGTTTTAAATTAATTTTCCGTTCAATTTGTTCTTGATTCACATAGTATTTTGATATACTGTAATCTGTTTATACCTGCTTCTTTGGAAATTAAAATTAATTCATATTATATAAATTACATTTTAAAATATATCAAAACTTCAAACTCATTTTTCTCGAGATTTTAAAGTCGACATGGAACAGTGTAACACTAAATTCGCAATATGGTTAGGCCCGCGGAGAGAGTTAGCCGAGTTTGCAGCTCCGTGGCTCTGGTCTGAGGGGAGAGCGTAGCTGTTTGTAGAGCGCCTGGGAAAAAAGTTAAGGGTTTTTTCTTTTGCACACCACCTACTTTTTGGGAGGAAATTTTTAAAAAACTCCTTGTGCCCGCCATTTTTCTCTACGGCCATGCGTATGATAGCTTACACTATTTTACTATCTATAATGTAAGTGTCAAGCGAGGCAACATTGGATAATAATAAATACAAAATATCTATTGAAAAAATAGATAAATCGTATGTAAATGTGCTAGTTTCATTCCTCTATTTTGCTGAAATATTTATTTTTTCCGGGAAATTAAGATCGGAAATTTTCAGGACAGAAAACATTGTCCACTGACATCGGTAGCGCACTTGTTTGCCCTGATCTTTTACAAAAAAAAATATCTCTGAAGTTAATTTCCGCCAATTTAATTAGTGAAAACATCACCCCTCAGAATTAATGTAAAACGATTTTTCTCGATTACTCGAAAACTATAACAGATTTAGAAGAACTATAAATTAACACAATATTTTATTTTAAAGAGTTTTTGATTGTTGGCTTTGGGATGTACGACTGAACAAATAGGGTCAGAAAGTCACCTCTAAAGTCTGTACTTGACTTGTTTCCTTTTACCAATGTTTTTGAGTGAATAAAGTATCTGACAGCAGGACCGATGAGAAAGAGGGCAGCCGGGGCAGTAACCCTGAGGCCCGTGTAAAAGGTTTTTTTTTCTGTTTTTATTTTTTTTTCTAGTTATTTCTAATTTTGGGGGAAAATTTTGTTTATTTGGGGTCCGTTATTTCTCTCCACGGCCTGTTCGATAGTAACAAGGAAAAACAGTCAAAACGATTTTTAATGAAAATTTATAGAAAGAAATAACAGTTATGTTATTCATCCTTTTAAAAATCAATTAAAAAATTTATATATACCCTATTTCAAATACAACTGATCATAAGTCAAAGTTAAAAAATTCAATAATTCTTATATTCAAAACAAATCAATCTTCTATTCTTTTCTAAAAACAAACTGCAAATTTAAAATTTACGTAAGTGCAATAATGAAAGAGATAAAGCCAAGAAAACGGAAATTATTTAAATTCATAAGTGATGAAGCATGGTTAAATTTAAGAGAAATGGACCATATTTAACTATTAATCACGTGATCAGAAATGGAGTATGACGTCACGTTTTCTTATACTTCAACACTATCACCACTAGAAACGCTACTTTAAATATATTGGTTATCCTACTTTATTCAAACTTAACTGTCAAAAGTGACTCAAATCTAATTAATTAAAAAAAAATTAATAGCTATAAATAAATAAATAAAAAAAAATTATTTACTGATTTACTTACTAGACCGGTTGTAATAACTTTTGTGATCCTTGTGAGTAGCCTTTTAGAAAAATTACTGAAGAAGATCACAAAAGTTATCGAAACCGAGGTTTCAAAACTACGAAACCGAGGAACTTTATGTGTACTTCCCCAAGTTTTATTCCCTGAACTTCTTACTCACCCACAACATGTTAAACGGTAAAAATTTTGGTTTCCAAAGAAAGATAAATATATAATTATACCAAAAAAAAAAAAAAAATAAATAAATAAATAAATAAATAAATAAAATAGAAAAAAAAACCATAAGCTAGTTCGGATAATATGGGGTTCGGGTGAACCAACTTCGGATAATCGAAAGATTAGGTACTGTAAATTAATATATTTAATATTTACAGCACATATACAAGCATACTGAAAGTATGTACATATATCTCTTCTGAAACAGAGTGTATAATATACGGACAAATATAAAGTGTCTAGGGCAATAAAACAGACCTTTCCCAAAAAAGATCAGAAATATTTTAATTTTTTATGACAAAGCAATAAACTTTACAATCCCCCATTTCTGTGTCCGTATAGCCGATTTCATGTATAGTACCATTTAATCTATGAAATCAATGACTTAGCTATCACTAGAATAGTGTTACAAGTTAACTCATATAGAAACTAATGGATTTCTCTATTACTGCCATTCATAAAAAAATGAAAAAAAAAATTAAAATTTTAATAAAATTGCAAAAAATTTACGTGTTTCGCGGCTAGCTGGTAAGACATGTTACACATGACATGACGCATGATTTTTTTTTTCAAATTTTTTTTTAAAAAACTTGCAACCATTTTTCTGAAAGCTCAAATTAAATGCTTTAAATGCTCTTTTTGTTAGATTTGTTATTTTAAAAAGTTGATTCAACGCCGTCTATTGTCCACAGACCCATAGATTTTAATGTTTAAATGTAAAATATGGTTGACCTAATGGCCAAACCACCTTGTCATGCTAGACGTGTTTTATAAGCGCAAAGGGTTAATTTTTGATAAATACCTTTGACTGTTTGGAACTGTCTGAACTATACATATTCACAGTAAAAAGAACATTGAACTAGTAGTAAAAATATGTAATTGTAAAAGAACGCTTTTAAAAATAACATCTTAAAATAGAAAACAAAATCCGGATGGACTATTTTATGACAATATGTACGGTGTTCAGTTATATTGGTTTGCATAAGAACACTCTATTTGAACCACCTATATATAAAAATAGAATTAAAAATGCTAATATACATAATAAAATAAATATATACCGTATAAGAGCCATTCTTTTTACCATGAACAAGATGTTTTTATTGTATGTGTAACTGATAATTATTGAAAATTTAACATTCAGAGCATGCCAATAAAATGAATGTGTGACCTCATTGTGTGCTTCGATTTATTTGAATACATCAAAAAAATTGTTTTATGAAAAACTAGCAACTGGTCTATTTGTGGGGGGGGGGAGGATTTCACTTTTTGTTATTTAATAATTATTAGATTATTAGCATTGATTAAATATTAAAAATAATTACAACAGTAAGTTAACTATGAAATATAAGCGGGGTCGGGGTTAGTGCGAGTGATTAGTGATTAGTAGGTTAGTGATTAGTGCTTAGTGTTGAGTGATTAGTAAAGTACTGTCGAAATTGTGTTTAGTATTTTTGTTTAGTAAAGTTTACTATGACAAGAAATGAAATGGACCAAGTTAAAAAATTACGTAAAGTAATAATTAGAAATATTATTATAGAATAAGTAGGATTGGGTGTAAACAAACTCACACGCCTGTGAGAGAGAAAATAGATATCCAGGAGACAAAATTCGGGTGCAAGTAAGCAGTTTGTAAAAGAACTAGCTATTGAGGATAAAACAGATTATTTTTATTAAGTACACCTACACACTACGGATGATTGAAGAGTCATTCAATGAATTATGTATTATTAGGTACTTGTAATAAAACCACGTGTATTTATGTTGGCAATAAACAAGACGTAATGTTCAAACGTAGTTTGTGCGCATGCGAGTGGTGTAGAAGGAATGAACTACTCGCAAAAAATAGACACTCTACTAATCAGTCTACTTCGCTTAACACTAAACACTAATCATTAATCAATCTATGCCCAAACGTGTCTTGTACTAATCACTAAACACTCGCACTACGCACTCGCACTAATCACTAATCAAAGTGTAAACAGCCCATTACATGGTTGGCCAAATGGTCGGAAAATGACATTTCATAATATTACACGATCTAATGTTATTCCAATTAATGATGGAAATGATTTCAGGCTACAAGAAGTCTACTCAGAGTTAAAGAATTGCTTTTAAACATTTCTATAATGCTTAAAAAAAAGTCGTCAAGTGCGTGTTTGACACGCATTAAATATAGGTCCTCAGTGATTACTGTTTCTCAATTTTCGGGATAAAGTATGTAAAGTATTTAAGTACATTTTTACGTTTTATTAAAGAAATAGATGAATATGTTTGACCATAGACATTAGAAATGAAAGGACCAGTAATTTATATTACGTACGAAAGATAATACGTACACGTTAAAAAGAGACAAATATTATAAATAGTATGTAAAATGCCAATATATATTTCTTTTTCTAGGATACCCCAAATTTTAAAATTAAAATTGAAGCAGAGTCAGCCATGTTTGTATTAAAAAAATTGAAAAAATAATGTAAAAATTGTCACTATTTTCACTTTTTAAATTGTGTTTTTTGTTATATTTTTTTAAAGAAAATATTATGGCAACAAATTTTGCAACTACAAAATATCAAATCAAAAGATAGAAACTATATTTCCTAATTCAACAAAAATTGTAAAATAAATTTTTTAAACACTTTTTTATTAAAATAATGATAATGATAATAATTAATACGTTGAACTCTATTAAATAAATATAATTAAACTCAATTTAAATAAAAAATTATAACAAATACTATGTTTTTTAATAATAACGAAAAATAATAAATTGCATTAAAATCAACAATGTATAACAATTGCAAGAATCGATTCAAAACCTGGAATATAACATGCATAGGTAAATTAATAATACTTTAAGATAAGCATACAATATGACGATACATGACCGTCTATGACTAAGGCGAATACGTTGTGTGGAAACACACACATACTTAAGAAGCAATGTACGTGAGTAAACGAGGTATGGACTTTCCCCTCACTTAATGTCGATGTAGCACTGTTTGGAGTGTGCGACAAGTGGATATTTGCTGTATGCACTACTGATGTTTCAAGAATAGGAAGAATTTGAACGAAATTATAATAGGTCCGAAGCTTGACGAATGTCTTCGGACCTGTAAAAAAGTGTCGATGTTTATCTGAATTACATGGTCGGCCAAGTGGCTGGGAAACGACATTTCATATTACACGACCTAATATTACTCCAGATATAATGGCAAAATTGACTCCAGGTTACAAGAATTCTATTTACAATTGAATAATTATCTGCATTACATGGTCGGCCAAGTGATCGGAAAACGATATTTAATCCTTTGCACTCGATAGGCGCCGCCACGGCGACACAATAAATACCCTTTGCACTCGAAAGGCGCCTCTCAGGCGCCATCCTATTCTTTGCTTCAAATATCACACTAAGGAAAATTATAAAATTTAATATTAAAATATAATGTTTGTAATATGCAAATAAAAATAAAATACGTAAGTAAACTACTTTTGTTTAAAATATTTATCTTTCATGTATTACAAGTTTTTACTAAAACTACTGTCGAGTAGCTGAGTACCCATAGTAAAAAATGGTTCGAGTGCAAAGGGTTAATATTACACGATCTAATATTATTCCAGTTAATGATGGAAATTATTCCAGCCTACGAGAATGACGCAGGAAAGACTGATAGGCTTGGCGACAATATCACTTGAACAAGAATTAGCGCAAACTATCGTCTTTAATGAACTAGTTTTTATGTTTTCTACGCTTAAGACTAGGAAAAGTAAAATATAATCTTCAGTTTTTTAATTTCGGATTTTTTACACTTTGATTTCTCTATTTTTTTTTATTTTTTTAACTTTTTAGTCGAATTTTTCAACTGAAAAATTAGACTTATACAGCCTATACGTTAAAAACGGCGAGAAGCGAGAGTAGGGGCGCTATCCGTTTTCGGACCCGTAGAACACGATTCCGTAGAAAAAACTGGTATATATATATATATATATATATATATATATATATATATATATATATATATATATATATATATATATATATGTATATATCCGACAGTATATATATATTCCTGCTACTTTTTAATATATGTAGGGCCCCCTTACGGAAGTTAAGAGCTGAAATTTGGTAAGTGGGGTTCATTCCAATGCACAACAATACTATCAAAGTGGGGTCAAATTTTGGATCCGACCCAACCTTTAAAGGGGTGGTGGGGGGCAGTAAAAAATAGAACTTTTCCAAACCGGTTGGAGATAATATTTTGGTCAATTATCTACAACATATCCACCATTCAGCTTCCTAAGATGATTTGGAGGGAGTCCAGGGGGAAAAACGATTTTGGCTGGATTTAACACGCCCCCAGCCTCCCAGAATTAACATAGAGGGTTGAAATTTGGTATGTTAATAGAGTTCGTACCTAGGTTGTGCTTTTTGGAGGTTTTAGTATTTTACCCCCACCTCCCTCATTTTTAAGCTACAATTTCATGATTCTTCGACGTTTTCGAAGTTTGTACCATTCGCACAGGTCACTCAAATAAACCTAGAGGGCTGAAATTTTGTATTCGGATTGAGTTAGTATCAAGGGGGTGCCTTTTAAGGGTCTCAACTTTTAACCCTTACCCCCACCAATTTTATACCAGAAAGAACATGATTTTTCTTGCTTTTAACAGTTTCGTTCGGGTCAAAATCTCCCCAAATAAACTTAGAGGGCTGAAATTTTGTGTACAGGTTAAGTTAATAGCCAGCCACTGCTTTTTGGAGGTTTCAACTTTTAACCCTTACCCCCACGATTTTTATACCAATATTTCCTTGATTTTTTTGCCTTTTTTCTAACACGTCTAGAGACTCTCTAAGGAAACCTGGAGGGCTGAAATTTTGTATTGAGTTAGTATCCAGTTAGTACCTTTTAGGGATTCCACATTACTTTTTCCCCTACTTCTCCTATTTTTACATCGGAATTCAATGGTATTGTTAAATGTGTTTAAAATGCTTTATATTTATACTATAAGACAAGTAGGCGAATAGTAAATTTAAAAAAAAAAATTGAACTTCCTTTTATAACAAATGCAATACATACATATTAAGTAATTTAAAAATATTAAAGTTAATGTTTATTTATGAAGTAGGAATTTAGATTTTTATATTATTTATAAAATAGAAATTTTGGATTTTTTTGGAAATAAAAAATATCTTCATAAAGGCCTTCCAGTTTACTTTTTAAGGTCTTTTTTTAATATTTAAAAATAAAACGCAAAGGCGATTGGCGGATAAGCATGGGTAGGAATGCCCTCGTACGAATTGTGTTGGCTTTTTTCCTGCTAATTGCTATCGGCACCAAAATGAAATTTACTGAGATTCAGCCCTTAAAAACTTAAAACCTTTTTTTGAAGCCCCGATCAGCCGGACACTCGTCATCAGTTTTGAAACCACCAAAATGACAAATCGCTTGTAGACTTTCAATCACATTTCGCTTGTAGACATTCAATACCGGAGATGAAGGGAAAAATTCGACTACCGTAATGGAGCCCCACTGCTCACGGCGTTTTTTTATTAATTATTTATAAATAATTTATTGTAAAGCATTATATACTAATAAGCATTAAGTACTGATTTAATTGTGTTAATATACTTTGTGAAAAACTTTTACACGTTGAAAATTGAAGATTCATGGTATGACTTTTAACTGTTATTATATCTGAATAAGTGTTTATCAAGTTCAGGGGCGCCAAAGGATATATGTCAAGTACCCTTGCGTCGGCCTTAGGTATAAAACATAGCAATCTTTAAGTATTTAAATATCTTTAATTTTTAGAGCTTTTTTAACAGTAACAAATTTAAATTCTGACCAAAAAATACTAACAATTAGTTTCTTTTACAGACATAATTCCTATTATTGAATCGTAATCTAGAGAAAGACGGCGATTAACTTTATATGATTTGTTCATGTTAAAAAAAGATAGAAAATTAAATAATACAAATAGAGTAGTATTTGAATTTTTCTAAAAATTCAATGTTCCTTTGGTAGATCATGAAGGAATAATTAGTAGAGAGACTTAATGGCTTTTTTAGCAATGAAAAACACCACTTTTCCCAAGAAGTGGAAGTGTATCTTGGTAGTGGTAGTATGGCAAACGCACACGAGTGTCATCATCGCTAATTTAATGGCAAGGTCGCAGCGATCATTTAGGAGAATTAGGCAATCGCCTAGGGTGCCAGTAACCAAATGTTACCGATATTGCCAGATATTAAAATGTTACCGATAAATGTATACTGAGTTCCTATATAAGAAATCAATAAGTACTATCTTAACTTGCAAGTTCAATTGACAAGAAAGCGTACCAATAAACTTTATTAAGTGAAGTTATTTTGTTGTCATCCTCTGATATTATTTAGTCTTTCAAAAGGAATAAAAATATGTGATGCATAAAATATTTTGCTACTTAGGTCTTGATAGACTCTCTATACTTTAGCAATACATATTTCTTTTTTTTTTTTAATTTTAGTTGTGTACTATTATTATTGTTGTCAGTTTAACATTAAATTAAATAAAATAATATTCTGATTGCAAAGTCGACTCAGCCACAACAAAAATAACTTAAAAAATTATAACATGATGCTAATTAAAATAATTATTCAAGATTTTTGTAAACTTGTAACCTGTAGGGTCTAATTGAAAGATAAACATTAAAAAATATATATAGATACACAACTACACATATATTTCTTACAAGAAAAGTTTTTCTGTTCTCTTACGATTTTGCTTAAACTAAATTTTGAATTCGAAAATTTCATTTCTACATTATTCTAATTGTTTTAAAGTATTTTCCATGAAAAAGAAGTTTTGAAATATCCAAATAATACGATTATGTCGACACGGTCACCCCCTAGTTAAGACTTGAATTGTAGGAGATTGAGTAAAAACAGGTTGATTAGATTTTTTTATGTAGATTTGAAATCTGTAAACAAAGTTTTAATATACTTTATTTTTACCCCCTTCTCGCAAAATTAATTCTCAAATTTAACCCCCAACTACCCCCGTTGCTGTAATTTGAACACATATCAATAGATATTAACTCTTTAAAAAGAGCAATATCCTCAATTTAAACTTTTGCTCTATCTCTTACTGTTTTCGAGATATTTGAAAAATGAAATTTTTACTACAATTTTTGAAGGGCGATTTAACCTCTTCAAATTGTTTTTCCACAGATAAAAAAAATACGTATTGCTTATTTTTTAGTGTTCTACAACATTTAAATTTCATCAAAATCGATAGGTCCGGCTTCGGGATCTTTATTTGTGAGACAGCAACCGAAATTTGATTTCGATTTCGGTTAAAAACTAGTTGCAGTCGGACACTAACAATTTGTTTTAATTTTATAACCAGAGTGGTTAAGAAGTTATAATTTGATGGTAAAAATCACTAGCAGGGATTGAATTCCATGAAGGAAATTTTGGAGAAAAAATTTCCCGCTCTAGGCGCGTGCCCAGTCTGCCTTATGGCAAATACGTCCCTGAGTAATATGAGAAGTATTTTTGATTTTTAAAAACTCCAAATTCTACAATTTAAAGCGCGGAAAAATCTAAATTTTTAAGGGTAAAAAATACATATAGGTTTCACTGATTCTGATAAAGAATAAACTATCCAAAAACTGGAGGGAAACAGCAGAAAGATTTTTCTGGTAATTTTCTTTTTTTTTTTAACAACGCATAAGGTGTGTAAATAATATGTTCATATATGCACAAGTGTGCCATCTACAAAATATTTGATTGTGCAACAAACAAGTAAATGTGTAATAAAGATACATATATACAATAAATACTGGACCGATGACGTAGCAATGAGAAGAAACACACGAAACGATTAAATTGAAATTAATATGCAAGGTCATACACAGAAATTATTACTTATGTGTGTTTATTTTAAATGAAATTAGTGAACAATCAAGGAAAAATTATTCTAATAGGTGACTTGGTACCAATGTGCGTCGTGAAATCAGATATTATACATAATTCTGATCAAACATACATATTTAAATTTTTATACGTTCATATTTGAATATAAAAAAACATTCAAAACCAAATAAAACTGATCATTTGATCTGTTTTTTCTTAAAAATATATTTTAATAATAATAAAAAATGGGAAATTTAGAACAATTTATTATTAATTGGAAGTACAGCTGATCCTTTTTTGTGCGGTGGATGGGACCGCATAAAAAAAATCGCACAAAAAAAATATATTCAAAAATATCATAAATAGCTATAAAAAGATTAGTTCCGTCCAGATTATAAAAAAAGTTTCATCGAAAATTCATAACTCAAAACGCTTAAAACCTCAAAATTTCAATAGAAATTGCTTTTCTAAACAAGATAAAGCCTTAATTTACACGTAGGAACATTTTATTTCCTTTTTATAATATTATGAAAATTTTGAAAAATACATGTATAAAAAAATTTAAATGTTCTTACGCAATGTATTGATTAAATGCTTAAAAGTCGTTAAAAAGTATTTTTATCAAAGAGAGTTATTATAATAAATGTTTAAGTTTCTTACTGTCTCTTGATTTTGATTCATATTATGCATTTTAATGGCCATTTTTTTAAAAACCGCATAAAAAGATCGCACAAAAAAAGACCGCATAAAAAAGAGTTCAGCTGTATAAGGTGGAGTAAAGGTGTTTTTTTTTTATATATAAATATTTTATGAAAAATTCTTGACTACCAACGCTGAACATGAAACGACCGACTAATTTTCCGCATAAAATTTTAGTACCTACGCGTTGCAGTTGAATGACCGACATATACAAATTCTCAAAAAGTATTATTTTCTTTTAGTGTTCACGAATTTATTGATGATTCTATAACCATCGGCGGAATTACTCTTCTAGGTTTCTAATTCGCAACGCCCATCTTTATATTATAATTATCTTAACAAGTAATGATATCATCTGGCAAGGTTTCTACAGATCTGTTCTAGTTTGAAGTATTCAACACAGTCCGGATTTTGAAGCCATCAAAACGAATAAAAATAAATACTAAATTTTCATAATTACTTGACAATTTTTACTTTATGTTATTTCTCTAGTAACTAGTATTTGATTAGAAGCAACATCTTTCGATTAAATATTAGTTTCAAAAAGATTAAATTCTACAAAATAAAGAAAATAAAGATATTTAAAATATAACTTTTTTGTTTATGAAAAAATAATTGTTCACAGTTCACATTATCTTTAATTGTTAAACTCAAAAATTTTAATTTAAAAACAATTTGAAATAATTTTCTTTAAAAAATGTTCATTTTTCTTGATAAAAAAAAGGTTGATGCCTTAAGTCGGCGTCTTGCGGGTCTAGGCCTAAATCTACTCTTGCCATCTAATAATATCAACCTTACATTATTACTATAACAGTAGATTTTAGATAAAAACCTATCTAATTTATTTTTACACTAGCTGTACCCGCGACGTCGTTCGTGCATAAAATCAATGAGAAGGATACAAGTATAATAATAGTATATTGTGCAATAAGTGCGGGAAATTGTACGTTGGTGCGCTCATTCGCTTGAGTGGGGTAATCGACAATCCCGCACGAGTTGCATATACAATTTTTTATTGGGAATTTGACATACTTTTTTCTATTGAGCAATTCCATGTATAAGTCGATCACCCAAAAATGGCATGTTCGCCAAATTTAATTTCCCTTCGTATATAATACCTAAGTTTAAGATGTGTTGAGCTATGAACTCGAATATTATTGAATTATCTTTTATTTTGTCGGAGTTATAATCATTCAAAGTTGCGTTCAAGGTCACAAAATGGGGATTCCCCAAAATATTTTATCAATTTTTTCAGAGCCTAAGAATAATTAAAACATGATTACGTGTGCCATTGAATGTACTTTACATACACTTTCAATCAGACCGATTTCCGTCCCAATATATGCACATATATTGAAGTAATCGCAACTTTTATTTTTTTTTTTTAATCGCTGATACTGAAAATACCTTATCTTCGATTTTCGATTTTCTTTTTTTAAATGAAAGTACTTAGTCCCCTCTATAACATGGTACTCGATTTTCTTGGTTTTTTGAGCTTTACGGATTTTACGGGAATTAGTTTTAAAAAATACGTGATTTTTTAACTAAGTGATAAAATAAAATATTAATTATGATATTACCGCACTTTTGATTTTCGATTTTCTTTTTTCAAATGACAGTACTCAGTCCCCTCTACAACGTTCGTACTCGATTTTCTTGGTTTTTTGAGCTTTACGGATTTTACGGGAATTAGTTTTAAAAAATACGTGATTTTTTAACTAAGTGATAAAATAAAGTATTAATTATGATATTACCGCACTTTTGATTTTCGATTTTCTTTTTTCAAATGACAGTACTCAGTCCCCTCTACAACGTTCGTACTCGATTTTCTTGGTTTTTTGAGCTTTACGGATTTTACGGGAATTAGTTTTAAAAAATACGTGATTTTTTAACTAAGTGATAAAATAAAGTATTAATTATGATATTACCGCACTTTTGATTTTCGATTTTCTTTCTTCAAATGAAAGTACTCAGTCCCCTCTACAACGTGGTACTCGATTTTCTTGGTTTTTTTGAATTTTACGGATTTTACGGGGCTTAGTTTTAAAAAAATACATGATTTTTAAACTAAATTTTTTAAACTAACTTTACTATGGGATTTGCCATTAAAGAAATGGTTGAATAGCGGAATTTGACAAAAGTTCTAGATTATTCTATTCAAAACCTAGAATAGATATCAAGAAATAAACTTTACCATCAGATAGGTCATCAAAGAAAGTGCTAAATAACGGCATTTGAGAAATGTTCTCGAATATTCTATTCGGAAACTAACAAAAATATTGAGAAAGCGACTTCGTCAGTAGATTGCTCCTTGGCGAAAAAGGTTAAATAGTGGTGCTATACAAAAGTTTTAGTTATAAATTTACGCCAATGTATACAACTGCAAAAAAGTATAGTGTTTACATTTTCGTTAAATAAAGTATCTTAACTCTTGTTAAATTCCGCTATTTGATGTTTTATTTAATAATAATTAGATGAGTGATAAAATCGGTTTTTTGATATTTCTGTTAATTCTCGAATAGAACATTCTAGAATATTGTTCAATTTTTGTTATTTCGGCTTTCATTCGAGGGCAAGTCCGATGGTGAAATCAGTTTTCCGATATTTTTACTAGTTCTCGAATAGAACATTCTAGAACATTGTTCAATTTTTCTTATTTAAGCTTTAATTTGATGACCAATTCGATGGTGAAGTCAGTTTCCCGATATCTTTGCTAGTTCTCGAATAGAACATTCTAGAACATTGCTAATTTTTTTTGTTATTTATGCTTTCATTCGAAGACCAATTCGACGGTGGAGTTAGTTTCCCGATATCTTTGCTAGTTCTCGAATAGAACATTCTAGAACGTTGCTTAATTTTTGTTATTTATGCTTTTATTCGAAGACCAGTTAGATAGTGAAGTTAGTTTCCCGATATCTTTGATAGATCCCGAATAGAACTTTCTAGAACTTTTACTGAGTTCTGCTGTTTAGTCCCTTCTTGGGTAGACCATCAAATGATGAAGTCGGTTTTTAGACGTCCTTGCTATTTTCCAAATAGAATATTATGGAACTTTTATCAAAGTTTATTATCTGGCTTTTTTTCCATAACCAATCAAATCGTGAAATCGATGTGTACTCGTATATGCACACATATTTGTCTACGTATGGATACGTGAAATAATATCTACGTGTATGTTTGTATATTGGTGCAATTGTTTGTTGGTGTTGATAAGTCTACTGTAAAAGTTTACAGGAATCTGAATATTTTTGAACAAGTTCATACATAGTTGTAAATGTGTATATATTTATACTGAATATATTTACTTGTGTATAAGTACCTATTAGTGGTGGAGAACTATCGATAACACTATCGATAACTATCGATAGTTTTGACTATCGAAAACTATCGATATTTTTTCATTTACTATCGATAGTTTTCGATAGTTTTTTTCAGTCATCTCGTTTACTTATAAATACTACAAAGATAATAAAAATTATAGCCAGAGATATAAAAACAACCATTTTAAGGGAATTTCAGGCGACCTTTTTTTTTCTGGTTCACCGGCTATCCAAATTCAAAAAACTTGAGCATCAAAAACTATCGATAACTATCGATAGTTGGTACTATCGGTAACTATCGATAGTCTGAACTATCGATAGTCGCACTATCGATAGTCGGGACTATCGATAGTCGGGACTATCGATAGTCGGAACTATCGATAGTCGGGACTATCGATAGTTCTCCATCACTAGTACCTATAGCTATGTGTGAATGCTATACGTGTGTATGTGAGAAAATATATGGGAACTTCTCAGACCCTCACATAAATTTGCTACGCCCCTGAATTGATGATTATGTATATCTTGACACAAATACAATCTCACGTCTTCAAATTTGTGAGAGGGGTACCCCACCACTCGCTACGTTATATTGGAGCACGTTATATTGGAGTTCCTATGTACTACCTTAATTGCACCAAATATTTTTCAGCCGATTCGAATTCAAATAATATTGTCCATATTCATACGCTTTTGTAAAAAACCCTTCTAAATCTGTTATATTAATCATTATTCAATTTTAAACACATTTTGCACGTTTAACTCACACGCTAACAATCTATACATATAATAAAATTGTAACGAGACCATTTCTGTACATGAAATATTTTTTGAAAATTGTACTGGTACTGTAAATAGTTATCGATGTAGATACCAAAACAGCGATTTTTAGAATTTTTGTCGGTTTGTCTGTCTGTCTGCTCACGCATCACGCAAAAACTATTGGACGAATTTTAATGAAAGAGTCTGGAACCATTACCATAGGTGAATTTGCCCAAGAAATGAAATTCAACGATATGTATGCGATTGTGTAGCTTAGTGAAAGAGTAAACCATACGTATGGATTTTTCCTCAATATCTTTACATTTTGCGGAGTTATAATACCAAATACCAAAAAATAGTGGTCTTATTCAAACTTTTTTTTCTCGTAAACTATTACAGATAAAACGATGAAACAAAATCCATATTGTTTGCTATGTCCAGTACTTTATTATATATTTTTTTCATTTAAAATGGACATTAAATACCCTTTATAAAATACGAAAAAAAAATTCATTAAATTTTTTTAGCTACTTGTACAAGAGTGACCACTTTCTTATTACTACCAAAAGAAAGCTCGCAAGCACTTCCCTCATCTCCCTGAATTTTATTTTTGTCAAAAGGGTGGAACATATTGAAAAAAAAATAAGAACATATATATTTGGTGATGTTCATGGTACGTGTATGTGCAGGTACAGGTAAAACAAATCTGACTTTACCTCTTCAAGGTCATTAAAAATGCATTCTTAAAAAAGTGAGATAGTACTTAATATAAAGAAAAAATGACCTTGAAGCGGCAAAGTCAGATTTATTGAACTGTACCTACTTGTTTTTGAATTATGTTTTTAAGAAATATTTTGAATGAATAAATGAATCATTGAATGTTTTCTTTTTTTGTTTTTTGTTTTTTTTTATTACATGAGAATCTTGATGCCTGCTCTACACTCTCGATCGAAGTTCCTCGACGAAGTAAGCGCTAAAGTTGGCTGAAGTCGGAATACCGTTATAACACCAGCCAGGAAGAACCATGAAATGACCTTTTACACTCTCGTACTCGGTCCACTTTGCGAGAATTGAGAGTAGGCATAAGGAATCTAATATGTTTTATCTTCAAAATGTAGACTTTTTTCATATCGGAGTTCTAAAATACAATTAGTTACGAAAAAAGAACTAACTTCTCTGATTGTTTTTAACGTATTACTCAGTTCTACAATTATTTCGCAAGTAAATCCAACTAACATTTTTACTTACCCGTTAGGTAAACTAAAACTATTTACTTGATCAATTAGTGATGTATTTAACTTCATGAGTGAATTTAAAATTGTAGTGATGTATTTAAACTTCATGAGTGAATTTAAAATTGTAGACTTGAGAAGTATGTTAAAAGCAATGAAAAAAATTAGTTCTTGATTCGTAGCTGATTATTTTTTAAAACTCCTATGTGGAATGAGTCTACATTTTGAACATAAAACATATTAGATTCCTTATGGCTACTCTCAATTCTCGCAAAGTGGACCGAGTACGAGAGTGTAAAAGGTCATTTCATGGTTCTTCGTGGCTGGTGTTATAACGGTATTCCGACTTCAGCCAACTTTAGCGATTACTTCGTCGAGGAACTTCGATCGAGAGTGTAGAGCAGGCATCAGATTCTCATGTAATAAAAAAAAAAAAACAAAAAACAAAAAAAAACAAACATTCAATGATTTATTTATTCATTCAAAATATTTCTTAAAAACATAATTCAAAAACAAGTAGGTACAGTTCAATAAATCTGACTTTGCCGCTTCAAGGTCATTTTTTCTTTATATTAAGTACTATCTCACTTCTTTAAGAGTGCATTTTTAATGACCTTGAAGAGGTAAAGTCAGATTTGTTGACCTGTACCTGCACATACACATACCATGAACATCACCAAATATATATGTTCTGATTTTTTTTCAATATGTTCCACCCTTTTGACAAAAATAAAATTCAGGGAGATGAGGGAAGTGCTTGCGAGCTTTCTTTTGGTAGTAATAAGAAAGTGGTCACTCTTGTACAAGTAGCTAAAAAAATTTAATGAATTTTTTTTTCATATTTTATAAAGGGTATTTAATGTCCATTTTAAATGAAAAAAATATATAATAAAGTACTGGACATAGCAAACAATATGGATTTTGTTTCATCGTTTTATCTGTAATAGTTTACGAGAAAAAAAAGTTTGAATAAGACCACTATTTTTTGGTATTTGGTATTATAACTCCGCAAAATGTAAAGATATTGAGGAAAAATCCATACGTATGGTTTACTCTTTCGCTAAGCTACACAATCGCATACATATCGTTGAATTTCATTTCTTGGGCAAATTCACCTATGGTAATGGTTCCAGACTCTTTGGTGTGATGATAACTTATTACCTGGGTCAACATCTAAAATACTTTTTACTCCGGGAAAATTTCTCATTCCCACGGGAAAATGGAAAAACCATTTTGAGCATGTGTACACATTAGGCAAAAACTATTGGACGGATTTTTATGAAATTTGGTGTGGTGATAACCTATTACTTGAATCAACACTTAAGATACTTTTTACTCCAGGAAAATTCCTCATTTCTACGGGAAAATAGAAAAAACATTTTGAGCATGTGCATGCATTACACAAAAATTATTATTCTTTGCTAGTTCTGTATAATTATTACACTTACATACGTCTCATTGAGTTTATAACAATGCTTTACGCGAACGACGTCGCGGGTACGGCTAGTTAAGAATTAAGATAAGAGGAAGCTAAAAATTATTTCAAAAAATTGTAACGGTTTTTTTATTTACAACAAAGTAAGTCTTGTTTTAAATCATATGTGCATATTTTTTTTATGAAGATCGAGTATATATTACAGTTGAAATAAGTTTGAAAATATACCTTGTTAGTAACTGTATAAAATTACACTAATTTATTGTCGGGTACATATTCAAATTCTCATAGTAGTATTCTTGTACTTGAAAATACACCCGATATTGGCTCTGAAATGAGGTATATTTTAGAGTCATTTGTTAGTTTCTGTTTTGTAAATTATACCCGATCCTAGATCGGTCAGTGACGTCACAAGCTCTGACTTCGGGTATATTTTCAAAATACGCTGCGGGAAGAGTACAGTGGGCAAACAGCTATTTTGCGCACAGAAAATGTGCGCCAAGTTAGTACTTCTCCCGTATGTGTAATAAAAAATTATAAAGAATTTGCATAGAACAATAGTTTTGCGTAAGACATGCACATGCTCAAATGGTTTTTGTATTTTCCCGAGGGAAGGAGACCTGCTCCCGTAATAAAAAGTATTTTAAGTGTTAATGCAGAGGTAGTAAGTTATCACCACACCAAGTTTCATCAAAATCTGTTCAATAGTTTTTGCGTAATACGTGTACACGCTCAAAATGGTTTTTGTATTTTCCCATGAATGATACATTTTCCCGGAGTAAAAAGTATTCTAGATCTTGACCCAGTTAATAAGTTGTTACCACACCAAATTTTATCAAAATCCGTCCAGTAGTTTTTGCGTGATGCGTGAAAAGACAGGCAGACAGACAAAAATTTTAAAAATCGCTGTTTTGATATCTAAATCGATAACTATCTACAGTACTAGTACAATTTTCAAAATATATTCCATGTACAGACACGGTCCTGTTTTATTGTATGTATAGATATTGTATCAAATTAATGTAAAATTTCCGTGTATCGTACTCGAATCGATTCGGTATTTTCTCATGGGAATGAAACATTTTCCCGCAATAAAAGTATCTCATATGTTGACCTAGGTAATATGTTAACATCAAATCAAATTTTATCAAAATTCGTTCAAAAGTTTTTGCGTAATACGTGCGCCTGCTTAAAATGGTTTTTAGCGAATTTCCATATTGGAAATTGAGCTATTACAGCAGTTCTTATGGTAAGACCTAAGTTCGGGACTATGGTAGGAATTTGTTTTGAAGCCTCTAGAACCCAAAAATCTACTTCACTAATATATATATATATATATATATATATATATATATATATATATATATATATATATATATGTACGCGATAACTCTCGAACAAAACGTTTAATGCTTATGAAATTTGGTATGCGAGCTGAAATCCGGATTCGCTCGGCTAAGTTCGTTAGCCAGACACGTCGTTTGCCCAGAAGTTGGTTTTAGATGAGATCCGCCAGTGCCCAATATTTGGAAATTCGCTATGTTATGTAGATGCTGCGACAGGGGTATTGTATTTTCCCGGATTAAAAAGTATCTTAGATGTTGACCCAGGTAATAAGTTATCATCATACCAAATTTCATCACAATCCGTTTCTGCGTGATGCGTGAACAAACAGAGAGACAGATAAAAAATCGCTGTTTTGATATCTAAATCGATAATGAACTACAGTACCAGTACAATTTTTAAAAAATATTCTATGTATCGACTAACTTTTAATTATTACTTGAACAATTAAGAGGAAAATCTCTATTTTATTAGATGATTTCTCTAATACAATTATTACAAATCATACACAATATATATTTTAGTCGCGTTTACTTTCTTACGATGATTTATTATATTTTGTATATATTTTACATTTAGTTTTAATTTTGTCGAACAACATACACCATAATGTCCCCCACTAGGACGATCTGTTTGTACTTCATACTGACTGTTATTACACAATCTATTATTAAATTGTCTTAAATAAAATTTATTTAAATATCTACTTCAGAAAATAAATTACTGTTTCCTTGCTCATCGTACAAAATTTTATACAATCGAACGTTGTGTTATATATACGCTTCAGCAGGGCCGGCGAGAGAAATGACGAGTCTCCGGACACAGAAGAAACTTTTTAAATATTTTTTTTGCGAAAATAAGTTGACGAGCAAAAGAAAAAACATCTTGACAGTTTGTCCGGCCTCCTAACCGAGGTTCCGTACCTTCTTTTTAGACTCGGGTCTCCGGGCAATTGCACCTACCTGACCCCCTGACTGGGCGGCTCTGCGTTTTCCGTTTATATGTATATTAAGTACGTATGTACGCTATATTATGTTCTAAGTATGTATCAAAAATTACCGGAAAGAAGTTGGCGCCGAAAGTTGGAAAATCTTTCTGTTTTTTATATGGCTAAATTGCTCCCAAATTGCTCCTTTAGAATCAGTAATTGCTCCACCTGGAACTTAATTAGTTATTTACAAACAAAAAACCTTTTTGTTTCACTATTTCTATTATCAAAATCTTGTCAAATAATGCATTTTTATACAATTACTTTATATCAAAAAATTGCTCCCAATTTGCTCCATCTAATTTAAAAGTTAGTTATTAATTTCTCTGAATAATAATTAAAATATATTAAAATAAAAAATATTATGAATTAGGTTATGTATTATTAAAACGTATAGGCAATCCATTATACCTTTAAGTCGTTTGCATATATGTAAGGATAATTGAATTTTGACAAGTTAAATAACATTATAAAAAAACAAAATATTTTAATAATTATTCAAAAAAATTAAGATTTAGCTTTTAAATTAAATAGAGCAAACTGGGAGCAATTTATTGACGTAAAGAAATTATATAAAAAAGTATTATTTTGGGAGATTTTGATAACTTAAAGAACGGAAAAAAATTTTTTTCTTTATAAATAACTAATTAAATAATTAAATTTCCGGTGGAGCAATTACTGATTTCAAAGGAGCAATTTGGGAGCAATTCAACCATATAAAAAACAAAAAGATTTTTCAACTTTCGGCGCTAACTTCTTTCCGGTTCAAAAATTACTATTGTAAAATTTACGAAATATACAATTAATACGAAATTGGTGAATAAAAAAAAATTTACAATCTATTAATAGATCGATGTTACATTTTTTGAGAACGTTATTCTTAAAATATAAATAGTAAGTAGTTATATTTCTTTTCCATTTACATATTTTTCACATATTTTAAAAATATGTATGCAGAAATAAAGCATTTTTCTTATTTTTGAAACCACTGGGATCTAAAATTCTGAAAAAATTAGGGTACATACAAATTTACACAGTGGCGGTTATTCCAGGTATGCGGGGTAGGCGCCGCTTACCCTAGCTGTTTCTTAAAAACTGAAATAAATTTATAACGAAAATAACATTGTTTACAAAATAATTTAAATATACAATTTCCATAAGATTTACCTTACATTATTGCATATATATTGCACATTAGAATGCATATATTATACCAATTATACATACCTAATTATGATATACCTAAAATGCATAAATATGGTCCACAGTACGTGTTACATATAGACACGATCAACAATAGACCCTGTAGCCAGTCTATGTAGCTGTGTATAGGACGTACATACGCATATGTACCTACTCAGCTATGCGATCATCATCTGAGCATATCCGTGTGTACTGAATCTGCATATGTATATTATGTATCTGTGCAGTTGTATTAGTGGTTTATAATACTGGTAGTCCTTTGGCATGGTAGGCACCAGGATCGGCGCATATCGTATATTCGATAACAGTCGATGTAATGGCTATACTGAATCTACATATGTATATGTATATGTGCAGCTGTATTAGTGGCTTATAATACCGTATAGTTCTTTTCCATCGTAGGCACCAGGCTCGGCGCTTATCGTATATTCGATAACAGCCGAACTAACCAAATCTTAACTTGTGTTCTAATCACCTCAGCTTTTAAATTTTTTAGCATGCTTCCTATACTTATAAATTTATCGTTGCTGTCAACTGTGATTTGATTATTAAGATTTTATTACCTACTGTCTTTTTTTTAAATGACTAAAAAACAACGGTTGCGTTATTAACACAACATAAAGTAATTAACACAACTTTTTTTAAGGAATATTGACGAAAATAATTTTTCTTTAGACTATTGAAGGTAATTTAAATCGTGTTTATTTAGCCTCATAAAAATATTGCTGGTGTTTTACTTTGACTGTGAAAGAAAAGTTATTCCATATTTTTATATTTTTCCTGAATCTTATATTTTCTACAACTCAGTTTGTTACAAAAAAGCGTTTGCACATCATTTTCCAAACCTCTTTTGATAAATATTCTAAAATTAGGTGGTTGTTTGATACCAAAAAAGCTTTTCTCTTGTATGTTATTCAGGCCCGGACTTAGCCTAAGTGGCGCCCGGGGCAAGGTCAAAAAATGGCGCCTCTGTAGAAAAAGTATTTCCTTTTTTCCTCCCAAAAAGCAAGTGACGAGCAAAAGAAGAAAAAAACCTCACATACATAATTTTGGCGCCCCTCAAAACCTGCCGCCCGGGACACGTGACCCGCCTGCTATTTTAGTACCTCTTTACACATTAAGTGTGATTTACCTTTTTGAAAGCGCATACCCAGTCTTAAAGCTCACGAGCCGCCACTGAATTTACATAAATTTTAATGGCAACTTGCAGTGATAATCATACGTCAGATAAGCTATTAGAAATTTATTATTTTCTGTATATACTTATATGTAAGTAATATAAAAGAGCGAAGAAAATGTGATGCGAAAAAAAAATTATTTAGGGACTAAGTTTTCATTGTCTTATATTCAAGTTAATTAAAATTCATACAGTAATTGAAAAATCATCAAACTGAATCGGCTGCGACTCGAATCCTGATCTTTTGATGAATAACTAGCCAAGCGCTCTATCCATTAAGCTACCGAATATTTGAAATTAAAAATTATATTCAAGTATCAAAATGTATTATTTTATAGATTTTTTTTATTTCTAAATGTTTTATTTATTTTGTAAAAGAATATGGAAGGCTTGTGATTCATTTATGAGTCATTGAAATTTTTACATGCATATACAATAAATAATTAAATTTGATTATTGAATTAGAGTAATTTCAATACATTTATTATTTATTAAATTAAAATTAATAAATAAAACTTTTTTTTTTTTAAAAAAACTAGTAAAATATGAATCGAACAAAATATATGTACATATAATATGTACATTTACATATTAATATATTATATGAGGATGATTCTACTTTTTAGGTCCTTCAAAAAATTAAAGTTGTCTCCACAATAAGGAAGGTTAAAACTATATACAGAATGAAGATACTGTCATTTATTTTATTTAAATAAAATTAATAACTCCTATTTAGATGACCTACCTACATTTACTTTAATTTTTTATTTATTTTTTTTTTATAAAAATGGCGTCAAACTTTTATTGCAGTTCTAAAACGCATGTGGTCCCTATTATATATCGCTTGGAACTATAACGTTTTTTAAAAATAAGTTTACTGAAACCACACAATTTTATAAATAAAAAAGAGAGTTAAATTGTTAGGCATGGTAATTAGAAAGTTAAATTTTATTTATCTGCAGAATTATTTTTTTTTTTTTGGCGGGACGAAAAATTGTCGCGAAAACTTGAGTATCCTTCGTCACGACTGCCAAATATTGCTATAAGTTTAAAAAAAATAGGTCAAAGGGTCATGTTTTTTCGTAAAATGGAATGCCAAAGACCATAGAACATACAGCGAAAGTCAAATCAACTGATTGACATAGAGAGCTTGTTATTTTTTTAGATCAAGCCAGAAAACCGGCTGCGTGTGTTTATTGAGTATATCCTTCGTCACGGCTTTTTCTGGTATGTATTTAACGAATTTCAAAACGTTTTTACGTAAATATTATTTGTAATAATGTAAGCTTTACGATAAACTCAAGTTTTCGAACTAAATGATCGCTGTTCACGATTAATAACGATTTTGTTGGAAAATTGTCTCCTTCGTTACGGATGTATCCTTCGTCACGGTAGAATGTGACGATGGGAAACATGAAAGTGGCGAAGGATACGATAATAAAATAAGTATATATTTATTATATTAGTGTTTGTTTGTATATCAACTAAATTTTTTTAGTTAATTAAGTTGATTAATTTGGTCAACTTTCCTAACCAATTTTTTTATATCATAAAACACAAAACATCACACACTCTTCAATTTTTCGCAAATCAGACAAAAAAGACCAACTTTTTTTTAAATTTTTTAATTAGGAAAGACGGCAATTACGCTCCGGGCTATTCGTGTCCTCTAAGCATTAAACCTTGTTCACACGGGCTTAGTTAAGTAGAGTACTAATCATTAGTAGTTACTCCAAATATGCCTAGAATTATCCTTAAGCAAATTAAATCAGTTATTAAACGTAATAAGTATGATTTGTGGCAACTATTAAAGTAAACCAAGCATAAAGTCTTATTTATATGAGCTTGATCATTAGTAACAGCTACAAACATGTATAAAATTACGTTTAAATACGTCAAAACAATACTTAAACGTAATTCTAATGATGGTTACTGTATTAAAGCCCATATAATGGTATAAATAGGCACATGAATCACACATAGGAAGAAGTAGGTACATGCAGAAACATCGTAAGAAGAGCGCGGACATTAGTCAGGAAAAATAGGACTGAACAATTTTTTACAGTTTATGTGTATACTCTACGTGTACATATAAAATATGTATAAATTGTTTAGATAGTTTGTTTAAAATATGAACACCATATTTCCTTCTCTGTTTTGCAAAATATAAAAAATGTGTAAAACAGAGAAAAAAATATGGTGTTCATATTCTAAACAAAATAAACAAATTATATGTATTTTATAAAAGTATACCGTCCAAAGAGTTTTTTAAGAATATAAATAAATAAATAAATAAATAAATAAATATATATATATATATATATATATATATATATATATATATATATATATATATATATATACATATATATATATCGCTTTTCCTGACCAATGTCTGCACTCTACACCAGTGGTTCCCAAAGTGGTCCCTACGGACTCCCAGGGGTCCCCGGGATTATTCAGGGGTCCGTGGAAAATTAAGATTTATTTGGGGGTCCCTGAACAACGTCAGGGGGTCCGCGCAAGGTTTAATGTAAAATAAAACATTATGACAAACTTTTATTTATATGGAAGTTAAATAACAATGAACAAATTTATTAGCGATTTTTACGTCCTAAGTAAAGTATAAAAGAAAAGTTATACTCTTGTTTAAGTTGATTAAAAAAATTATATATCACAGTTATCAATACAGTAAGCCCTTAAAATCCATTAAGATTTCTTTTTTTTTATTAAAAACCGAAGAAGGGATTGTAAGTTTTTCTAACACAGAGGTGTTTCTAAAGAATATATATATATATATATATATATATATATATATATATATATATATATATATATATATATATATATATATATATATATATATATATGTATGTATGTGTGTGAGCGAATTCGAACAAAATATCATAAGTTAAGAAGTCCTAATCCATTGAATGAGCATTATGGTTTATTGTACAGAAGCTGTTGATTACTTTTCCGTCTTCCTATTTGGTAAAACGTGAATTTAGTGCCGTTATAAGCCTCATCACAAAAAAAAAACCGACCAGAAATTAGTACTCGTGGGGGTTTGCGGTTGCTACTCACAAACATTGAGCCGTACTTAAATACACTCATAACATCCCATCAGGTTTATCCAAGTCATTTTTTTTGTATTTTGAAAAAGTTATAATTTCAATAAATACTTCTTCAACAAAATGTTTTATTTATATTTTATTTTTACCCCCCCCCCCCCATTTACCATTCAAAACATCAAAGTTAAATTTGTGTTGTTTTTTTTTTTATTATGCATTTATGTAGTTTTTCACCTAGGGTCCGTGAGCAAGTTTTTACTATGAAAAGGAGTCCGTGAGCAAGTTTTGACAATGAAAAGGGGTCCGTGGGCCAAAAGAGTTTGGGAACCACTGCTTTACACAAAACGAACCATGCAATTATAACGTTATTTAAAGCTGAATTAATATTATCATTTAAAACCAGTAAGTACGGAGTATTGTTTCTATTAAAAATATCTATTAAATATACAATAAAATCAAATAGATAGACTATTTCAAGTAAGAGATAAATATGCATGCGTTTAGTTTTAATTAATTAAAAAAAAATTGTGCATGTCCACCTTTATATTTTACATCTTACTTATACGCATGTAAAAAAACAATCAGCTCACTATAATCTATTCAGAAAATATTTATTACGAAACAAATAATAACAAACAAATAAATCTCTCACAGCTATCAAATGCTACAATTTTTTTCTTATTTAACTGCATTGTATCAATTCAATATTATATTGTATAGGTACCTATGCAACTGAATGTAATTTATATTGCATACAAAAATATATACAGTCAGCCACACTCGTATTCGTACAGCAGCATATTTTCTCATATGACTAAATTTTAACCAAATGGATTCCCATAATTTCCCACTAATTTGAACTTTTTTGTTTATAATATTAATATTTGGATCTTCTACTTTCTATATAAGTTAAAAAAATTTCATTAATACTTTTTAAAAAAAATTTTCTAAAAAAAATGTTATGCATGCAATTTGTATCAACATGTCCAACGCCACATTCGTATTCGTACACTTTAAAATTTGATAAATATTTTTATATGTTTCAAAAATTAATTACTTTATTTTCAAATTTAGAAGTATATTTACGTAGGTATGTACCATTATTTTAGATAAACATAAAATATAATAATCCTCAAGGTCAATTTTTCCATATATTTACTGGAAAATTAAAGGAATTTCAATAGAGACCAAAAAATCGATTATGGATCTATGCTACCAAAATAAATTTTTCAGAAAGGACTTAAATTGTAAATACGCGAGTATTTAACACTTAATATGTCATAAAGGACCACAAACAGGATTATAAATTAGAAAATAACTCTTGAAATATGGATAAAAAATACTACATATTGTTCTAAATTGTCATTTTTGAATGAATAAATTAACAAAAATCCACCAAAGAGCCCTAAAATGGTCAGGATAAGGTGAAAGGATTACATAGCAAAGAAATTTCGCACCGAAAGAATTTCTCGCGTTATTTAAACACGTGATATATACCGTGGGAAAAAATGCATGTAAATAACATATATAAACAAAGATAAATAGATTGTTCCAGAAACTACGTAAATAAGGATTCTGAATCTCGATGTAATAATATCTTCACAGATAAGCGTAAAATTATGATTTTCATCATTGACCATGTCCTTAAATCCTTATTTTCCTACATTTTAGAGCAATATAAGTTTTATTATTTATTTATGTTACTTACCACGTACATTCCCACGGTATATATCACGTCTTTCAATAACGCCAGAAATTCTTCCAGGACAAAAATACTTTGCTAAGTAACCCTTTCACTTAATCCTGACCATTCTATCATTTTTTTATGGATTTTTGTTAATTTTTTCATTAAAAAATGACAATTTAGTGTAAGATGTAATATTTTTTATCCATATTTCAAGAGTTATTTTGTAATTTATTATCCTGTTGGTTACCCTTTATGACAAATTAAATGTGAAATAGTTGTTCACTTATCATTTAAGAGGTTTAAGGACTTTCTGTAGGAATTTATTTTATTAGCATACATCAATAACAATTTCTTGAACTCCATTAAAATTTTTCTATTTTTTCGGCAAATTAATCAAAAATTTGACCTTAAGGATTATTAAATTTTATGTTTATTTAAAATAAAGGTACATACCTACATAAATATACTTCTAAATTTGAAAATAAAGTAATTCATTTTTGAAACATATAAAAATATTTATCAAATTTTATGGTGTACGAATACGAATGTGGCGTTGGATATGTTGATACAAATTGCATGCATAACATTTTTCTTAGAGAACTTTTTTTTAAAAACTATTAATGAAATTTTTTCAGCTTACATAGGAAGTAGAAGATCCAAATATTAATATTATAAACAAAAAATTTCAAATTTGTGGGAAATTATGGAAATCCACTTGGTTTAAATTTTGTCATATGGGAAAATATGCTGTTGTACGAATACGAGTGTGGCTGACTGTACATATTATAAGCAATCATATAACTTATTTAATTTTTAAATTATAACGTACAAGAAGTTTGAATAAAATTGAAGACATGAGTGGATGAAGGTGTTAAGTAACATTTCTTCAAAAATTCATTTTTTTGCCAAATTTTGAAATACTCTATGCTGAAGTATCACACTTATATTCTTTGCTTTCATTAGGCCCAATAGTTTTGTAGAAATTCAATAATAAACATGTGCTATTGCATGGGAAGTATATATAAATAAAAACTTTCAAACGCTTCTATAAGGGCTCGTTCACATGACACCGAATCTGTATTTTTTCCGAATCGATGCGAACTGGACGCAGTGTTCACACGGCAAGTGTTTTTCTCTGTATATCGGTTATTTTACCGAGTTGATACGTACATATATATATATACACATATATATATATATATATATATATATATATATATATATATATATATATATATATATATATATATAGTACATGCTGCCATTAAATTATGGAGCATACTTCGTATACTTGATAACTATAAGTCAAGATGGACATTAGTTCTCTTATGATTTTATATTGCTTTAATTGCGAACGTCACTAACCGAGAAAAGCAATAATAGAATCAACTGACAATATTCATTCATTAATTAATTATTATTAGACAATGATTCCTGGAAATCTCTCTTCAACATAACACATATTACTCTCCATTTTGATACTTTCAAAATTTTTCTTTACATATTTTTAATGTTTTGTCTCATATAACATGCCTTGCTTCTACTAAAATTATTAAAATTTTAGTATTAATTCTGTTAATTGTTCATAGTACATCTATTTTATTAAAATGATCAATGACTGCATGAATATAAAATATGACAAGTCTGTACCTGAAGCAGTACGAAATAGTAAAAAATACTCTATCGTCTGAACACTTATGTACATATAAAATACACGCGCTACTAGCAACCGATTCGAATTTTTTACTGTTTTACTGTATTCGGAATTCGGTGACAAAACCGAATGTCAAAAATCTCCGAATTGGTTTTTTTACTGTGTACGGTTTTGTCCGAATATTGAAATACATATGCCACTGAAGCATACAGTAAAAAAAACCGATTCGGAAAAAATACCGATTCGGTGTCTTGTGAACCAGCTCTTATACTGTAAAATTATAAAAATGTTACATAACACATTTATCCACTCATGTCTTCAATTATGTGTTATATAATATGATCAAACGGAATCAACTCTTAATATTTGCAGTTCGTGGTATAACGTAACTATTGATATTGCTATTTTACCTAATTGTTCAAAATTCTTTAATATTAACATAAATAAAATAAAAATAAAAACATGATTTTCAGTTGAAAACACGAAATAATAATTTATTAAGTCAATAACAGAACACAACATCCGCCTTCTGTATCAAATTAAATTTGATATTTTCTCTCTTGTTTGAACGACAAACTCTTTAAAGACATCTAAATTATATTGGTATTGTCTTAACTGATTTATTAATTTTAAGTAATTTATAAAGTCATTGTAATTCAAATATCCTTTAAATGGTGTGAACGCTAAAATACGCGATCAAGTCACGCCGAGAACTTGTTGCACATATTATATAGGCCTCTTAAGGATGTATGTCCATTCAAATCGCGTAGTACATCTAAAATGTTTTTTTAAATATTAATTATAATGATAAATTATTACTGGAAACACTTATTTTATGAATTAAAATGTGTACTTTATGAAAAATTATATCAATTAATAAAATTTTTCTATAAAATAAAGATTTAATTTGACTATAGTTCGCGTTGAATCTAGCGCCAATCAGAAGTAACTATTCTGACAGTTGAGAAAGCAGGCAGCGTTGTGCGCTGTTAACTAACAGCATGTACGAGATACATATCATTGATGTTGGATGATTAATCGATTAATCGATTTAATCGACTACTTTTGTTTACATTTAGTTATTTTTTTAAAGTGTAAAGCGAATATTTTTTTTAAAATAATGACTTAAAACGACTAATTTAATAAAAAAAAATTTTTTTTTTATTTATCTGTTTGTATAAATTTAGTTTTATGTGACTAATTAACACATTGTGATGTCATATGCATGGTCAAGCCTTTCTATTCATCAACACAAATATTAAAAATTAAAAATTAAATTCAAAGGAAAACATCGTTTATATATAGGTTTTTTATGAATTTGACTAAAAATTTAGTTGATTCATCGACTACTCTGTGCTCGATAATTTTGACTAACGATTAATTTTATCTGAAAAACAACTTTAGTCGGCTAATCGAAAATTGCTCCTTGGCTCGGCATCACTGATACATACTATATATAGAGTAGGTATATTCTATTTAGAAAATACAGACGACACTATCTAAAACTAATTTTTTTGTAAAAAAAAATGTATTGTGTCGTCTGTGTTTCCTAAATGGAAAACACTCATTATATGACATATATCGGTGTTACATATTTCTCGTCGATAACGGAGAGCACAGTTGTTAGTCGAATTTTTCAACTGAAAAAATTAGACTTATACGGCCTATACTATAAGAACGGCGAGAGTAGGGGCGCTATCCGTTTTCGGACCCGTAGAACACGGATTCTGCAGAAAAAATGTCATATATATATATATATATATATATATATATATATATATATATATATATATATATATATATATATATATATATATATATATATTCCCGCTAACTTTTGACATGCGTAGGGCCCCCCTATGGAAGTTAAGAGCTGAAATTTGGTAAATGGGGCTCATTCCGATTCACAACAATACTATCAAAGTGGGGTAAAATTTTAGATCCGACCCAACCTTCAAGGGGGTGGTGGGGGGCAACAAAACAATAGAACTTTTCCAAACCGGCTGGAAATAATGTTTCGGTTAATTATCTACAACATATGCAAAATTCAGCTTCCTAAAATAATCTGGAGGGAGTAGAGGGGGGAAAAAGTATTTTGGCTGGATCTAACACGCCCATAGCCACCCAGAATTAACGTAGAGGGTTGAAATTTGGTATGTTGATAAAGTTTGTACCAAGGGTCTTCTTTTTGGAGGTTTTAATATTTTACCCACCACCCCCACCAATTTTAAGTTACAATTTCATGCTTTTTCGACGTTTTCGTAGTTTGTACTACTCGCACAGGTCACCCAAATAAACCTCGAGGGCTGAAATTTTGTGTACAGCTTAAGTTAATAGCTAGCCACTGCTTTTTGGAGGTTTCAACATTTAACCCTTACCCCCACGATTTTTACGCCAGTATTGCTTTGATTTTTTTGCTCTTTTTCTAGCACGTCTAGACTCTCTAAGGAAACCTAGAGAGCTGAAATTTTGTACATGTATTGAGTTAGTATCCAGCTAGTGCCTTTCAGGGATTCCACATTACTTCTCCCATTTTTACATTGGAATTCAATGGTATTGTTAAATGTGTTTTAAATGCATTTTTTATTCTAATACAAGTAGGCGGATAGTAATTTTAAAAATTTAAAAAAAAAGAACTTTCTTTTATAACAAATGCAATACATAAATATTAAGCAATTTAAAAATGTTATTAAAGTCACTGTTTATTTATAAAGTAGAAATTTTGGATTTTTTTGGAACGAAAAAATATCTTCATAAAGGCGTTCCAGTTTACTATTTAAAGTCCTTTTTTAATATTTAAAAATAAAACACAAAGGCAATTGGCGGATAAGCATGGGTAGGAATGCCCACGTACGAATTGTGTTGGCTTTTTTCCTGCTGTTATTGGCACAAAACTGAAATTTACTGAGGTTTAGCCCTTAAGAACTTAAAACCTTTTTTTAAAGCCCCGATCAGCCGGACACTCATCATCAGTTTTGAAATCACCAAAATGACAAATCGCTTATAGACTTTCAATCACATTTCGCTTGTAGACATTCAATACCGAAGATGAAGGGAAAAATTCGACTTCCGTGATGGGGCCCCGCTGTTCACGGCGTTTTTAAAATAGTGCCAAGACCGCATGGTTCCGGCTTCTAATTTTTGTATTAAATTTTACGAAAAAAAGCCGGTGAGGTCGGTTTTTTGGCATTAAAAATAATACAAGGTATAAGGTTCATAAAACTATTTTTTTTTTTTGACAATAGTTGGATAAAATATGATGAATTTTATAAATTTATTAGCAGCCAGATTACTTCCGGTACAAATAACACAGGATAAATGCGAATATTAACTTTAATTATTCCGTTTCATTTGTCGGTGATATAAAAATAATAATAATAATAATAATAATAATAATAATAATAATAATAATAATAAACCCCCAGGGGCTTGTTGTAACACCCGGTTGCTTCGGTAGTCGGTTGCTACGACAATTCGGGAAGTAGCGCTCCCGGGTCCCCGAGCTAAGGCCAGGTACTTTCTGGTACCTGGTGCGTGGAGTCAACCAGCGCTAAATGGTGGTCTCTGTTAACGGGCTAACTACCCCTAACAGGTTTTCTACTAGTTCCAGACGGTAAAAGAACTAGGAAGGCTGGTCGTGCTGCGGGTCTCTCGGGTGGGCCCGCTAATAAAGGCGGAACCAGTCAAAATTCATCTTCTCGTCTCGTGCGCCTGGAGTGGACGGACAGCTTGAGGAGAGATTTGCTCACGTGCCGCACACAAAGTGAGCCAAATAAGAGAGGGTACATGGCAAGGATGCACGCCATATGGTGCCAGATGCATCCTGAACACTCTAATTTAACGCCACAAAATCTGCGTGACCATGTAGCCCGAATTATAAAATTGAAAATACCTACCGGACATGACGATAATCGAGAAGCTCGCGAAGAAGCTAGGGTTGCTGAAACTGCAGTGGTGGAAGTTGAACAGGATTCTGCGGTCAACGGTGAGAGCTCGACCAATAACATCATAGAGCGGGATCAACCGGTAACTTACGGTGGCAGCGTAGTTACTGAGGCACAGACGGACTTGTTAAATCAAGCCAACACAAATACTGTGCTAGAGTCTAACACCAGAACAAGTTCAACTCCCACACAGAATGATGCCGATCTAAATAAATCCCTTTCTGTCTCAGACAATTTAAGAAAACAATTTCGCGATCTTCTCGATACCGATTTAAACTTTGACAAACGACCACGTCCCAAATACAGACGGACGTATGTAAAGGGCGAACAACTGACCCTACTAAACGAAATTTTGGACGATCATTTATCCCCATCCAGTGATCTCACCGACGTCGACAACGCAGTATATGCAGCGATGCGTGTCCTGACCCCATGTTCTAAGCAGGAAAAGACTGCAGAGGAGAAGGCACGTATTCGTCTTAAACAAATTGACACCAAGGTGAGGGCACTACGACAGCTGGTATCGCGTATCCAATGTGTGATAGAATATATTCAGACCAACAGGCGTTTTACGCGAAAGGAACGGGCTTTTACCAGAGAACTAAGGTACCGCTATCACACGATAAATCTGGGCAATCTGTTGACCATCAAACAGACACATTTGGATAAGATACGCGCATTGGCCCTGGCCAAGAAGAAAGTAGCCCGGCGTGAACGGTGTATTCGGGAAAATAAGATCTTTAACTCGAACCCTTCACGCCTGTTCGCATCTAAAAGCCCTGTTGTGGAGCAACCACCGACGGTCGACGCAATAGAAGATTATTGGCGGGGGATATATGAGACGACTAAAGAGACTGACTTGGACTGTATTCCCATCAGCCAGTTTAGATGGTACTGCAAACAACAGCTTGGCAAAGTGCCATCTCATACCATTATAACATCTGTTGATAAAGAGGAAGTCGAACTTGCTTTCAAAGGCAAGAAGAACTATTCGGCTCCGGGCATTGATGGAATAACGAATTTTTGGTGGAAGAAACTCACTAGTACCCACCACCACCTTGCCCGTATATTTTCAAATTGGTTATTTAACTGTGAGCCAATACCATCGTGGCTCGCTGAGGGAAGAACGGTCCTAATACCGAAAAAAGGAGACCTATCACAACCACAGAACTACAGACCGATAACGTGCCTGAACACTGTGTATAAAGCGTTCACTTCCATTCTATACGAACGCATCTTGAAGGCGATTGAACCAGTGTGGAGTTCGATCTATGAACAACGAGGTTCAAAAAGAGGAATGTCGGGTTGCAAAGACAACTTGCTGGTCGACAGATGTATCTGTCAGGACGCTAGACAGCACAAACGCAACCTGAGCATGGCCTGGGTGGACTATCGAAAAGCATTTGACACAACGTCGCATGAGCTCATTATCTATTTGCTCCATTGTCTGCGAGTCCACCCCGACATTATTAAATGTACTGAACACCTGTTGCCGCTCTGGAAAACAAGGTTCACAATAACATCCGGTGAACACGTTGTGTCAACGGAGTTGGTGACATACAAACGAGGCGTATATCAAGGAGACAGCCTCAGCCCACTTTTGTTTTGCATCTCGTTGTTGCCCCTGTCAATCAGCCTGAGAAAGGAACCCGGGTACTTGTGTGGCCCGGTAGGAAATCGCGAGCATAAAGTCACACATTTATTTTATATGGATGACTTAAAACTGTATGCCTCGTCGGAGAGTGATCTCAACTGCGCTCTAAAATTAACACACAAATACACGCACGCGATCGGTATGGAGTTCGGACTGGACAAATGCGCGGTGGTGCACTGTAAGCATGGTGTAGTTCCGAATTTTGATTCACACGCCCAATTAGTGGATGGAAGCATCATAGAACATCTTGATGAAGGAGCGACCTATAAGTACCTTGGTGTTGGCGAAAGTCACATCCAGGACGTGAAGAACATGAAGGCCGCCTTAAGTAGTAGATATAAGCGCCTTCTCCGACAAATTTGGAGTTCCGAATTGTCGGCGAAGAATAAAACCAGCGCTACAAATATGTTAGCCATACCCATCCTTTTATATACTTTTGGCTCAATTAAGTGGAATGTGAATGAATTGGAGGAACTAGACCGAGACACGCGAAAAATAATGAACATCAATCGTAGTTTGCACCCACGCGCATCGACACAACGACTTTACCTCCCACGAGACCTAGGGGGTAGGGGGCTCCTGTCAGTCGAACGTTTACATGACCGTATAGTCTTAGGTACAGCTTGTCGTGTACTTAACAGTTCAGACCCGCTATTGCAACTCGTCAGGGATCACGAGCTTGCTGGCGTAGGCGCATTTTTATTCAAAGCAGCGCAACGTGCCGCCGATATCTTGGGCTTAGCCTTCGATCCGCGTAATAGCGACGGTGATGATAACATTCTTTCACTATCACAGTCGCGCCAAAAGTCAGCAATCAAGAGAGCCGAGCAACAACATCTGCTCAATCAGCATCGCGACAAAGTTCACCAGGGTATGTTCTACCGTCATCTTGACAACCTTGGCCTTTCGAGCGAACTCACTTGGGCTTTCTTGAGAGCTAATGGACTTAAATCGGAAACGGAGGGCTTTATCATGGCAGCTCAAGATGGAGTGTGGAACACCTTAACACACCAAAAATATGTGATGGGTAATAAAGGGGTTTCGAATACCTCGTGTCGGGCATGCAAAGCATACCCGGAAACCTTAATGCACCTGACTTCAGGTTGTTCTTATTATGCTAAATCCATCTATATCCATCGCCATAATGCAGCGTTGCGTGTGCTCTACTTTTATCTTCGTCATCATTACGAAGTTGACAAAACACCAGTCTTGCCCTACGATCCTGCGGAAGTAGAATCCTTTGTTGCCAACCAAAAGTGCAAGATCTTTTGGAATATGCCGGTTGCAACTACCAGGCAATTGACCGCTAATAAGCCTGATGTTGTGCTCCAAGATTTAACATCTCAGACTATGTATGTTATCGAGTTCTCTGCTCCGGCGGAAACTAACATAGTCGAAAAGGAGGAGCAAAAAAGGATTAAATATCAAGATCTAATACACGAGCTGCGACAACTGTACCCGGGCTATACGGTCCGCTTGGTCGTACTTATAATCGGATGTCTGGGGGGTATGCATAACTCCTTTGTGCGCAATCTTAACATCATTCCGGCTTGTAGATCTCACGCCAACATGTTAGCGGCGTCAATGCAAAAAGCAGTTATCATCGGGACGCTCCGCACGCTTCGGTCGCACGAGACGACTTTTTCCGGGAGTTCATGAACACCTTTGAACCCCATGCCCCGTTTAGAGCGGGTCCTCGAACATCCATTGGACCTGCCCTCGAATCTCCCACTGTTATGGTTTCGCAGCGAGGTTCGGGGATTTATTAGGTAGAGAAGACCAGGAAGGGGATGCTGTATGACGGACATTACGTACCTGACCTAGAAGTACCTGACCTGGTACGCTGCACGGACACTTTTTCCTCCGCCTGGGGGTTTTTGAAGTGCAGTCGCGATATTTACGTATAATAATAATAATAATAATAATAATAATAATAATAATAATAGTAATAATAATAATAATAATAATAATGCTGGGCTAAAATCCAACCTCACGTCCCCGTTCGTGCCCGGCGGGCAACTGTTAGCTTCGGCTAGCAGGCTAACGAGGCTAGGGTATTTTTTTCGACAAGGATGATTGTCGTAGGACCGACAGTGTGGCATTCTCGTATTGAGCGAAACTTCACCGATAGTCCAGACTGTGCGTAGTTGGAAATTGGGGCTGACGCTGCTCAACTGACTGATGAAAGTGAATGTAGTAGCTGGTATGGGCATGTTTACCAGTCTCGTGAATCGCGTCAGACGAGTCGAAAAGTGATATTTTATCTGTGATTTTGTTTTAACCAAGCTGTGACGAATCTGTGATCCTTGTTATGCCACCTTGGATTTTCATGCCTGCGGTGGTATTGCTCTTCCTGTGATATTTCCCTGGCGTTGTTCTTGTCATTTCGATGGGTAGGAATGCGGATCCCGACGCACTCGTTCTCATCGGCCACACGTACGAGTCGACGTCTGCCCGAACAGCTTGAGCGAGCTCGCCCAGTAAGGAGACGTCGTCGTCCCTCGTATGGATGCGTTCGTGGGCGTTGATATGGCGGCTTCCGCCCCGTCGAAGTGATACGAACACAGGTCAGATGTTGACTTTGTGATACTCTGTGGCATTGTCCCGTTCTCTGTAGCCTCGACTCGGACGAACGTGGCCTAGTCATCGTACCGGTCTCCCGTGTAGGTTGACCCCGACATCTGACAGAACGGCACATGTACCCAGTAATCAGTTATCTGACAGAACAGTACATGTTGCTCAGTAATCAGATGTCACTGTCCCTACACGTGTGAGTTCCTAGGTGTTGACGAAGCCATTTCGGAATTGTTGAGACTATGGGGAGCGGAATCGTGCCACAGAGCAAGAATTTTTTTTTTTTTTAAATCTGTGATATTGTTGTTTTTATTTTTTAATAAGATTGTTTTAATCTGTTTTGTTTTAACGATGTACCACCGAGGGCCTTTTCCACCCGAGGTGGTACATCATCTCTTTCTATTCTTATCTGTGATATTTTATTGTGCCGCTGTGGGCTTGCCGTTGTGGCCCCTCAGCGGTTTTGTTTTTAACTACTTATTGCGGCACTGGTCGGCCTGTGGCTTCCCAGTGACGTAATAAGATTTTCCTCTTATTTTCTTTTTTTTTGTGATGTTATTGTGATGTTGTTTTATTGTGATATTTTTACTCAGATTTCTCCACTCCAAGGCCCTTTACACCTCGGAGTTTCATCGTTGGTTTTCAGTCCTTGGTGACCGGACGTTCTGGCTAGTACTTAGCGTACCGCCACCAAGGACTGTCCGCTCGTTATGAAGCCCTGGGATGGCAGGGCCCATCGATGGATTTTATTATGTGTATGTTTTGTCCCTTGTCTATCGCATTTATGTGTTCCTGTCTGTTTTGTGTATGTTTTTATCTTTACCGTTTATGGCGGCGCATGCCCTCTGTTGGCGATGCCGCCGGGTGCTGCTGACCGCGCCATCCACCGGTAACAGTACCCCAATTTTAATAAAAAAAAAAAAAAAAAAAAAAAAAAAATAATAATAATAATAATAATAATAAACTACCAGGCAATTGAACGCTAATAAGCCTGATGTTGTGCTCCAAGATTTAACATCTCAGACTATGTATGTTATCGAGTTCTCTGCTCCGGCGGAAACTAACATAGTCGAAAAGGAGGAGCAAAAAAGGACAACTGCCGCACTGTCACTGTTACCGCTCTGGTGCACAATCCTCCCCAATTCAATAACACACAAGGTCCGTCAACCTCTGTACCATCTAAACGCGCAGTTCCAGGAACACCCGATCTTAATGAGCAATTTGATGAACCAGAAAACATCTACACCAAGAAACGTAAAATAGAAAGACACATCCACACACATACACAAACACACACACAAACACAAACAGTCCTTTCCCTTCCCTCTGTCCCTACTCCTACCTACCATCTGAGGACACGAAAACGAACTAGGCTTTTACAGCCCTCTGTCATTGAGCCAACATCTACGCTCCCACAAAAAACTCGCCGTACGACCCAGTGTACACCAAAATAGACGAATAACACCTCGTTTCAAGTAGCAATAATAACAATATAGGGAGTGATGTGACAAACCCGTCCGTGAATGTACTACGGTACTTTTACGGATTGGTTTGGCACATTACCCTTCCACAGAGCCTAATACCTTGCATAATGCCGGTATAGGTGAATGTTACCCAGTACTGTCCTACTGAGTAGTGAGCGCCAGGTTGGCGTAAAAGTATCATAATAATATGGCTTAATGTCTGTTTTTGAGACTTTTTCGCCTATAACAGACGCCACCCACATCATTATTTGTATCTTTATTAATACTTCAACACATAACAATATATTTTTTTTAACATTATACAATTGTGATGCGAGTGGAGGACAAGGGAAGTGGTGGGGGGCTAGGATTTGGAAGGTGTGCGTCTGCAGCCGACTTCTTTTAAAGGAACTATGTCAATATTCATTTGGAATTGTGAAGGAAAACTGCAGAAAACCTTCACGAGCATAGCCGGGCGCGAGATTCGAACCCTCGACCTACCTACTTTGCTGGTTTGTCGGTGATATATAATTTTCTTTTTTTTTTTAATCGATGCAGAATTGGCTATTGTTTAATGTACTTATATCAAACTCAAGTGAATCCGTTTGAATTATTTTTTCGAGCATACATCTTTAAATGTGGAGTAAAGAAACAAATGGTTGGAGCGTTGGAAAATTTTAATGTTAGAAACATACATAGTTATTGTAAAAAATTATTTATAATGTTTCTACAAAGAAGGTCCTTTGGACTATTTATGTGTCATAATTTCAGAGATATTTACAATTTCATATCAAGATTCAAGACTATCATAGTAGTCATACAGTCACTCCCAAAATTATTTGGACAACATTTTATTAATCATTTTTGATGAATTTATTTTGATTATAAAACAACAAATCGATTTCATAGATACATTCATAAAATGTATGAAGTCTCTACACTATAAATATATATTTATTACTTTCACAGTCAACAAGAAAATTTAAAATATTTAAAAGAATTAAATAAATGTGATAATTATCAGGTCACAAAATTATTTGGACACTAATTAACTATATAAAAAAAACAGCTCATTCAAGTAAAATTAATAGTTTTAGTATTTTGTGACACGTCCTTTAGCCTTAATTACGGCTTCCAAACGTCTTGGCATTAATTTAATTAAATTTTCGGTTACAACCGGACTTATCTTCTCCCATTCTGACCTTACATAAGTAATTAATTGGTTCATATTCGAAATAAAATTTCTCCTGACTTTAATCTTTAAATAATGTCATAGATGCTCTATGCCCTATGGGATTTAAGTCAGGAGACTGTGGAGGTGTCTGAAGCAAATGGGGTACATTATATGCTGTCCACTGGCTTACCACGTAGGAGGTATGGTTTGGATCATTGACATTTTGGAACATGTAATTATTCTGCATTCCTACTTTTTGTACACTAGCATGTAAATGTTGTTTCAGAATGCTTAAATACACAAACTTATCCATAATACGATCTAAAACGTGCATGTTCCCTACCCAATTTGCCGCCATACATCCCCAAATCATTACGGAGCCACCTCTGTACTTAACAGTTGAAACCACATTTTTTGGATCCAGCGCATCTTTTCGTTTTCTTCACACAAATTGGGGTTTTGTTTTCTTGTGTTGAACATTTCAAATTTAGTTTCATCGGAGAAAAGAACCCCCTCCAATGTAATAATTCCTCAAATGTAATAATTTGTTTTTAAATAATTTTTTCTTTATTTTTATGTTGTCCAAATAATTTTGGGAGTGACTGTATAAAGTAATGTTGTAGGTTAATGGGGACGAAAAAGGGGTGAACAGGCACAGTATATGGGTTGATAGAAACGCTAAATCAAGTATAAAGGCACGAGTGTGGGGTGATAAGGGACCGATGAAGGATGTATATTGGAATATAGAACAGAGCACTTTCAGGGTTTTTAGGTCACTCCATATTTTTATAAGCACATTTTTACACCTTATAAACTTTAGATTTTACGTTAATTTCTACACAAAATCATGAAATATTAATTATTATTTTTTGAAGATGCTGTGACCTTCCTCGCGCAAATTTTTAATACATTAAAGACCAGGTACTCATAAAAGAAATTTAAAAAAAAATACGCTGTGAAGTTTGAATTCGTCCCTATTCAGTCCAGTTTACGGTACACGATATAAATTAAAATTACTAGCGATAAAAAAGAATAATAACTATGTCCTATTTTATTTTAAATTATCGCTAAGACATTTTTTCCAAACGAATAATTTTATACACATTATAATTACATACCTACATAATTATAACTAACATTTAGTTTTTCTTTAAGTCTTCGACTAAATTGTGCTTTAATAAATAATTAAATGAGTCAGTATTAATTATTTTATTGTATAATTGTGAACATACATACATACATACATACATACATTCATACATCCAATAGTTATAAAAGTTGATAAGAGTAAACGTTAAAATGAACTGACTATTACCTCTGGGGTGGACAGAACGCAATGCATAAAATTATAATAAAAACTCCTACACAAAAAAACAAATAGTACAAATTAATAATACGTATTCGTAATATTTTATAGTTGTATATTATACAGGTATAGATAAAAAATATCTTTGTTCTACAGACTGAATTATTTTTAACGACTATAATTCCAATATTCAGATTTATTTTGAAGTGAAACTTTCTGATATTGATTAATAAAGTCAGTTTTAGCAGCACATACATACCTACATATTATTACAAAGACGTGTTCCTTTTATACATGTTTTACTTAATGATAAAAAGCTAAGAAAACCGAAAGGTACATATTCATTTCATATACCGTAAGCCGGGATGAAACCGCACGAATTAAAATTTCATATCGTATTTTTTTATTTATTTTAGGAGTACCTATTAATTCTTTAACTCCATACAGTCCACGCATTTTCACAGTAAACTTTCCAAAAGGTTAGCAATATTTTTAAAGAATTAAGAAAAAAAAAATTATATAGGTAAATAGATTCACGAAATGATTTAACATGTGTAAACATACATTTTTTTAATAAAAATAATATCAATAACAGACAAACACACTGATTTTTATGATTGTATTAAACTGTATGCATTTCAGTATAACAGAGTGTGTTTGTTGTAATTCAGTACCTGCTTGCACACACATTTGTGATCACTGATTGCGATCGGCCTCTACCAATGTTCAATGTACAATTTTCAGATGTTGAAAAAGCCGACTGTATGTAAAGTGCTAATATATATTTATTTGTGTAGAAATAAACATCGAATCTAAAACTTATAACATTTTTTTTCTCAAAGGAAGAATATCAAAATAATTGTATTTAGATAGTTTTCAAAAACAAAAAGACGTCAATTTTTTAATTGATTTTTTAATATTAATATATGTATTTTTTATCCAACTTCAAATTCAGTCGCTATTGTTACTCAAAAGAATAATTTAAATTATTCTGCTATAACAGAAATTTAAGAAAGATATAAGTACATATGTGTTCCCTTACGTATAGTATTTTTTAACCTTAGAATCATACGTACTCGTCAAAACGACGAACGAACTTCTCTACCTGCTCCAATACTACAACTTGTTGGTACCTGCTTGCTGTGAAACTTCTGTTATCTAATTTATTTGTTATTATAACACATAAGGCATATAAATTTGGTTTATAGCTATTGTCGTTTTTTTATACTGAAATAGTGTGCGTCAAAAAGACGACGATGTATGATTAACCTATATTTTTTTTTAAAGATTTTGTACTCCACATATAAAAGTTTTCCTAATTTTTCTAAAATTTATTAAAGATATGGATGTTATAATTAATTTATTCAATGATCATGATAATGTGAAAGATGATTACAGCTGTTTGACTTATAGAAACGACATAATACTGAAGTTTTAATATATTGAATCGAAAACTAAAGAATGCGTTTCAAGTGACTTAATAAAAGGTTAACAATTTATTTTGTGGGAAATATTTTAATTTTTATTATTTTTTGAGATCTTATTCTAAAAATTACTAACAAATTTTAGAAAAATTACAAATGTGCCTAATGGGGAAATAACTACATATCTATAGGAATATTTATGACTGAGAAATTTCACATTCTGTAAAGTCACACATATCCACTGACTCATAATAGTTCATAAATTAATTATTTGAAAGACATGTTTTATGACACAACTGATGTATTTATCTATTTTTTAATTTTTATAGTGAAAATATGCTTTGATAAAAAGATTAAAAAAATTAATAAATTTTTATATTATGGAATTTTTCCAAATCCATTTTTTTTAAATATTTTGCTCGCTTTTATAGTATTGTTATGTAAAAAAAAATGTTTTTTGCAAATAAACTCTAAAACTCCCCGTAAAAAGTCCATTCGTCGAAACGACGCCGATGTATGATTAACTTGACTCGTAGACCAACGTATGATTCTAGGGTTAAACCATGTTTATGAATAACGTTTTTTGTTTTGCCTCAATTCACTCTTATATCCCGATTGACTTCGCCTTACGGTATGTATATTTAGACTTTTAACAAATGTACCAAAGTGTATGTATATGTTTGTCTGCGTATTCTTCAGAAACTATGTACATCATTTACCTTCATATAAAACCTTCTTCATGATTAACTACATCCAATGGCGACAGTCGGAACAGAATTTGTTCAGTAGTTAGTTAATGATAAAACTGCGTACGGATAGACAGACACGGCGAGGCGGGCTAGTTTATTTTATAATTCATATATAATACAGTGGCGGTGATAACGGGCACGCAGGACACGCGGCGCGGAGGGGCCCCCGGCCGGCAGTGGTAAGCTTATTAATTTTTATGATTTTCTTTATTTTAAATATTCAAATGGTTTTTGAACAGAGAAGACGCAAACAAAACAAACACATTTGTCATTTGTTTCAATAATTGTTTCTAATTTTTGACTCATTGTTCTGCTCTGCGGTAGAAAAGGAAAACTATCGATAGCACTGTCGAAACTATCGATGATTTCTTACCGTCGAGGAATTATCAACAATACGATCGATATTTTATCGATGGTTTGCTAAAAAACAATTGGCTACTATCGATAGCGCAGACTATCGATAGTTTTCCTTCTTTACTCTGCGGTGTGTTGTGAGCGAGTGACCTTGACAGACATTTTCCTATAAAAAGAGGGCGGTATTTTTACAACTGACGAGCAAAAAAGAAAAAAAAGGCCGCCGGTTTAAGGCGCCCGCCAAAACGATTCTCGCGGGAGGGCCTCTCATTGCTTACCGCCGCCACTGATATAATACTATGTTAGTATGTTCATATTCAATTTATATACAAGATAAGCAGTATGCATAGTTATATAGACGTAGAGAGACAGGGGTAGAATTCGAACTTGCAAAATTCTTTGTAGGTAGTGTCGTTTAAGAAAAAATGGTCGCTATATCAAACTAAAAATGTACATAGAAACCGATTAAAATATTTACGTAGGTATATACAGCACATCCTTTTTTATGTGGTAGATAGGGACTGCATAAAAAGGATCGTACAAAAAAATATTAAAACGCTCAAAACCTCATGATTTCCAAAAAGTTGCTTTTCTAAACAAAATAAAGCATTAATTTATACATGAGAACATTTTATTCCATTTTTATAATATTATAAAAATTGCTATAAATACATCTATAAAAAATCTTAATGATGCAATAATATATTGTTATGCGATGTACTGATTAAATGTTTAACAACAATTAATAAGTAATTTTATCGCAAATTAATGTTTAAATTTCTTACTTTCTCTTGTCTTTTATTCACATTATGTACTTTAATGGGCATTTTTTTAAGAACCACATAAAAAAGTCGCATAAAAAAGACCGCTAAAAAGAAGGTTATACTGGCATGACGAATGTCACCAACACATTAACCCTTTTAAACAAACGATATGGAAAAATCTTTTTGTCTCAAATTGCCGGAATTTTTACTGCCAGTGATAATAAGTACAATAGATAAAGTTACAACAAAAGAAAAAGAAAAAAAATTAAAGTATTTGACTGAGCCCCTATTTTACACCGCGTCTCCACTAGACATATATTATGTTAAAACTTATGTCGTGACATAAAAATGTCCTGTGGAGACGCTAAATGTTATAACATATTTTATGTCATAACATATATGTCTTGACATATGTTATAACATCAACTCGGACATATTTTCAGACATAAATTTGACGTTTAACATTTTCAAGATGGCGAATCGATGAATTAGCTCAACACTTGGGAGATTTTTGTTTTTAATTCTGTTTGTTTGTTTCTTTTTCTGAATTTTCTAGTAATTGTGAACATAGAATTACTGTTACAGCTTTGAAAATCTTTCTACACAAATAATAATAGGATTTACTGTTTTTAGATATTAAATATGTCAAGACATAAGAAGTTCCCACATTGATTATATGTTAAGACATAAATTATGTTAAGACATATGTCTTGACTTCAATTATGTCTAGTGGAGACCCCGTGTTATTTTATGTTATAATTTTATAGCATGTTTCTCTAATATTAAATATTCACATCATTGATATTGGTAAGTAAAAACACCTTATTGCACAAAATATTACTCTTATTGGATATAAACTCTTATGACATGTTTCGGTCAATATGACCATTCTCACACGTGTAAAGATTATATTCAGATACATGCCCATTTATTCTAAATCTCAACATACAAATTGTAGCAATGGATGATGGGAAATTAGTAGGGATAAAAGTAGTGGGCGAAGTCAAAAACAAGGAAAACAAGTTTAGGTGAGGAGTTAGAGACATGTGATATATAAACAAATAAAGTAGGAAATGCAGTCGTGCACAAAAATTATAAAACAGAAAATAAATTGGAATTGTAAATATCCGTATAATCATTTAAAAGTATTTCAGAATTGCGTTTGTAAATTTCTATTTTTTCTAAAATATTTAGTCTGGGTCCTTTACTTGCTTCGTGTAAAACTGTAACGTTTCTCCCCGGTATTTCTCTCGAGTTAAATGCAGTAGTTATATTTGATTTAGTTAGAATTTTATGTATTTTATCTGAAATTTTACCAAAATATGTTAAAGTTTTGAAATTTGATTTGGGGGCTGATTTAACGAAGGAATAAATTTCTTTTAAGATTTGTTTAAGTTCTTTTTTAGCTGCTAATTTATCAATTAATTTTGAGTTATATCCGTTATTATTTGCTACTGTTTTAATGTTATTTATTTCTGTTTTAAAATTTTCTTTGATAATGGAAAATTAAAGGCGCGATGGATCATAGAATTATAGGCTGCGACTTTATGTTGAAATGGACTTATTGAATCGTTAGGCATTGTAATTCCGGAATATGATGTTTTTCTATAAATATTGAAATCAAGGTTATTGTTAATTTTTGTTATGGTTAAATTCAGGAAATTGATTCTATTATTTTATTCTAATTCTAAATCAAATTCTGTTTTTGGGTCTATTAAATTTAGTGAATCTATGAATTTTTCTAATTGACGAATTGATCCATCGAACCCTATAATTTTAACATTCACGTACCTGTACCAAAATTTTACATGTTGTTTTGTTAAAGTGTTGTTCATTATTATTTCCTCTAAACTCGACATATAAATCTCTGCCAACAGAGGGCTCAGTGGTGACCCCATAGCAAGACCACTTGACTGTCGGAAAAACTTACTGCTGAATTCAAAGTAATTTTGTTTTAAGACTGTATTAAATGTATTAATTAATTCCGATTGTTTTAAAGGATTTTTTTATAAAATCTATCCAATATAGAACTCAGTAAAACTGAAATAAATCTTTTAAGGTAGTTACCTTGTGACATGCTAGTAGAAAAAATTGCAAACCAAAGTTACTTTATGTCATTATTGTCTGTATTAGTGGATAGATGTTATGCATACTATCAAACAGCCAACATGTACATATATGCATACTATCAAACAGCCTGTGTATACACACATATACTATTGTTATTTACCCAACAAACATATTAAGTGGTATGCATATGAGTTTGGAGCGCTTTATTTTTTCACCTGTATAAGATAGACAGGTGCTCTCGCGGACTTTTTTTTGTAGAGAATTCGATTCTCTACAAAAAAGATCTTAACACTTTTTAATGTATCTATCACCGTTTTCGCTACGTAAGGGGTGAAAGGGCAAAAAAACGCTATTTATGAATTTTTAATATTGTTTAAACAATAAATACGAATAAACCAGTCATTTAATATACAGGGCTGCCAGACTGCTTCGGTTCAGTTGCTTGAAATTGGTGTATTTATTAAAATACTATAATTTCTCTAATGATATCTTCATTTCAAAACGATCAACAAATAATTCAATTTTTTTTTATTCAGGACTTTTACTAATTTTTTACTAGTTTGTTATTGAATTCTGTCGAGTCATTATATTGTTAAATACAAAATAAGGGTACGTATAGTCAGAATTTTGAGATCTAATACATAGAGTAGATACAAACTTTAACCCTAATTATCTTAACTCAGAACTGATCAATCTTTCTCAAATTACAAGGACAATCAGATATAGCATTCTTCTTTATACTATTAAAATTTGAAACTATTCTGTCGAAAAGTTGAATGTCGAGGTAACTACCTTAAATAAAGAACCTAAATATGTACCTAACCTCAACCACAAAAACCTAAAAGAAACCTTAACAGTAGATACTGAACTCGCGTTAAAAAACTCTAATAAAACGCACGTGTACAAATTAATACATAATTGCTCAGGAGATAAACCTAATTAATTTTTCCTTTCCTTGACCGATCTTGTTTATTCCATTCATATACTGAGAGATAAACAAGATCGGTCAAGGAAAGGAAAAATTAATTAGGTTTATCTCCTGAGCAAATATTTATTAATTTGTACACGTGGTTTTATTTGCCCTTTTTCTATTTCTATCCACTTTAAATCAGTGGCGTTTCAATAGTAACAGGGGGCTGGGTTATTCAATATACTCTTTTAATTATTAGAAATGTGTAAAGTAACATAAAAATTTTATTAGAAAAGATAAAAACAATGATTTTGGGCGGCATCCATTATAAACAAAAAATCTTCAGAGAACAAATTTTTAGTTTCTTAATTTCTTTTTTTCTGAAAATTTTGAAAATTAATAAAAAAATTTTATCTTTTTCATTTTTCCTATATGGTGCGCATCCCCCCTCCCCCAAATAAAAAGCTTGATAGTATATAGGTACGCCTGTCTTTTCTATCTTGAGCAGTTCGTACTATAGACTATAGAAAAATGAATAAATAATAACTGTACCAAGTTAAACAGAAATGCCTGATGCCTCTGACTGCTTTACTTTTTAATTATTTTTCTTTTTCTCTACTTGACTTTATTATGTAAAATTAATTAGAAGAAAAAATATATAGGTACGCATGCAGCGGCTGGGTTTTCACATTCAGCATGGTTAATTTGTCCCCAAATAATCGGAAACTGACTGTAATATTTAATATCATTTTATTACTATATTACAATATCTAATTAAAAACCTAAAATACCCCTGTCGCAGCATCCTGCATAACATAGCGAATTTCCATTTACAAAAGTACGTTTTTCTCGGAAACTAGTTGATATAGAGTAATTGTAAATAAAAAAAAACTTTATGTGATTTTCCCGCCTCATTCCGCCAAATTTTTTCAAAAAAAATGTCCAAAAAACCGTAGACGTTTTCACGAAATTTCTTAAAAATAAGATGTTTCGTTCTTGAGTTATCGTGCGGACACACACACGTATATATATATATATATATATATATATATATATATATATATATATATATATATATATATATATATATACGTGTGTGTCCGCACGATAACTCAAAAACGAAACATCTTATTTTTAAAAAATATCGTGAAAACGTTTCGTGAAAAAAATTTGGCGGAATGAGGCGGAAAAATCACATAAAGTTTTTTTTATTTACAATTACTCTATATCAACTAGTTTCCAAGAAAAACGTACTTTTGTAAATGGAAATTCGCTATGTTATGCAGGATGCTGCGACAGGGGTATTTTAATAACAGATGCGTTTATGTACAGGGCCGGTGAGAGAAATGACCGGTGAAATATCTATTATACAAATTATGTGTATTTTTATCACCAATTAAACATATACGTATTTTTACTTGACACTAGTTCTAATTTTACCACCAGAGGCGCAACTGAGAATCTTTGCCTTACCAATACTGAATTTAATATTTTGAGCTAAATTTTTTAACGGTTACGAAAAAAAATTTAGAACGGAATTTATTTTCCAAACGTAACAAAATATTTCGACGGTACACCGAAAGAGTGACACAACTCAAAAATTTACATTTTCGAGTTTATTGTGTAAATGTATAGCAAAATTTGCATATTTTTATGTCCCAGAACGACATATTGCTACTTCCAAAATTAACCGCTAGAAGGCGGTTTTGTCGTTTTTTCCTTACTTCAAAGTAGCGAATTTTTTTTATCAAAATCTTTAATGTTATCAAAATTAACTTGTTATTTTTATTGTTGGAATACAAGGTGAGTACCAACGGGTTATCTCCAAAAAAATTTTGAAAATTTTAGAAATCCGAAACTATGATAACTTTTGAAGTAAATAATAAAACTTTTGAATAGAGATATTGAAGTAGCTGTTTTTTTTTTTTAACTGTGTCACTCTTTCTGTGTACCGACGATTTTACCTTTTTAAATTCTCTTGCTGAAGAAAATAACCATTCGACACGGAAACAAAACTAAAGTTGGACCTTTATTCAAGGGCTTATCCGGCATGTACTTAGTTGATGTTTTCCTTCTTAATCCAAGTTTTTAGTTTACTGTGTGTTCTCTTTTTCTTCTTATTATATCTTTAAATTCACCATCCATGTTTTAAATAGGAATTTATAATACATAAAAGTATTGCTGTTGATATTAACCTTTTAACATGTACATTCAAATTATTAGAAAAAATTCAATCACAAAATCCACAGTTTTTAATAGATATGTATTTACCTTATTATGTTGACAAATTCTATTAATAATTGCCTGTTTAGAATTTATATTTTCTTTTTTATTTTAGCTATATTCTTCTCGTATATAAATAACATTTGCTTCACGGTTTCATGTAATTTTTAATGTGGTTTTAAATTTTTTACCTATATAAAACAAAACAAAAAACAAATAATAGGACAAATATTAATTACTATTTGATTTTAAAAATGTAATATATAAATTAACATGAATTATTACCTATTTTTCTCAAATATCAGTCAAATATCAGCACCGAATCTATATGTCAACATTTCAACACAAAGACGAGTTGATTTGAAATTCTGATTGTTGAAATATTAGTTTAAATTCAAGCTAATTTGGCAGTATTGTACATACCTGTGGTGCTATCTGGTAATATATTTAAAGAATTTTTTTAAATAATTAAATTATTAAAAATATTAATAATTTTAAAAATATTATTATAATTTTTTAACGTAATGTGTTAAATAAAGAGATTAAAATAATGTGCAGTTAATGGGCAAAAAAAATCAATTTTACTACAATTTGAATTTGAAAGCAAAAATAAATTTTCGAAAACAAAATAACAAATCTAATCTACTTATACTAGAGATATTATGTTTACAAATGCATAAGGCTATTTGTGCACTACCAAAAATATAATTTTAAAATTTTATTTAATCAAAGAAATATTATAGTTTAATTAATTAAATTTAATAATATTACATTTATATAACCGTAGAAATTTATTAAGGCATTATTCTGAATATTTATCCAAAGAAATTTGAAATATGATAGGTAGTAGAAGTACTAAGTGTAGTAATACCCTTAAAATACGTGTATAATCAAAATAAATAAAAATAGGATTTTTCCAATACAACAGAAAGAGATAATACGATAAAAAGAGACTCTATATAAAAATTATTTTTGATTTTTCTTGAAAACCAGTTTATACAGAGGAAAAGTTTAAAAAGCTCGCTAATATAACTTCTTACAATTTTTTTGATAGTATAACAAAATTTTTGAAAAAGTTATAAATTCTGATCAAAAAACACAAAAAAGGACTTTAAAGCCCAAAATATCCGGTCTGTGGCATCGGATGTGTCTGGCTAACGAACTTAGGCGAGCGAAATCGAATTCAAACCTACACACCAAATTTCATAAGCATTAAACGTTTTGTTCGAGAGTTATCGTGTACACACATAAATACATATATATATATTTATATATATATAAATTTTAGTGAAGTAGATTTTCGGGTTCTAGAGGCTCCAAAACAAATTTCTGCCATAGTCCCGGGCTTAGGTCTTACCATAAGAGCTGCTGTAATAGCTGAATTTTCATTCTGAAAATTCGCTAAAAATGTTCAGTTACGAAAATAAGCCGAATGGAAGGCACAAAAATGCAGGTCAGCAATGTTTTTTAAAGATACTCTTTTACATATTCCTGCTAGTAGGTAGGAGTATATTTTGGCTTTGTTTACTCTCTTACTTACTACTTTAGTATAATACTCCAGAGTGGTGCACCAAGCAGTTATTTACTCCCAAGAGAATATTTTCAATATGTACTTCTTTAGTAAAATACTCCAGAACCGTAAATACTACATTAGTATAGAAAGTAATTAAAATCGTCAATTTTTCACTCTTTTAGTAAAATACTAACAAGGAAAGGTTCCCAGATGTCCGCCTCCGATTTCAATGCCGCTGAAATTTGTTATTCTACGTCGAAATCTAAGAGACACGTATTTTTTTTTATCGGCGGAAAAACGGTTTGAAGGGGTGAAATCGCCCTTCAAAAATTGGGGTAAAAATTTAATTTTTCAAATATATCGAAAACAGTAAGAGATAGAGCAAAAGTTTAAATTGGCGATATTGCTCTTTTTTAAAGAGCTATCTACTGATATGCAATTTGTTCAATTTACATCAACAGGGCTGGTTGGGGGTTAATTTTGCAAAAGGGGGTGAGAATTAAACAATATAAAAATTTTGTTGACAGATTTGAAATTTACGTCAAAAAATCTAACTGACCTGTTTTCGCTCAATATCTTAATATTAAGTCTAGGGGTAGTTAACTAAGGGGTGACTGTGTCGAATTGTTGTACTACTTGAGTAGATCAAAAAGTTCTTCTTGATGGAAAATAGTTTAAGACAATTAGAATAACGTAGAAATGAAATTTTCGATTTCAAAATCTAATGGTTACAAAATCTCCTGGTTGGTGCTCGTCAGCCTAAGTTTGAACTTAGCAAAGTTAACGCTAAGACTTAACATTACAATTCATAGACAGATTTTAAAATTGTCCTACTAAAAACAAGCTTGAAGCTAGTCATAATGATACATTGTGAGGTGTACACAAGCTTTACAGTTAATTCACCAATTGAAAGCAATCAGAAAAGCGAAAAATCTTTGAACAGTAGTAGCGCGAAATATTTAAATTAATGAAAATTCTATCACTAAATAATTAAATTTTTTTTTATATTTTTGCCGTAATTAATAAAATAATATAAAAGTATAGGGTTGACCGGGGTAATTGTGAATGGATTTTCATGAGTTGAGATAAAAGCGTTGTTTTAAGTATTTTTTATTTTATATATCACATTATGGTTGATTTATTTTTAATTCTACATTATTCAGGATGCACCATACAAATTTTGAGTAAATTCGTATGAAACACAAAAAATTTATAAGCCATTCACATTTCCCCGGTGCGGTTTTGCAAATCTTATGAATTTCGGGGTAAAAGTGAATGCCATCAGAAAAATTATTTAGAATGGATTACAAGAGAAGTGTGGTACGTCAGAGTAAAGCCCAGCTCAAATTTTTCACATTTACTCCGCTTTCAAATTTTTCATCATACTTTAGCGGTCACAATTTCTCTTTGTTTAATGTAAGTTACGCATACCTCAACTTTCTACAAAAAATCAAGGTTAAAGAAAAATAACAAAAATTGTAGGAACAAATTTATTACAAGCTAAAATGATATTTTGTCATCTTATCATATAAAAAATCAAATAATTCCATGTATTCACACAAAAACAAGGAAAATAAGACTTTTTCAATACATTTAGTTTACAAGAATAAAAAACAATAATTTTTTTTTGTATTGTTTATACAACGGAAACTTGTACAATAAGGTCACCAGCACCTTCAACAACATTTTCAACTCTGAAAAGAACACTACTGAAATTTTTGACCGAATGGGGGCATTTGTGAATGACGTTCACAATTATCCCACAATTTTAAAATCATGGGGTAATTGTGAATTGGTGATAAATTGTCCAATTTCTTTAGCAATTAATAAGGAACCCTCTCAGGGTTTAGACCACTTCTTTAAAAGTACTTTTAACCATTTCTTACCTTTTAAAAAAAGAAAATTTATTTAAAAAAAATTTTTTTGAGGATTGGTCGAAGTAAGATACATAAAATTTTGCAAGGTTTTTTTCAAAATAAAAAAAAGATACTAATACTTGGAGAATTGTTATGAAATTTTAATAGCATATTAAGAAAGGACAGAAAAACAAATTAAGAGTTGATTTTAACAATATTAATGTTATTTTAGAAATTATAGGCACCGTTCACAATTGCCCCAATTCACAATTACCCCGGTCAACCCTCCATAATTATACACTTTAATTTAATTTATAATAAATAACAAATAGGTATTAACGGAAAAATCTATTTATTGAAAACTTAAATTTCTTTGTTGTAAAATATTTACACTTTTAGAATGTCAGTACGTAAGTATGAACTGTTTGTTTACAATCACAACACGACCGCGACGCTCTGAAATAAGTGATATTATGTGACTATTTTAATATATTTTTTTTTTAATAATGTGAATTGTCTTTAAAACTAGTGTTTTAAATATACATACATAATATAATTGTGCTGTTGGGCAATTCCATATGTGACTGACTCTACATTTGACACAATTTACGTTTTATTTTGCCTTATATTACGAATATCACTATGTTTACAGTTTCAATTTTAGCATGGTTTTATAGTTGATACCCCAATTATCCCTCTGTAATAAAAAGTGTGCACAAATAAAGTTCTGAAATATGATTTATTTAATAAAATGTAAATGACACTACATGCAAAAGGAAGTCGCTTTCGAGAGTGTTTTTAAACTTCGAAAATCTTCCTCTGTACAGACGTTATAATTTTAAATTGTATATTGAAATTATAATTGAATGTGTAAATTTATTTACGAGTAAAATGCTATGTTTAGAGATTATAATTATAACTGTATTTTCATTTGGATAGAAAATTACGTAAAAATATTATTGTTTGAATATGATTTAACGTAATTTTTATGCGGTTGTAGTAAACTCTTATTAATTTTAGTAAGGTGTAAACATAATCTAAATTCTGACCATATCACATAAAGCAAATTTTCTTGGTAATTTTCCTATAAAAACATGGAACAGATAGATTATAAAAACTTATTCAACGAGAGAAATAGAATATAACTGAATCGTTAAACTGGATTTAAAAAATCATGACACGTCACTTATAAAGCCTTGTTTTTCGAAAATAGGATCGCAAAAAAAAAGACAGAAAAAAAATGTGAGTGCGAGTGAAATGGAGGACGACATATTTCCTAGTTTTTCTTGAAAAGTAATTAACTTAGAGCACCGGTGTAAAAACATTTTTTACGCATATTGCCTTTTACTTTGGCTTGGTGTAAAAAAAATTTTAAAAAATTGCTTAATTCTGGCAAAAAACTCATTTTGTTGACAAAAAATGCTCGAAAAACTTACTTCTGGGCATCCGACGTATCTGGCTAACGAACTTAGCCGAGCCAATCTAGTCTTCAATACACACACAAAATTTCATGGTCATTAAACGTTTCGTTCGAGAGTTATCGCGCGGATACATACATATTATATATATATATATATATATATATATATATATATATATATATATATATATATAAATTTTAGTGAATATCATTTTCGTATTCTAGGGACCTCAAGATATATTTCTGTTATAGTCTCGGCCTCAGATTGCGGCATGAGAGCGGCCGTAAAAGCTGAATTTCAATTTTTGAAAATTCGCTAAAAGGTACTAATGCAGGTGACGCAACGAGAAATATTTTTAGTATTTATAGTGATGATGTGCTTTCTGACAGAACTTACAGAAAGTGGTTTGTTAGATTTCAAAAGGGTAATTTTTCTTTGGAAGATGAAGCTCCCTCCAGTCGATTTGTGTGTATTGACGATAAATTTATCCGTCAAGAAATAAAACGAAACCTGAGCAAACTGTTAAGAATTAGCAGCAACTTTTGAGCATAGAAAATCCACAGTTTTCGGCCATTTAAAGAAAATCGAGATGGTCATTTACACCAAAAACGGCACGAACTTTCCGGATGACCTAATATACATACACGGAGAGAAAAATCCTATAATTTTTGTAGAGAAAATTTCAGAAAAATTACTATGCTCCCCTATAATCCGTGCGCGATCGACGACCAAAATAAAAAATATGTGCTAGAGCATGGTAAAATTTAATGTGGTGCTAACACAACTTTTATCACACTCTTATGCATGTATATTATAGTTTAATTCTTGTTGTCGTACTCTTTCATTTGCGCATCTGACTCGCGACCTTATATTGGTTGCACTGTACCTGTAAAAACATGTATACAAAAATTATTGCCAACAATATATTGTAATACATATACTAAAGATAGGTAAATAACAAAAAGATGAATTAAACGATGACATCATCCTAAGAGAGTGTAAAAGCAACTGACTACTAAGCTGCATCAAGGTGCTTGGTGGGAGCTGCCTGACAAAGTTTCTTCCACAGTCCACACCTATGGTTCGCATGTGACTCGCTGATTGATGTACATTTCATTACAGCGTTCCCAACAAAACTAACCTTCTTTCTGTTTTTTTTCTTTCTATTAATAGCATGTTAGCATGGAAATTTTTTTAATAAACACAATTAAAAATTATTTTTTTGTCGGTAATGGAACTTTTTACTGTGCTGTTTTACAAATTTTACGGAGATAATATTACGAAAAGAACATTCCATCCTTTAAATTTTTTATGATTAATTATAATTTTTATATTTTTACCTTACGGAATTTAATATGTTCGTCTTTTACACGTCGATTGTAGTGCTGAGCACAGTAATTTTTATAGGAATTTTCTCTCCGTGTAGTAAGACATAAATTATATTAAGACAGATGTCTTGGCATCAATTATGTCTAATGAGGACCCCATGCAAACAATATAACTATTAAAACCTAATAACTGTCTTTCTAACTTTCTTGCTATTACATAAATGTGGCCGCGTACCCCCCCCCCCCCCCATATATCTTATTGAGAAGTGTCACTTTGAGAAGTGTGGTACCACACTAGGAGTACGCGGGATATGCGTACCACACTTTGAGAAACACTGGTCTATCTATACTATTCATCTAATCGAATCTATGATGTAAGAAACTAGTAAACAATATTCTCAAGCTGGGAATGTTATACTTAATCGAATTAATTTGGAAAACACAATACAAAAGTTTCAATTTTTAAAAGAAATTTGTGCGATTCTAAAATTCGATTAGATAATTTATCATATTCACTTTAAAAATAGTCCACCTTATAACAATATCGATATACTCTTCAGTTGAATATGCAGGCTATCTATGTATGTTAACCAGTTTGTTCCACACGGGTATATTATTTTTTTATCGTACTTATTCTTACTTATTATTATACTACATCGGTATTATATTGTAACGTCTAACACACTCATTATAATAATATTCGGATAATAAAACAAGCTGAATGACCCCAATACCGGTCACCAATGGTTCTCATGCTGTTCTATCTACGGACGAAGTTTAGATGTATGAACGGTATGATTATGAACAATAGTGGGTACATACATATTATTCATATGACACATATGTATGTACACCATAGAGCATCTAGAGAGAAAATACATATTTCTATACTACTGGAACCTGTGTAACCACTTGAGATAGAAAATATGTTGTATACGTGCACGGTGTTTTCTTTGTATTTGTGCGGTAAACTCTGTTTGTGTGAGTGGTGATAGCCGTCACGTGACCTTTGGTTGGCATACATGTGTGTGATGTGTGTGATACCACAACGCTACTTGTGCCGGTTCAACAATCAAATTTATTGTTGTTTGACTGACTTACACTGAACGACGGGTACTGAGCAACTGACATTAAGCAGCCTAAAATGCACATACTTCCACATAAGTGATTGCAGAAAAGAGACAGTTATATTCGTTCTATTTGTTCTGTGATGTACACGTACGTACATACAATTCGAACAAAATTCATCGCGCTTCTATTGCTCGTAATAAACTCCACACTACAATATAATCAAATTATTTTCAAATATAACGAAAAAATTTTATATTTATTTATATAAACATTTACTTATTTTTAGTTAAAAGCTAGCATATTAGTCAGTATACAAAATTCGTCAAGTGCGTGTTTTTGACACGCACTAAGTAATGTCACCTCAGTAAAAATGTTAATTTATGATTTTTTGGCTCGTTTTTTAAGTACAGTGAGAATACAGCCCTCTTGCGTTTATTCAATATGCATGTACAACTCTATAGCCCTCGCGTTTATTCAATATGCATGTACAACTCTATAATAATGTTTCCCCCACTATGATCACACAACGATATTAATATGTCATCCTTCGATGACATATTATGTGGTAAGAGTATGTACATTTTTTAATCGTCTCATCTAATTTGCATATAAAAATTTTATGTAAAAGAAATACTTACAAGCAAAGTGTTTCTGTTGTCCCCCTCTAATTTTGTTCATTCTTGAAGACATATTTATTAACAATTTTCCAGAATCCGAAGGGGTCCGAAATTTACTTTTTCAGAGTCTTCAAAAAGATGCGTTAAGGGGGTACAGACAATTGTAGTGGCGACATTTTCTCGACATAATATATATTTATTTAAAAACTGTTAACAGCATCGATTAGTACATGTTTTGAGATACTTAAATTTTTTTTATAGGAAATTATTTGAAAATAGCGGAACTACAGCTGTATTCCGGGAGCTGTATATCACCTGCGGTGGACATGATAACTCGAGAACGGTTAATCCGAAATCAGAATCTCAAAAGCATTTCGTTAGTATATTAATATAATGAGAGATCGCTGAACGAAGGATTTGTCAAAATTTAAATTTTTTAAAACAGCGACGATTTTAATGATAAGTTTATTTTTTTAACGTGTTAAATTTAAAATTTTTTGTTAAAAAAATTTTTTTTTTAAATTATATATTTTGTTAATAGACTTTAATTTCTAGACTATTTATATGTTCGAAAAAATTAAACACTCATTTTTCGGGAATGGGGAATTTGACTAATTTTGGGAAACTATTTTAAAATACGCATATCTATGTATTATGTATGTATATAATTTTAATTTTAGCGAATTTCGAAAACTCGAAATTCAGCTATTACAGTAGGTCTCATGACGCAATCTCAGTCCGGGACTATGACAGAAATATGTTTTAAGGTCCCTAGAATACGAAAATGATATTCACTAAAATTTATATATATATATATATATATATATATATATATATATATATATATATATATATTTATGTGTTCCCACGATAACTCTCGAACGAAACGTCTAATGCTTATGAAATTTTGTGTGCGGACTGGATTCCGAATTGGCTCGGCTAAGTTCGTTAGCCAGACACGTCGGATGCCCAGAAGTAGGTTTTCTGGCCATTTTTTATCATTCGATCCTAAGACAGTTCGATTTTTACATCGTTGAAAAGGAAAAAAAAATTATGAAGAAAATGTTCTTATAATTTTCTTTCTATGTTAAGTAGTTTTCGAGAAAATCGTAATTTTCACTTTTGCCTTATTTTGCTCTCTTTGTCATTGTAATAAGTAATTTATATTTCTGTCTCAGTTGCTTATAACATATACAAAAACTTCATTTTTTTTACGTAAAACAAACGGTAGTTATTCAAAATCTATGTATTATACATACCATATCTCTGTCTCATTTTTTTAAATTAAAATTAACCAGATATTTTAAGCATGTGTAATGAAGATTTTTTTAATTTTTTTATTGAATTTTAAAAGAACAAGATAATGAAGGTAATGTCATGATATAATATTATTAAATATTATAGAAAGATAATAATAATGTTTATATGCCAGGAAAAATTTTTAAAGAACTAGATCGATTTTGAAAATTTTTTCACTGTCAAAGATCTAAGCTATTTTAGATATTTTAGACAGATATAGATTACGTAATGTAAGGTCCGCCAGGGTGCATGGGACCCAAAAGTGTTAAAAATAAACTAACCGACCGATTTTGAAGATTTTTTCACTGTTAGAGAGCTAAACTATTTTAGAAAGATATAGATTACCTCATGCAAGGTCCGCTAAGGTCCATTGGATCTAGAAGTGTCAAAAATAAAATAAGCGACCGATTTTGAAAATTTTTTCACTGTCAAAGAGCTAAACTATTTTAGATAGATATAGAATACGTAATGTAAGGTCCACCAAGGTCCATGGGACCCAAAAATGTCAACAATAAACTAACCGACCGATTTTGAAAATTTTTTCACTGTTAGAGAGCTAAACTATTTTAGATAGATATAGATTACCTTATGTAAGGTCCGCTAGGGTCCATTGGATCTAAAAAAGTCAAAAATACAATAACCGACTGATTTTGAAAATTTTTTCACTATTACAGAGGTAAACTATTTTAGATGGATTTAGCTTATCAGTTGTATGAGGTCGGTCAGAGTCCTGGGATCTTTTAAGCGCCAAGAATAAACTAACCGACCGATTTTGAAAATTTTTTCGCTGTTAGAGAGCTAAACTATTTTAGATAGTTATAGATTACGTTATGTAAGGTCCGTCAAAGTCCATGGGACCCAGAAGTGTCAAAAATAAAATAACTGACCGCTTTTGAAAATTTTTTCACTATTGCAGAGGTATGTTATCTGAGATCCACAACTGTCCTGCGGATGCAAACGCGGCATAGAAAACTACACAACGGGTTTTAAAAATAGTTTTACTGTTAGAAAGATAAAATATCCTATATTATATAGGATAGAAATAAGCTACCGAACCGATTCTCAATATTTTCTCATTGCTAGAGAATTAACTTATTTTAGGTGGATAGCACTATGCTGTACAAAGTCCGTTCGGGGTCTTGGGTCCCAAATATACCAAAAATAAATTACCTAGCCGATTTTGAAAATTCTTTTACTCTTAGAAAGCTAAACTAGTTTAGATGGATATATGCGCCAAGCACCTTATGCGAAAAAGCGCCAAAAATTAACTACTCAACTGATTTTGAAAATCTTTTCACTCTTAGAAAGCTGAATTATTTTAAATGGATACAGGTCTTAGATGAGATCCGCCAGTGCCCAGTATTTCGAAATTCGCTATGTTATGCAGATGCTGCGACAGGGGTATTTAAAAATAATGCCAAAAGTCGTTAGAAAAAATTAGTTTAATATTTGTTCTCAAAATGCGCGAAAACGTTCATTAGCTTCAATTACGTCACATTCTCTAGATAGCAACAGGTGTCCTGTAACTAAGCAAACAAACTGTTTATTTTTCTTATAACTAGGAAAAGAAATTGTTGATTTTTTAAAAAATTAAATAAATTCAGATTAATTTCCATAGTTCCCTACGTTTGCTAACCGGAATTTAAATAGCGACCCTAGTGGCGACAGTGTTGAAATATAAGAGAATGTAACGTCACAGCCCGTTTCTATTGACGTCATTTTTAGCTGGAAAATTATTTTTTTAATTAATTGTTTTAATATTGAATAATGATAGTTAGGATGAATTAACATAATAAATTCCTGTCTTTTATTTTGAATTTTCATTAAAATTTGTTTTTATTTTTTTTTCTTGGATAATGTCAAATACCCCATTTCCAATTATTTGTAGGTAACTAGCCAAAGGAAAAAAAAACAAAAAGTTAAAAATCAACAAAATTAAAAAGTTTTTCTGAACAAAAATTACCTAATTTTTATCCGAATATTATTATAAAAAAAAAATTACAAAAAATGGACAGTAATGTCGAAAAAAATTCGAGCACAACAGTGAAATAAGTTTTTGTAAAAAAGCTCTTGGCAAAGTATTTTGAAGATTTTGTTTTTTGAACTAAGATATATGTATGCATGTTCTGATAAGAAGCTATTCCATTAAAAGTAAATCATATAGTCACAGAAAACGCAAAATGCTGCGACAGGGGTTCTTAAAACGATAAACGATAAAAAAAAGTTTAAATTGATGCTAGAACTGTTTTCAAATAAAATTATCTGATAATTACTGTCTATAATTATATAAGTTTTAGTTTCACTATCAATGTTGTCAGAGGGTTGCAATTTGCGCATAAAAATCACTATAAGGAGCTAATTGTAAATAGTTATTAAAATTTCGAAATCAAAAATAAAATTAACGTCAAAAATAATAGTTGATCTGCTGACAGTATTTAGGAATAAGCTGTTGAAATGGTTGAATATTAATTAATGACAGAAGTTTCTAAAGTGTGAATCGTTTGATGTCTTGTATATTTAGGAATAAATAGCAACGTGATAGGGGTAACTTCAAAGGAAATGATCTAAACGTACATCATGATCGTATTTAGGCATGGCTAATAATGGTAAGTTTGTTACATTTTTTCAAAATGGAAAAGTATCTATTGACTTAGAACTTAAAGTACAGTGAATATATTCTTGAGGACCATTGGAAAATTTGCCTTGCCTAGTGAAAAAAGGACATATTAACACTTTCAGTCGCACGGCTTCAGCATCCGAAAATAATCAAAACAATCGTAGAGGCCGATCGCGATTAATGATTAATTGATTACGCATTATGTATGTGTGCGATGTTACTACACCGATGTGTGTATACTCAACTCACACAAACGCCAACACACACTACTCTCTTGGTTTCTATAAAAAATTTTAAAATAAGCAATATAAAAACTAATAATAAAAGTATTTAATTTGCTTTTTTTATTTTTACCTACATAATTCTCTAATTGATTTGAATGTGTTTGAATGTTAAATAATATGTATGTACATATATCACATATATGTACATGTTGAATCATTTTATGTGTTTGTTTATATATAGTTTCTTTAAAAATATTGTCGGCTTCCGGGGAAGTGTACTGTGAAAGTGCTCGAGCCTCATAGTGTTAATTACCCGATAAACTATACAAAAGCTTATTTTTCAGCAAAATGGAGGAGTCTCGTAGCGTGGTGAAATCCATCAATAAATAATAGAGACCCAGATGATTAAGGGGGACCACTAGTGTGACATTTTGAAAAAATTGGAAAAATTTTTTTTTGTTTATTTCGATAGTCTATACGTCTAAAAATAACATACTAAAATTTCAAGTGCATATCTCAAATAGTTTTTGAGTTACAGCCATCCGAAGAGCGGATTCTGATTTTCTTTGTTAACTTTGAGATATTGAGAAATGTATGAAGGTTGATAGTTCGAGAGTTTCTGGACGTGGCTTCCAGTCACATGTTGTGGAGAAGCTAGACCCTGGCACATTTAAACAACTCATCTAGTTTTACTATGACCGTTATAGTGAGTACATCGTAAATAATTTTTGTAAAAATTCTCAGTGATTAAAACTAAAAGGTAAAGTAAAGAAAAACTATGGTTCATTTCAGTTAAATTTAACTATGCTTCGTCACTTTGAATTTAAATAATTTCCGTTTTCTTGGCTTTATCTCTTTTATTATTGCATTTATATAAATTTTAAATTTGCAGTTTATTTTTAGAAAAGAATAGAAGATTGATTTGTTTCGAATATAAGAATTATTTAATTTTTTAACGAAAACTCATGATCAATTGTATCTGAAATGAGGTGTACATTTTTCAAATTTGCTGCAGTTATAACTCGAAGACAAATCATCCGATCGATTTGTTTCTTATTGCAACTTCTTTTATATATGTTTCTTCCTGCATGAACCTCCAGTTTTTCGATCGAATAAAAAATGTAATTTTTGCAGGCCAAAAATCATCAAATTTTTGTGCAATATTTGAAACTTTTTTTTAAAACTCCGCCAGTTTGTTAAATTTCAACTTTTCTTTTTTCGATTGAGGTTCATGGCACGGGCACTACCTTTTAGTTTAATAGGCTTTTTAGTTTCTTTGATTTCAGGCACTGTGAAGGTCGCTATCATTGCAGTAGTGGGGGAATTTCTTTTTTGGAGCCTTGGGAGATCGTGAATAACTCACTGAATTTTCAATTTTTTGGTCCAAAAATTTTATCATGAATTTATTATATATCAACGAATATATCCTTAAAATATTAAACCATTCCATACAGTAGTCTTCTTTAAAAAAAATTCCCAAAAATCGCCTTTTTTTCAGGCGGTCACACTAGTGGTCCCCCTTAAAGTTTAAGGCGAAACGATTGATTTCCAACTCACCTATGACGTCAGATATCCGCATAGTCGAGCACTATTATACAATAATTATTTAGTTTTATTTATGTTGTATCACTATTGATCAAATATTTTTAAAAAAAAAAAGATATTGAGGTCTGAATATCTTTAAAATTCGAAAAATGATATTTTAACGTAGTTCTATCGGGAAAATAATTTTCTTAGGATAATTTTCAAATTTTGGATACCTACTAATTATTTAGATAAGGCTGATTAAAACTTGTTCTTATGAAATTTTTTTTACTGTCTGGGAACAGAGAAAATCAGTGTAAAAGTGTGCGTCGAAATTCACTGCTTCATTTGAATTATATAACAGTTGGATTCATTTATATTTCATATTATACAAAAATATTCTTACCATTTTCAATAAAAAATGTTGTCAGATAGTTACATATTATGTATAAATAAAAGTTTCACGCACTTTGAAAACGATTTTAGTTTACGAGATAATGTAAAAAGGATCTAGGGCAAGGCGGGGTAAAAAGACACCGCGCAGGTGGGGTAAAAAAGAGATATTTTTATTAAACTTAATAGTGTTAAATTTTAAAAATAAAAAATATAACAAAATACATACTTATATATTTTTCAAATTTAACACTGTTGAGTCTAATAAAAATATGTCCCTTTTTACCTTATCTCATAGACTAAACAGTGAATCGTTTTCAAATTGCGTGGAACTTTTGTATATATATATATATATATATATATGTATATATATATATATATATATATATATATATATATATATATATATATATATATATATATATATATATATATATATATATATATATCCGAAACATCCGATATTATTTATTACATATCCGTAACAGAAATCGAAAAATTGTTCAAATAAGAGTTGGGACGGGGGCAACCGACTGCTATAGTCAGGAGCTTTATAGCTCTTATGGTTTCCGAGCTATGATACAAACTTATAGATTTTTAAACGGGACTATATATTAATTTTTCGATGAAACTGATCTAATGCATTAATTAACAACATAAATGAACAAAAAATTTTTTTTTACCCAAGTTTAATTTTTTAATTTTTCTCTAATTTATCAGTTAGGCGGTAAAAATATGCATATGTACTTGAGGTTACTTCAATCGATAGTGGTTTTCTTGGTTACATTTCCATTATATCCAAGAAAAGAACCTTCTCCAGCACCATTTCTATCATAATAATTTAGTTGTAATAGAAATGGCAACTCTCAAAAAACTCACATGGTATATATATATATATATATATATATATATATATATATATATATATATATATATATATATGTATATGTATATGTATGTATATATATTAGGGATGTTAGGGATATGAAATTTCGGATACGGATATTTAAAAACATTTCTTTCGGTTTCGGTTTATGTTACGAATATGTAATAAATAATATCGGATGTTTCGGATACGGTTACGGATAATTGCTTTCAGTGAACATTTTTTTTTTAAAAAAAAGGGGAAAATTTTACCCCAAAAAGTGAACGCTTGTCTTGAACGCTTACCCCAAGAAGTGAACACAAATCAACGAAAATCCATCAAGGGAAATATATGTAGTAAAAATTTTCTTCTATTTAACCTCAGCTTTCTGACAGCAGTTGTCTGTTATTATCCGAAACAATTTCGGTTTCGGATATGTAATTATTTCGTATATCCGGTAGTTTCGGTTACGTATATCCATAAAATCCCCAATATATATATATATATATACATATATATATATATATATATATATATATATATATATATATATATATATATATATATATATATATATATATATATATATATATATATATATATATATATATATATATATATATATATATATATATAATTATGTAACTATTTGACAACATCTTTTTTAAATCATTATTTTACTCAAAACACACCTATACAATTATACCATGAGTATATACGTACTAAGTACTACGTTGGTATCAAGGCTGTAAAGTACAGACTAGTACAGAAAGAAAGAATACCAATTAACAAGTACTCTAATACTGACATTAAGTCACAACACAACACTATTATATACTTGCATATCCCAATAGAACTACCTTAAATTGTCAAAATATTCAATTTCTAAAAGATAAAAATGTCAAAATTGTCGTATCTATGATTTATAAGTAGTATCTGTAGTGATTAACGTATAGTAGAACTTCGATTAACCATCACTCGATTATCCAGCAGTTTCAGCTAATGTAGTTTCTGGCATTAGGTATACAATAGTATTTTACAATATATATAAGTTCGGTAAGTTGCTTTTACTAATCGAGAAAATGTTGCGAAAACGAGACTCACAGGGTCAAGTTTTTGCAATTTTCGAGATCAGTAAAAGTACTTAACGCATCGTGTATTTTATAATATTTTTTGCACGATCAATTTAAGATAATTAAAGAATAAATATATTAAATAAAAAATAAAACTGGGATAATATTGGTGAAATTTAAATTTCTATATTATCACATAGAATGCCATGAATAAATATTATAAATTTTTATAGCAACTACGAATCTTTTTGTACTGACAATTGACAACTGTATTTGTAAATAAAAAATTAAGTGTCAATATTTAATTGGTGTGAATATTTTTTTGAAATTTCTATTAAAAAAATTGAGGGAAATAGTTTGCTAAACTATAATATTAGTGAGAATAATTAAATTGATGAAGCATTTTAAATTTGGCTGCAAATTTATTCTCGTAAAATGAAAGAAAGATTATGAAAACCACAGAAAATTTTAATGACTGAACAACCTTTTGAAATGTTAATAAAATATGAAAACTAATGGCAACAATAATAATAATAGTGTGCAAATTAGTGAAAATTTTCATATTTATCGACTAATTTTCCTAATTGTTCAAATTGTACTTTTAATTTCAATATAAATAAATAAATAAAATTATTTTTGAGCTAATTTCACCTATCGCACTCCTATTCACTTACCAGGCACCTATTTTACTTACCACAATGTTATTTTTTGGTTTCCATGGATATAAACAAACGTTCGGGAAATGTAACTTACCAGCATTGTCAACAGTATCGGTAAATGCATGAAAATACACGATCGTGCAAAACCTTAATTTTTGCACGATCGTGTATTTTCAAGCATTTACCGATGCTGTTGACAATGCTGGTAAGTTACATTTCCCGAACGTTTGTTTATATCCATGGAAACCAAAAAATAACAGTGCGGTAAGTGAAATAGATGCGTGGTAAGTTAATAGGAGTGTGGTAAGTGAAATTAGCTTAAAAATGATTGTAATTATTTATTTATATTGAAATTAAAAGTACAATTTGAACAATTAGGAAAATAAATCGATTAATATGAAAATTTTCACTAGTTTGCACTTATATTGTTGGCATTAATCTTCTTATTTTATTGACATTTCAAAAGGTCGTTCAATCATTAAAATTTTTTGAGGTTTTCATAATCTTCCGTTCATTGTACGAGAATAAATTTGCAGCCAAAAATAAAATGCTTCATCAATTCCATTATTCTCACTAATATTATAGTTTAACAAACTATTTTCCTCATTTTTTTTAATAGAAAATTCAAAAAAAATATTCACGCCGATGAAATATTGACACATAATTTTTTATTTACAAATATATGTAGTTGTCAGTTGTCACTACAAACTGCAAAGATTCGTATTATTGCTATAAATATTTATAATACTTATTCATGGCATTCTATGTCATAACATAGAAATATAAATTTCACCTATATTATCCGAATTTTATTTTTTATTTACTATATTTTTATTCATTAATTATTTTAAATCGATCGTGCAAAATAGTATTTTACAATATAAGTTCGGTAAGTTGCTTTTACTGATCGAGAAAATGTTGCGAAAACGAGACCTGCAGGGTCGAGTTTTTGCAATTTTCGAGATCAGTAAAGGCACTTAACGCATCGTGTATTGTATAATATTTTTTGCACGATCGATTTAAAATAATTAAAGAATAAAAATATAGTAAATAAAAAATAAAATTCAGATAATATAGGTGAAATTTATATTTCTATGTTATCACATAGAATGCCATGAATAAATATTATAAATTTTTATATTAGCAACTATACGAATCTTTGGAGTGACAATTGACAACTACCTATATTTGTAAATAAAAAAAAAAAATTAAGTGTCAATATTTAATTGGTGTGAATATTTTTTTGAATTTTCTATTAAAAGAAATTGGGAAAAATAGTTTGTTAAACTATAATATTAGTGAGAATAATGAAATTGATGAAGAATTTTAATTTTGGTTGCAAATTTATTCTCGTAAAATGAAGGGAAGATTATGACGACCACAGAAAATTTTAATGATTGAACGACCTTTTGAAATGTCAATAAAATATGAAGACTAATGCCAACAATAATAATCATAATGTGAAAACTAGTGAAAATTTTCATATTAATCGAGTTATTTCCCTAATTGTTCAAATTGTACTTTTAATTTCAATATAAATAAATAATTACAATCATTTTTGGGCTAATTTCACTTACCACACTCCTATTAACTTACCACGCATCTATTTCACTTACCGCACTGTTATTTTTTGGTTTCCATGGATATAAACAAACGTTCGGGAAATGTAACTTGCCAGCATTGTCAACAGCATCGGTAAATGCATGAAAATACACGATCGTGCAAAAAATATTATACAATACACGATGCGTTAAGTGCATTTACTGATCTCGAAAATTGCAAAAACTCGACCCTGCGGGTGTCGTTTTCACAACACTTTCTCGATCAGTAAAAGCAACTTACCGAACTTATATTGTAAAATACTATTTCAGACGTATAATATAATCTCATAGAAACATAAATATTTTGGTAAAATAAAGAATATGAAATTATTTTATATTGGTTAGTGGTATGTAGGGGTTTTTCCCTTTTGTAACCTAAAGCTTTTTCTTATTGCAATCTTAACTTATCAACTTGTAAACATTTTTCATATTCCTTTCCGTTCCAAAACTAGTAAGAAGATCAATTTATTCAGAAATTTTTGTTATCTAATTCGATTAACCGTCACAGTCCCGGTTCCGACAGTGACAGTTAATTAAAGTTCTATTGTATTTACCACCTTTATAACAGTTTAATAAAAAAAGGATTCTTCGCTCTATTTATAATGCCATAGAAGAAATAACGTCACACATCGGTATCAGATGGAACACAATTATTTATTTGTGCAACTTTAAAGTCCCATAAATTTGTCAATTGTTGAAATATATTATTTTTTCTTTTACGCTTTCATTTAATTTTGCTTTAATTATTTCAATTCATAAAAAAGAAAATGGCAGATTTCGCCGTTGTCATATATCCGTACAGTGTCCGTAGTAATTAACATATCTATCAGCTCTATAAAAGTTTAATAAAAAAGAAGACTTTTATTTACAACTAGAGATGTGCTCGTGAGTACATTTTTACTCACGATCACGCACAGTCACGAATTAGCTTTTGTACTCACGCCCGATCACGAACGAGAAAATTTATTTCTTTTCACACTCACGCACGATCACGAACAAAAAATTTTATGCTTTCACACTCACGCACGATCACGAACAAAAAAATTTATTTTTTCACACTCACGCACGATCACTAACAAAAAAATTTTATGCTTTCACACTCACGCGCGCTTACGAATTAAACATAAAAATCTTTGAAACTAATCGTTGGAATTTTGAATAAAAATCACTATCGCTTTAACAATCAGTTAAAATTATGTCCTTGGAATAAAATCAGTATACGGTTAATAGGGCTAACATTATTACTGAGATTAATACTGATGGAAATTATATACTATTTAATTTTTTCTGGAAAGTGAGAAAATTTTCAAAATTTTTCATCTAATGATTTATTGTTTAATTTTTGTTCTTATCGTATTTGTATATAAACATGACATTTCGCACAACCAAACCAAATATCTAGTTTTTTAACAAAATTGTGACAAAATATTTTTTAGTACCTATAAATACATAGAAAATAAATTTTTTTTTAAAATAATGATAATAATAAAACAACTTAAAATATTGAAAAAGATAATATTCCTTTAAGTAACCCCTCTTTATGAGCAATTCCATGTATAAACCGATCACCCAAAAATGGCATGTTCTCCAAATTTAATTTCCCTGTGTATATAATAAGTTTAAGTGGTGTTGAGCTATGTACTCGAATATTATTGAATTATCTTCTACTTTGTCGGAGTTATAATTATCCAAAGTTGCGTTCAAGGTCACAAAATGGGGATTCCCCAAAATATTTTATTAATTTTTTCAGAGTCTAAGAATAATTAAAAAATGATTACATGTGGCATTGAATGTACTTTACATACACTTTCAATCAGACCGATTTCCATTCCAATACATGCACATATATTGAAGTAATTGCAAGTTTTATTTTTTTCTTTAATCGCTTATACTGAAAATACCTTATCTTCGATTTTTGATTTTCTTTTTTTAAATTAAAGTACTCAGTCCCCTCTATAACGTGGTACTCGATTTTCTTTGTTTTTTTGAGTTTTACGGATTTTACGGGGCTTAGTTTGAAAAATACGTGAATTTTTTAACTAATTATTAAAATAAAGTAATAATTATAATATTATCCCACCTTTAATTTTCGATTTTCTTTCTTCAAGTTAAAGTACTTAGTCCTCTCTTTAACGTGGTATTCGATTTTCTTTATTTTTTTGGGTTTTACGGATTTTACGGGGCTCAGTTTTAAAAAAATACGTGAATTTTTTAACTAAATATTAAAATAAAGTAATAATTATAATATTACCCCACCTTCGATTTTCGATTTTCTTCTTTCAAATTAAAGTACTCAGTCCTTTCTATAACGTGGTACTCGATTTTCTTTGTTTTTTTGAGTTTTACGGATTTTACGGGGCTTAGCTTGAAAAATACGTGAATTTTTTAACTAACTGATAAAATCAAGTATTAATTGTAACATTACCCCACCTCTGATTTTAGATTTTATTTCTTCAAATTAAAATACTCGGTCCTCTTTTTAACGTGGTACTCGATTTTCTTTGTTTTTGTTTTTTTTTTTGGGGTTTTACGGATTTTACAGGGCTCAGTTTTAAAAAATACCAGAATTTTTTAATTAGTTGATAAAATAAAGTATTAATTTGAATATTACCCCACCTTTGATTTTCGATTTTCTTTTTTCAAATTAAAGTACTCAATCCTTTCTATAACGTGGTACTCGATTTTCTTTGTTTTTTTGACTTTTACGGATTTTACGGGGCTTAGTTTGAAAAATACGTGAATTTTTTAACTAACTGATAAAATCAAGTATTAATTGTAACATTACCCCACCTTTGATTTTAGATTTTATTTCTTCAAATTAAAGTACTCGGTCCTCTCTTTAACGTGGTACTCGATTTTCTTTGTTTCTTTGAGTTTCGCGGATTTTACGGATCTCAGTTTTAAAAAAATACGTGTTTTTTTAACTAATTGTTAAAATAAAGTAATAATTATAACATTACCCCACCTTTGATTTTCGATTTTATTTCTTCAAATTAAAGTACTCAGTCCCCTCTTTAACGTGATACTCGACTTTATTCGTTTTGTTTTTTTTTTTTAGTTTTACGGATTTTACGGGGCTCAGTTTTAAAAAATTTTTTAAAATAAAGTATTAATTTTAATATTGTTTTATCTTCGATTTTCCTTATTTATCTTTTAAATTGAAGTTTAGAGTCCCCTTTATAACATGTTATTCGATTTTCTAAGTTTTTCTGAGTTTATCAAAGTTAAGGTAATATTGAAATTAATACCTTATTTTATCACTTAGTAAAAAAATTAACGTGTTTCTTTAAAATTTAGTATCGTAAAATTCATAAAACTCAAAAAAAACTAAGAAAATTGAATAACACGTTTTAAAGGGGACTCTAAACTCCAATTTAAAATATAAATAAAGAAAATCAAAGATGAAACAATATTAAAATTAATACTTTATTTTAAAAATTAGTTACAAGATTCACGTATTTTTTTAAACTGGACCTCGTAAAATCCGTAAAACTCAAAAAAACAAAGAAAATCGAGTACCACATTATAGAAAGGACTGAGTACTTTAATTTGAAAAAAGAAAATCGAAAATCAAAGGTAGGGTAATATTCAAATTAATACTTTATTTTATCAATTAATTAAAAAATTCTGGTATTATTTAAAACTGAGACCTGTAAAATCCGTAAAACCCAAAAAAAAACAAAGAAAATCGAATACCACGTTAAAGAGAGGACTTAGTACTTTAATTTGAAGAAAGAAAATCCAAAATCAAAGGTGGGGTAATGTTACAATTAATACTTGATTTTATCAGTTAGTTAAAAAATTCACGTATTTTTCAAACTAAGCCCCATAAAATCCGTAAAACTCAAAAAAACAAAGAAAATCGAGTACCACGTGATAGAAAGGACTGAGTACTTTGATTTGAAAGAAGAAAATCGAAAATCAAAGGTGGGGTAATATTATAATTATTACTTTATTTTAATATTTAGTTAAAAAATTCACGTATTTTTTTAAAACTGAGCCACGTAAAATCCGTAAAACCCAAAAAAACAAAGAAAATCGAATACCACGTTAAAGAGAGGACTAAGTACTTTAACTTGAAGAAAGAAAATCGAAAATTAAAGGTGGGGTAATATTATAATTATTACTTTATTTTAATAATTAGTTAAAAAATTCACGTATTTTTCAAACTAAGCCCCGTAAAATCCGTAAAACTCAAAAAAACAAAGAAAATCGAGTACCATGTTATAGAGGCGACTGAGTACTTAAATTTAAAAAAAGAAAATCAAAAATCGAAGATAAGGTATTTTCAGTATAAGCGATTAAAGAAAAAGATAAAACTTGCAATTACTTCAATATATGTGCATGTATTGGAATGGAAATCGGTCTGATTGAAAGTGTATGTAAAGTACATTCAATGCCACATGTAATCATTTTTTAATTATTCTTAGACTCTGAAAAAATTAATAAAATATTTTGGGGAATCCCCATTTTGTGACCTTGAACGCAACTTTGGATAATTATAACTCCGACAAAGTAGAAGATAATTCAATAATATTCGAGTACATAGCTCAACACCACTTAAACTTATTATATACACAGGGAAAATAAATTTGGAGAACATGCCATTTTTGGGTGATCGGTTTATACATGGAATTGCTCTTATATTATGTCTTCATGACCATATTGTTCAAAACTGACCTTGTTATTTCCAATTATACTCATTGACTGAGACCGTATATCCACACATCGTGAGAGATGCAGGCTAATTTTAAGAATTTCTTAAAAATTTAAGAAATTATTTAAAAACGGAAGAATCAGAACAACATCATAAACACTGTTGGATATTTCGAATTTGTAAAACATTTTGTATTGTATCTCGGTAAAGAACTGGAATTTGTTAGTAAGGGTTATTGGATTTCTACCTACTTGTGCTTGTAAAAACCAATATATAAAAAAAAAGATTTTTTTGTAGTTAAAATATCAAATTGGTTTAGTTAATATTCCCTAAAATTAAAAATAATAAATTATTTAAAAATTTTTTATTCATGGTCTTTAACTTTCCGTGACTCACGAATTATTCACGACAAGAAATTAAACGTCACGATCACGCCCACTCACGCACGATCGTAGATAATTATTCACGATCACGATGGGTCACGCGTGACCTGGCGGGTCACGCGTGAATTCACGATTTTGGCACATCTCTATTTACAACTATCTGTTACCCGCGGCTTCGCAAGCGTGAATTTCGTAATTTAGTAAAAGTAATTCCTTTTAGGAAGTTTGGTAAAATATTTTGCCCCTATTTTCCTATCATAAGCTGAAATGATAGGCTTTATTTATTGGTAAGATCGTTCATCAATCCTCTTTAATTTTAATTTCCCCCTTTGGCTAGTTAGCTACGAACAATTGAAAATTTTTAAAAATTAGTCATTTCTTCAAGCACATAACATAGACTAAAAATCTAAATTAAACCTACTAAGAAGGTGTCAACGAATTTGGTATAGAAGTAAAAAAGTATGTTGATATTGTACCTAATATTTTGTATATTCTAAATAAGTATCCTCCCTATTACTATTGGAAAATTTAAGTCCGTACATCCCCTATAAGTCTGCTTGTATTATATTTGAACATTTTCTAAAGTAACTGACTCATTGTTGGAGACGCTAGAACTGTAGGCGTTGAAAATATAAAATTTAACCTCTCCCCCATTTTTTTGCGTTTATTATGTATTTTACGCATTCACTACAGGATTAATTTTCAAAAATGATGAAACATGTAATCATTAATTTATTTTTGACCTCCTTTGACTATGCCCTCCAGTTTCATTCATGTAATTATCTTAACTGTGAGTAAAGCTACTTTAAATCAGTTATTCCGAAACAAATCGGATAAATTTAGTTTCAAATCAATTCTTTAAAGTGCTTCGCTTCGCTCGCCAAACAGTTCAAAATTCTATAAAAGGTTAATTCCATGTAATACTTCGCTCCGCTCGCCAAACGACTCGAAAGTATCCATTAACATATCTAATTTTTACACTCTGAGATCTTTCCATAGATGCCCATATTGATGGTTTTAAAATTAATTCAATTTTAGATCCTTTTCGTGATCCCAGAACCCTGGTGGACTTTTTAAAATTATGTTTAGTGTCTCCGTAATTAAACTTTACTATTATCTATTACTACTTTCCAAAATGAAATTTTAGTTAAAAAGTTTTGAAGGTAACATTTTTAAATATTATTTTTATCGTAACCTAGGTAACCTTTTCTTTTTCTTTCTTTTGTTTCCGTTTATTGTTAAATTAGTATTTTTGGTATATCAACTTTTGTCTTGAATATACCAACTAAAGGATATTGTGATAATTTTGACTGAGAATGTTGTCGATGTTGAGACGATGATGCGTTTAAGGAATAAATTTATAATGTTTCACTGAAATCTGTCCCGTGGTTTTTGTGTCAGCCGTGCCCATAGAAAACCTAACTGATAATTTTATTATATAAATTCTATGTAACTTCCAAAATATCAGTTTTAGATATTAGAATATCTTATAGTAATAGATAGACTTTACATTTTTCTACATAGTTATGATAAAAAATATAGGGGACTCATTTGAAAAAAAAGATTTGCACAATAAACAAAAAATATTTAAAAAAATGCTTTATCAATATGACCACCCTCTATCAATTCAAAAAGCTGAACTGTCACTGTCGAAAACACTTCAAATAACAAAATTGATGTCAACTTCCGGTATGACCGGAAATACCAACAACTTAAAAATATTTTAATTAAAACCTGCAAAATTGAAAACTTCTATAACCAAATTTTCAAAAATCTAATTTACTTAGAAGACCATAAACTTTAAATGAAAATTTTATTTGAATCACCTGTACATAACCATTTGGGAGATTACATTAAAATTTGTAGATTGATCGGGAGGTTAATATCTAAATTTCCTGTAAATTTCAACTCAATAGTTTTAATAGTTTTTGAGTTAAATCGGTCAGTACAAACAGACAGACAAAAATTTTTTTAAAGTTATATTTGGTAGGTATATGGGTAGTTCTCCAAACGAAAGAAGAAAATGGACTTAATTCCGGCCCGATATTTTTTTCATGCGTAAGCTCTGGCAAGTAGATTTATTTCAAGTTGATGACATTTTTCACACTATTTCAAAGTGGCCAGTCAAAATATTAAAAATTATAAATCTTATGGCCATTATAAAAAAAAGAAACATCTAGGAAAATGAAAAAATACGTAAAAAACTAAAATTAACAAAAGAGGATTTCTTATATTCATTTTTATTATTAAGCACAATTTATTAAACTATTAAACAATTTATTAATTTTTATTATTAAACAATTTTTATTATTTTTATTATTAAATTTTTAATTAATAAACAATTTATTATTTGTTTAATAGATATTATATATTATATTAGTAGTATATATATTAGTAGTTATGTAGTGTATATATGTAAATATTAAAAAAAAAAAATTTTAAAAAAATAACTAAATAAAAAAAAAATTGGGTTATTTATTAAAATAATACTCGAAGTCATTTACTACAGTTTAATACATATTATATATTATATTAGTAGTATATAATATGTATCAGTAGTTATATTAATTATATAGTATATAGGTATTATAAAAAAAAAATGGGAATTTATTTTTTATTAAAAAATATACGGCCAGTCATTTATTACAGTATTCTAATGACACTTACCTAATTTATTTACATTATTTAAGTTAAATCCCCGTTTTCGGAGCTGCCAGGGGACTGAGACCAGGAGACTGAGAATTCTTCAATATTCTTTAAAAATCGGCTAAATAACGTTTTATAAAAAAAAGACAGGTCCGCTATTCCAATACAGCATATTTACAACTCATACAACTGAAAAATTTCTTATATCCACAGTATTTTTCACGAAAATGCTGACCAGGATACTGAGAAATTGACTGGACCGAGTACGATCTCACTTACAATGTTAACTGAATTAATTGATACAACCCCAAATTAAATAAAACATGTACTTTATTTTATTTATTATATTTGAGTTAATTACTATGACAAACGATGATTTAATCGGAATATAATTTTTTTATATTTTTTAAGTGTTTTGGTTTGATAGGAGAATGATGCAAAGTTCGGGAGACAAAATTCAATAGAATATTTCTTAAAGAAAATGTAAAAAAATTCAAAAATTATTTATACAATAAAAAAGTACCAATATTATAGATTACTGCTACAGTGTAATTTTTTTTTTTACATTCAGTCCAAAATTCCATAGTTTGAAGAACTACCCATATAGTAATCTTTACGCAAAAAAAAGTAGTATAATTACCACTGGTGGAAATAACTCCAACAAAAAAAAAAATCGATTAATTTTCCTAATTGTTCAAATTGTACTTTTAATTTCAATATAAATAAATAATTACAATCATTTTTGAGCTAATTTCACTTACCACACTCCTATTCACTTACCACGCATTGTTATTTTTTGGTTTCCATGGATATAAACGAACGTTCGGGAAATGTAACTTACCAGCATTGTCAACAGCATCGGTAAATTAGGGATGATCGATATTAGAAAAACATCGATGTTGACATCGATGTTAACATCGATTCAAGAGTACCTATCGATATACAATATATATCGAAAAAAAGACATCGATGCTCGAAAACATCGATGTTTCTGTAGAAAAATAAACAACCATTATAATCTATTATTTTATTTATTAAAAATTAACATTGCCAGTATTTATTTGGTACACTTTGCACAAAAAGTCACTTTGATAGAAGTTTCCCTTTTAATATGTTCCTTTGTTGATACAAATGCTGCCCAGCTTTTGAAAAATGTCTCTCTGAGGCTGTTGAAGTTATTGTGATGAAATACAAATATTTAAAGGCAATTTTCTTCAAGTTTGAATAAGTGGATCCTAGAACTTGCCATAAAAGTAATGGATCTTCTTTTAAATCAGCGACAGGACTTTATAAATACTGGATAAGTTAGACTAATATCGATGTTTCGATATTATTCTCATAACATCGATGTGTCGATGTTATCGAGGACATAACATCGATGTTTTTACATCGATGCTTTGCCCCTAAACATCGGTTTTTCTAACATCGATGAATATCGATCATCTCTACGGTAAATGCATGAAAATACACGATCGTGCAAAAAAGAAGTTTTCATAGTACATACAGTCAGCCACACTCGTATTCGTACAGCAGCATATTTACTCATATGACAAAATTTAAACCAAATGGATTCCCATAATTTCCCACAAATTGGTACTTTTTTGTTTATAATATGATTATTTGGATCTTCTACTTCCTATATAAGTGAAAAAACTTTCATTAATAGTTTTTAAAAAAATATTTTCTAAGACAAATGTTATGCATGCAATTTGTATCAACACAAAATAACACAGAACGAGCGGTAATACTACTGAAATCAGTGTAACGCTAAAGGATAAAATTGTTCTGTGGGATAAAAGATCCACCACCACTACGTTATATATGTGCACGCGGAGTTGTGTGTTGTAGTGCGCTAAATGGTTATGTGTATGCGCTAATGGTTATGTGTATGTGTATAATAAATTAGAAATATGGATAAAATATAGATAAAAAAGATTACATCTTATTCTAAATTGTCATTTTTTAATAAAAAAATTAACAAAAATTCACAAAAAATCGATAGAATGGTCAGGATTAAGTGAAAAGATTACTTAACAAAGTGTTTTTGTCCTGGAAGAATTTCTCGAGTTATTGAAAGGCGTGATATATACCGTGGAAATCTACGTGGTAAGTGTAACATAAATAAATAAGGAAACTTATACTGCTCTAAAATGTAGGAAAATAAGAATTTAAGGACAAGATCAATGATGAAAATCTTAATTTTACGTTTAGCTGGGAATATTTTGTTACATCAAGATTCAGAATCCTTATTACATAATTTCTAGAACAATCTATCTATCTTTGTTTATATATGTTATTTACATACATTTTTCCCACAGTATATATCACGTGTTTTAATAACGCGAGAAATTCTTTCAATACGAAAATACCTCACTATGCAATCCCTTCACCTTATCCTAACCATTTTAGGGCTCTGGTGGTTTTTTGTTAATTTATTCATTAAAAAATGACAACTTAGAATAAGACCTAGTATTTTTTATCTATATTTGAAGAGTTATTTTCTAATTTATTATCCTGTTTGTTGTCCTTTATGACAAATTAAGTGTTAAATAGTAGCCTACTTACAATTTAAGCATTTTCTGTAGAATTTATTTGAGTAGCATAGATCAATAATTGATTTCTTGGACTCTATTGAAATTCCTTCGATTTTCCAGTAAATATATGAAAAAATTGACCTTAAGGATTATTAAATTTTATGTTTATTTAAAATAAAGTAGGTACATACCTACGTAAATACACTTCTAAATTTGAAAATAAAGTAATTCATTTTTGAAACATATAAAAATATTTATCAAATTTTAAGGTGTACGAATACCAATGTGGCGTCGGACATGTTGGTACAAATTGCATGCATAATATTTTTCTTAAAGAATATTTTTTTAAAAACTATCTATTAATGAAATTATTTTAACTTATATAGGAAGTAGAAGATCCAAATAATCATATTATAAACAAAAAAGTTCAATTTTATGAAAAATTATCGGAATCCATTTGGATTAAATTTTGCCATATGAGTAAATATTTTGCTGTACGAATACGAGTGTGGCTGACTGTACTTATATTTTTAATAAAATTCAAAGAATAGAGAGAATGATCAGTGAACACTTTTATTCTTACCAAAAACAATAATCAATACGAAATTACTTACATACCTACATACTTTTATTATACATATGAATATGAGAATACAATGTATGTAGACCTTGAACTCAAAAGCAGATTGGAATAAACATTGTCACATAACGTCATAATTATTTTAATTACTAGAACCGAACTTTAAAATTACTACATACGTGTAATTTTTATTACTCGTATATGTGTGTACGTAATGGAAAATGTAATGATTAATATTGTCATTAATTAATTAATAAAATAATAATCATATTATGATGTTTCCATAATAGTTTTTTGCTACTGAACTTTTACCGGTATAAAGAACACAAAAAATTACTTGGAATTAAGAAGAGTCTACTTAGGTCTACATTATATTATTAATTATTACAAATCAACGAACAAAGGCATATTTTTAAATATGTATAAAATTAAAATTAAATCAAGATGTAAATGTTTATTGATGGGAAATTTTCTATAAAAAACCTTAAAAGAAATTACCATAAATTAAATCATAGTTAAAAAAGATTAGAAATTATAAAAAAAAGAAAAAAGAAAAGACTAAGAAGAGGCAAGACACACGAACCACCCCATGACCACGCGACAGCGACAAAATAGTAGCTGTTCTGTGGCCGGGTCTGTATGCATGTAGTTTTCTTATGGAACACAAACTTCAAGACAAACGAGCCACAACTTGTGGTCGTAATCGGACACTGTCGCAATGTGTCGTCGTATTGTCGCTTTTAGTTGCTAAAACTTGCGACTACTGAGTACTGGACCACTTATAAGCGACAGATACATACTACTAGTACTACAGTGTCTCTCGAACATCACAACAAATCAGTGAATAATACGAGCAAACTGCCAAATATCATATGGCAGTTTGACATGTTTTTGAATTTAATTGACTTAGATAGTTTTTTTAATTCAAAAGTCGAAGTTCAGGTTGAATTAAATATTGCACTAGTTGAAAATATTATTTCATAAATTAAGTTTTTGGGTTTATATCTTTATATCATGCAATTTTTTTCTTGAAAACAGTAAGAGATTTTTGTTTGAAATTTTGTTTTTTTATTTGAATATACATTGTGTTTTTCTCATTTTTTTTCGAAACTCATTTTAAAATCGGCGTGCATCATAATCCATAACTCAATCAGTTTTTTATCCGTTTTACATGCTATAGGGCTCATTATTTTCGTCCTTCAATTTCTAGGGGGATGATAAAGAGTTTTTTTTCTTTAATTCGTGTCCATTCTATAGGGTTTTTTTTAATCAAAAAAGGGTAGTTTTCGTAATAAAAATTTCAAAAAGACGCCATTTTGTATAAGTTGTGTTTTTTAAAAATAATGTATATTTTAAGAATTTAAAAATTTTTTTGTTTTAGATGACCCTGCCATTATGCACGCCAAAAAGCATGAACATTTTTAAAGTCGCTCGTACATGAAAATGTAAAATTATAAAATTTTTCTCATAAACCTTAGGCAATGAATATTCAAATGAAAAAATTTCAAACAAAAATTTCTTACTGTTTTCTAGAAAAAATTATTAAAAAAGAATTTTACTGATTTATACATACAAGCATACTACGAATGTGAGGAAACTATATATCGCTACTTCCCTCTGTGAACCTAGTATCTGAAAACTCCCAATTTTTGGACACACAAAAAACGTATTTAAATCTCTGTTTTCATCACTATGAACTTAAGATTTATGCTAATTACACCCTTTGGTGTTGGTTACCTGTATATATAATATACAGGTATTTAGATACAGGTGATAGATAAGTAGGTATATACAGGATGTTTCATTAAGAATTATCCATATATTAACTGGAGAAACCTTAGCACGAAATATGAAGATTTAAGCCAAAACACTTAAATAAAATATTCCTCCTAACCGAGATATAGGGTGTTTCATTTGAAATATTCTAAATGATTTTAGCCCATATTTTTGACACCTTCCAATATTTTTTGTTCATACTTGGCAATCAGTTTACACATATTAGGTTACTTTAAACAGTGGTAAAAGATAGTTTTCCTCTGTTACCAGAGGCGTGCGGTATGGATGGATACTTTCTTTTATCCCCTTACAATTTACGCCACTGTCGTAATTGTTTCTGTATGTTTTTTGGATTCTTAGTCACTTTCTGCGTAAATATCATCCTCTTGTCTCAATAGGATAGAGTGAGTAGTTTTCGAGTTATTTGCATTTAAAGGTAATGTTTAAAATATCCATTTTTGTTTTATTGCTTATTTAACATGAGTGTCCTTAATAATTTAACCACCTTGATTAGTGATGAGCAAAATTAGTCTTGGTCTTGCAGTCTTGTCTTGGTCTTGCATTTTTTGCAAGACCAAGACCAAGACCAAGACTGCATTTTGCAAGACCAAGACCAAGACTATAAGTATGGCTGCAAGACCAATACCAATACTCAAGTGAGCAAGACCAAGACTATAGCAAGAAAAAAGCAAGACTCTTGCTAAATTATTTAAATAGTTTAAAAGTATAATTAATACCGTAAAGAGAGAAAATTCTGATTTTAGAAGGAAAAAATTCGCTAATAAAAAAATGCAAGAAAGTGCAAGATTCTTTAGCAATACCAAGACCAAGACCAATACCGAGACTGCATTTTGCAAGACCAAGACCAAGACCAAGACTCAAACTGCTCTAGCAAGACCAAGACTAAGATTCTTAATGCAAGAACAAGACCAAGACTGCCAAGTCTTGGTCTTGGTCTTGCATTTGCTCATCACTAACCTTGATGATAAAACTGAAATTTTGATAAATATTAATATGACAAAATCATTTGAAACTAATAATTTTTTTAGCGAAATAGTTATTGACCCATGTGAATTTACGATTAGAATTAACAAATTTTATCATCAAGGTGGTTAAATTATTAAGGACACTCATGTTAAATAAGCAATAAAACAAAAATGGATATTTTAAACATTACCTTTAAATGCAAATAACTCGAAAACTACTCGAAAGTGACGAAGAATCAAAAAAACATGCAGAAACAATTATTACGACAGTGGTGTAAATTGTAAGGGGATAAAAGAAAGTATCCATCCGTACCGCACGCCTCTGGTAATAGAGGAAAAGTATCTTTTACCACTGTTTAAAGTAACCTAATATGTGTAAACTGGTTGCCAAGTATGAACAAAAAATATTGGAGGTGTCAAAAATATGGACTAAAATCATTTAGAATATTTAAAATAAAACACCCGATGTCTCGGTTAGGAGGAATATTTTATTTAAGTGTTTAGGCTTAAATCTTCATATTTCGTGCTAAGGTTTCTGCAGTTAATATATGGATAATTCTTAATGAAACACCTGTATATATATATATATATATATATATATATATATATATATATATATATATATATATATATATATATATATATATATATATATATATATATATATATATATAAATACAGTATTTAATCTATTTTTTTGTGTGTACTAAAACATGTTGTTTTTGATATATGAGGTTCACAGAAAGAAGTAATAATATGTGCCAACCTTTTGCCAGTGTATTTTTGTAGGTATATGTGGTATTTACACTTCACTGTGTAGCATTCATAGAAAACTAATGTAATTATATTAACGTTTACATAAATAAATCAATAAAATGTAATATAATTCAATATTCAATTAAACCATTGCTAGTTCAAGTAAACAATCTAGTCGCAACACACGCCACACAATTCAGGATGCATAATATTAATTTTGTATATATTCATACATAAAAATGTTGGCGCTGTAGTTTCACGGCACCAATCACCGTAACATACACAGATTGGCAGGCACAAATCATCACATATACATATATGTATACATCTGTCTCCTTCCATACATACAAACATACATATGTATAATAATAATAACCGAAATATATAAAAAAAAAAATTAAAATGAAACAAAATTAAGAGACAAAACCGGTCATTTCAACATTCGTGCATGTCCTACAATCTACATGCATGTATTGTATATTATGTATAAATGAACAAAAGAATTACACATAATATTTATATGTGTATATTATGTATATGTACTGCCAGCTAAATCAGCTAAATTGTTAGCTTGGTACGTGTTGTATCTGCTGTTAACATTGCTGTCTTTCTTATTTTATGCTAACAGCCCCATGAACGAGTTGTTTATTGCAGTTATTGCATTCAATATTGATAATATGATAATGTAATTTATGTAAGCACGTTATGCATGTATATGTGTATATGTTATGTATTATACATATATATTTATTTATGTATTACCCGTTTATGAATATGAAAAAATATTAATTTCAAATTGTAAGTACATATGTATAAAGTAGAAACGTTTATTAAATTTCATTCAAACAATTTTTAGGTCTAACATTACAGTCAATCAATAATGTAATTGCGATTTCCCATTGTAGGTAAATTTTATTAAATATTTTATAAAGCGATGTAAAATCCATTTATAAAATCATAAATAAATAAATATTCGTTTATATGTAACTAGAATAAGGCGACCAACCGTGTCGGATACTGTGGGACAGTCCCAGAATAACAGTTTCTGTCCCGTATTTCGTAAACCGGAAATAATTAATAAAATTTAATTCGGTGTTTTTGTTTTTTGTTTTGCTTATCAATTATATTTTTAAAAGAAATTTTTTGAAATTATTCAAAATATAACACGAATAAAAATAAAGTTCAAATTACCGCGCATTAGCTAGTCAGAAAGTTGGTCGCCGTAAACTAGAAGACATCTCCGTTGTCCTGAAATACAATTACAGTGCACTATTATATTAATCTTCAATTTCTTTCTATGATCGCATTTTGTATCTGTAGGAGGTTTGTTTTTACTTAACGTGGTTAAAAAACATCACTGGTGGTCTTACGTAGTAGCTCGCTTTTTATTCAAGTTACCTTTTAACTTATTGTTTGTTAAGTGGTCATAAGGTTTAAGTGAGCTTAATTTGAAAATAATTAGAGAAATAATTTGGAAAAAATAGGAAACTAAGATACGAAAACTCAACGTTCGACCAACGACAGTTAAACCTATCGACAAGATCAACTGACAACAATTCAAACTATCGACAGATAAACTGACGACAATTCAACCTCACGACAGATTAGCCGACGACAATTCAACCTGACGCCTCGATGACACTGAGTAAGTTTACTCGCTACTAGCCGGCGAGTTTGCAAGCGGGCGAGTCAGCGAATGCGATAGCGATGATGACACAGAAAACTTTTCACTCGCTCATTATTTTAACCACGTGTTTTATATCGTATGAATATATTGTTTTTTTTTTTTTTCTACAGGGATACTCGAAGATAGTTCACTAGCAACTATGATGACATACGATTAGTTTCTAGCTAACAAGCTTACACGCTAGCGAGTAGTGAGTAAAGTAGCTCGGCTTTCAACTTTTGTCGCATACACTGGGCGAGTTTACTAGCAGCTTGTAAACTGACCGGTTAGTAGCGAGTAAACTCGCTACGTGTCATCGAGGCTTAACGACAGTTCAACCTCACGATAGATTAGCCGACGACAGTTTAACCTAATGGCAATTCAATCCTAGAACAATTAAATCAGACGACATTTTAACTGTTTAACATTAATATATAAATTAGGCCAAGTAAGGTAAATGTACCAATACCGGAACGAGACCCAATAGCGGAACGATTTGATGTTTATTGTATTATATTTTATTTCGTACGCAATGAAATTCAGTCTTTCTTTTTTCATTTTAAACTTCAATCTTTCATTCATAAGATAAATCGTTAATAAAATTTCAAAATATTCTGGAAATATAAAAAAAAAAATATATATATATAAATTATAGCAATGCACTTAGACCCATGGCTTATCCAAACCTCTTAATGGTTTTGCTAAGAAATCAGTACATACCGAACAAAGGGACTTTTCGATAAAATTTTTTAAAAAAAATGCTTATAGAAACATTTAGAATTCGATAAATTTCATTGATAATACCAAAAAAATTATATTATTATCCTAATTATCTTGTTCCTCTATTGGTACACCTAAAATAAGCCAGTGCCCAGTATCGGAACTGATCGTAACAGTCAGCCATATTGATTTTCTTTACTGACATTTAAGGTGTACTATCTTGAGTGAGCAAATCAAGTGCAATAATAAAACCGTTTTGTAAATTAATATTTAATGCAGTAAGTACTATTGTTTTAAAAAATGCATAAAACATGTATAAACTTTAATTTGAATAATGTAAATAAATTACAGAGATAGAAATTTTTTTCCTTAAACAATTTGGTCAATTGTAACCTCTAATCATTTTTTTTTTTTTTTTGTTAACTTAAAATTAGTACTTTTTATTGAATATACAATAATTTGAAAATAAAAATATCAAGTGCATTTCATCTTTTTAGTCGAATTTTCTCCGAAAAATTAGACTTATACAGTCTATACGATAAGAGCTGCGAGAGGCGAGACCAGGGGCGCTATCCGTTTTCGGACCCGTAGAACACGATTATGTAAAAAAAAAAGATGTCTGATATATATATATATATATATATATTTTCCCGCAACCTTTTAATATGTGTAGGGCCCCCCTATGGAAGTTAAGAGATGAAATTTGGTAAGTGGGGCTTATTCCGATGCACAACAATACTATCAAAGTGGGGTCAAATTTTGGGCAAATTTTTTTTCGGACCCGACCTTTAAGGGGGTGGTGGGGGGCGGAAAAGCAATAAAACTTTTCCAAACCGGTTGGAAATAATGTTTCGGTCAATTATCTACAACATATCCAAAATTCAGCTTCCTAGGATGATTTGGTGGGAGTGGAGGGGGGAAAAACGATTTTCGCTGGATCTAACAGGCCCCCAGCCCCCCAGAATTAACGTAGAGGGTTGAAATTTGGTGTGTTGATAAAGCTCGTACCTAGGTTGTGCTTTTTGGAGGTTTTAATATTTTACCCCCACCCCCCTCATTTTTAAGCTACAATTTCATGCATTTTCGACGTTTTCGAAGTTTGTACCACTCGCACAGGTCACCCGAATAAACCTAGAGGGCTGAAATTTTGTATTCGGATTGAGTTAGTATCAAGGGGGTGCCTTTTGGGGGTCTCGACTTTTAACCCCTACCCCCACCATTTTTATACCCAAAAGAACATGATTTTTCTTGTTTTTTAACAGTTTCGTTCGGGTCAAAATCTCCCCAAATAAACCTAGAGAGCTGAAATTTGGTGTACAGGTTAAGCTAATAGCCAGACACTGTTTTTTGGAGGTTTCAACTTTTAACCCTTACCCCCACGATTTTTACGCCAATATTTCCTTAATTTTTTTGCTTGTTTTCTAACACGTCTAGAGACTCCATAAGGAAACCTAGAGGGCTGAAATTTTGTACGTGTATTCAGTTAGTATCCAGCTAGTACCTTTTAGTGAGTCCACATTACTTTTCCCCCCACTTCTTCCATTTTTACATCGGAATTGAATGCTATTGTTAAATGTGTTTTAAATGCATTACTTTTATTGTAAATACAAGTAGGCGAATAGTAATTTTAAAAAATTTAAAAAAAAGTGAATACAATTTTTTAACAAATGAAATACATACATATTAAGTAATTTGCAAATGTTATTAAAGTCACTGTTTATTTATTTATTTAATTATTATTTAGGAATTTTGGATTTTTATTATTTATAAAATAGAAATTTTGGATTTTTTTGGAAAGAAAAAATATCTTCATAAAAGCCTTCCAGTTTACTATTTAAGTTCCTTTTTTAATATTTAAATGTAAAACACAAAGGCAATTGGCGGATAAGCATGGATAGAAATGCCCTCGTACGAATTGTGTTGGCTTTTTCCCTGTTAACTTCTATCGGCACAAAATTGAAATTTACTGAGATTCAGCCCTTAAAAACTTAAAATTTTTTTATAAAGCCCCGATCAACCGGACACTCATTATCAGTTTTGAAACCACCAAAATTACAAATCGCTTGTGAACTTTCAATTATATTTCGCTTGTAGACACTCAATACCGAAGAAATAATTTTTTATTTTTTTTATTTTTTATTTATTTATTTTTTTTTTTTTGAAAGAAAAAATATCTTTATAAAGGCCTTCCAGTTTACTATTTAAGGTCCTTTTTTAATATTTAAAACTAAAACATAAAGGCAATTAGCGGATAAACATGGGCAGGAATGCCCTCGTACGAATTGTGTTGGTTTTTTTTCTGCTACCTGTTTTCGGCACAAAATTGAAATTTACTGAGATACAGCCCTTAAATACTTAAAACCTTTTTTTAAAGCCTCGATCAGCCGAACACTCATCACCAGTTTTGAAACCAACAAAATGGCAATTCGGTTGTAGACTTTCAATCACATTTCGCTTGTAAACATTCAATACCGAAGATGAAGGGGAAAATTCGACTACCGTGATGGGGCCCCGCTGCTCACGGCGTTTTTTTTATTAATACAAATTATTTCAATGTGTAATCAAATTGCCGAATTGTTCGACTATTTTCTTTTATTATTTTAGTGTGTAATCTAAAATTTTATTTTAGTATCTTACAAAATTGTGAAATTGTATTTTTCATTTTAGTATGTAACCAAATGAATATGAGCCATTTTGTTATATTTCCTACTTGTGGTGTTGTAGAATCGCTACATTATTTTATTATTTATGTTGATTTCAGTACTGTCTGACTATAAATATAAAATTTAGCTTTACATTGGTCATGGCATAAGTCTTGTCGTATGACAAAACTATTTATTGTTTCTCGAAATATTTTTCACCGCACTCAATACACTTTCCCATACGCAACAACCACTCATCAAACCAATGCTTCCACTTTGCTTTCTCAGTGGAATCACATATTGTTTCCCAGGCCCCTCCTCCGAAGCAAAATTATGTCTATTAGTTGTGATTTTGCAAACGGAAAAAAACCAAAGTCGCATGGTGCCAAGTCCGGACTATAAGGTGGATGGTCCAATGCTCGGAATCCAGATTCTTCAAAAGTCTGTTGAGTTAGTACATTTTTTTTGTACCAAATTACTCGTGCCTCCCGTTGTGCGTCGGTCAACTTGTGGGGTATCCACAGGGTACCAAGTTTTCTAACATTTAAATAGTTCGATATAATTCTTCCAATGCTTCGTTTGGAAATCTTCAGAGTTTCTGCTAACTGTTTATAAGTGATTCGTCTATCTTTAGTAATAGCTTCTCTCACAAGTTCAATGTTTTTCTTAGTTATGACTTCTGTTGGCCAGTCTGAACGAGGATCGTCTTCTAAATTAAATAACCCACACTTAAAATTTAAGAACCATCTCTCAGTGGTTCTTAACCCTAGAATCATACGTTGGTCTACGAGTCAAGTTAATCATACATCGGCGTCGTTTCGACGAATGGACTTTTTACGGGGAGTTTTAGAGTTTATTTGCAAAAAACATTTTTTTTACATAACAATACTACAAAAGCGAACAAAATATTTAAAAAAATTGGATTTGGAAAAATTTCTTAATGTAAATACTTATTAATTTTTTTAATCTTTTTATCAAAGCATATTTTCATTATAAAAATTAAAAAATATATAAATACATCAATTGTAATAATTAATTTATGAACTATTATGAATCAGTGGACATGTGTGACTTTACAGAATGTGAAATTTCTCAGTCATAAATATTCCTATAGATATGTAGTTATTTCCCCATTAGGCACATTTGTAAATTTTCTAAAATTTGTTAGTAATTTTTCGAATAAGATCTCAAAAAATAATAAAAATTAAAATATTTTCCACAAAATAAATTGTTAATCTTTTATTAAGTCATTCGAAACGCATTCTTTAGTTTTCGATTCAATATATTAAAACTTCAGTATTATGTCGTCTCTATAAGTCAAACAGCTGTAATCATCTTTCACATTATCATAATCATTGAATAAATTAATTATAACATGCATATCTTTAATAAATTTTAGAAAAATTAGGAAAACTTTTATATGTGGAGTACAAAATCTTAAAAAAAAAAAAAAAAAAATTGATTAATCATACATCGTCGTTCTTTTGACGCACACTATTTCAGTATAAAAAAAACGACAATAGCTATAAACAAAATTTATATGTCTTATGTGTTATAATAACAAATAAATTAGATAACAGAAGTTTCACGGCGAGCAGGTACCGACAAGTCACAGTATTGGAGCAGGTAGAGAAGTTCGTTCGTCGTTTTGACTATGAGCAAGTTTTGACTATGAAAAGAGGTTCGTGGGCCAAAAGAGTTTGGGAACCACTGATCTAACATAACTAAACTCAAGGTAAACTAACCGACTTTAATAAATTATAAACAAACCTAACCTAATCTAGCCTAACACAACCTAACCTAACCAAACCCAAACTATTCGAACTCAACAAATTATAAACAAACCCAACCTAACCTATAATAAAATACAATTTAAGCAAATAAAACCTAACCTAACTAAACCCAACCTAAACTAACCGAATTCAACGAAAGGTACCCAAATCCAATACAATCCAACCAAACAATATACCCTTAATTCATATAAGCACTTATTTAGTCTTAAGTCTCAAGGGAGGCAATTTTCATTGTTAGTAAAATTTAAATAGTTTTGTTCTTGTTAGTTAATAGATTGAACGTTAAATGATTTTTAGTTATAGTCCGGAAGCCGATGACACTAAGAGTCTCGTCATCGCGAAATCGAAAAAATTTTATGTAATTTGATAGTTTATAGTACGGCTTCTTATACTACGGGTCGCGACCTCATTTGGGATCGCTTAGCGAAATCTTGGGGTCATAGCAAAATTTTTTTTATATTATGTATATATATATATATATGTATATATATATATATATATATATATATATATATATATATATATATATATATATATATATATATATATATATATATATATATATATATATTTGGGGTCGCGAATAAAAAAAGTTTAAGAAGCCCTGGTTTATAGTCATACGAACAAAATGCACTCGGTAAGCGTTGATTTAATTAGCCGAAAGTATGTGTAATTAAATTAATTGTTTCTAAAAAGCAAAAATGTTTTACCGTTAGTGCGGATTTTAATAAATTATACTGTATTCGATACAAAATTTTATAATTTAAAAGAAAAAAATTGGCTTACCAGCTTTATTTGATCAAAACGACTTGGCTTACCTATTTGAATGGTGTGAGAAGCGCCACCAATGTGGAAATTTCACCATTACCATGTAAAGACTTTTTTTAATTTTACTTGTTTTGATATATTCTATAAAAATATCTCGGTAAGCTTTCCCAAAAACTGTCGGAAATATCTAGCATACTAGTCTTATTGCATGGGTTTGGGCCAATTCGTATCGGCGTAAGCGGAAGCGGGCTTGCGCTCAAGTGTAAGCAATATGTGCTTGAAAACAAGCACATTTAGTTTGCTATTGATATGTATGTATATTTCTGTCTCACTTTCCATGACGGGACTCTTAGTGTTACCGGCTCCTCGCCTATTTAATTGTCGTTACGATGGTCTTCATTAAGTTGATCTGTCATAAGCTGAAATATCGCGGTTGAAGTCTCTGCGATTCACTAATCGCGGCACCGCTTGGAAATGGTTTTTGAATTTTCACTGTTTAATATTTTTTTTATTAATTCAACTGATTGTAAGATAGATTTAATTATTTATGAGACGATGTGCATTATATAATTTTATAATGCGTTAAAAACAGAGAAATGTATCGTATGACTGAGATTTAAATTGAGTCTGATTGTCTATTTGTAAGTGTTTACATAACTTAATTATTTTTTTAAATTAATTTTGAATTAAAAACAACCAATATTTTTTCTTCAGCGAGAAATTAGATCGGTAAGTCGGTAATCGAGTTTTAATGACGGATTAATGAAATGAAATAAAAAAATATAGAGGGTACTATTTTAAATTTTATGTTAATCTAGCTATATAAATTAACTGATTAGAATTCACAGCTACTAACAAGATTCGAACTTGTGATTTTTCATACTGCAATCCATGATTCAAATTTTTACTTACATCTATTTAATAAAATTTTAACACAACAACTTGACTACTGATAGACAACGTACATTTTACGTATTGTTACAGACATTATTATATAAGCCATATACTTAATATTTTTATTGTAAAGTATGGTATGGTGAAGTTATGTTCATTCAATAGCTAAAGTTGGGTGCTTTGACGGTACTTTAATTTAAAGCTTATACAAAACCTTACTAATTGATATTTGCAAAAAAATATGCACGTAAATACAAAACGGCATCAAGTATTTATTTAAAGACCGAACGGAAATAAATAACTTCGTATCAAGTGGGATGTACATCTTCAGCAATTGCGTGACAAAATATCACGCATGACCGAACCGGATTTGAATTGAGCTTGAAAATATGTCGAATACAAAAATGTCTTAAGGCGTTACAGCTATTTGAAATTTCTTTTATTAGCTTAAATGAAGTTAAAACATCTCAAAAATGATATCCCTTTTTAAATGGTCCTTAGAGCAAAATTTCTGAATCAATTTCAAATGCTATAGTAGCATCTGGGGTCTATAGTAGCAGTTTGGGGTTGATTAGCCCAGTCAGTACTTTTAGATATGTTACTCATACAAATTACACATGGCACTAGTATTTACAAATGTATTGAAATTTAATCGGATTGCTCGCAATAGAATACAACAAGAGAATCAGACGCGTACTACGACGCTATTCCACAGCAGGTGTTTATTGTGTACCAATGATTTTTTTAGCGTACAAAAAATGCATTACACTTGTTTAAAATGAGTAAAGTGGTGTACAATAACAAGGTAGTAAAATACCCTACCCAGACGCTAGGCACAACATAAAATTCTCAATTAAAGAAGCCGAGAACGAAAATCTTAACTTGAAAGGATTGCTCTATGGTTTTAGGATAACAGAGTAAAAGTAAAAAAAATCAATAAACTACTATTTTGAATTTTTCTTGTAGTAAATCGATTTCAAAATTTTTAATTTGATTTTTTCGAAACCATGTTTTTCAAATCGACATCCAAAATAACTTCTGTAATTTTTATCCGATCGACTTGTTTGAACTGTAGCTTCTTTGATATATTTTAAAGAGAAGCACACACGATTTTAATGATTGATTAACAATTACATTATTTTATAAATGTTTTGAAAAATGATTTTTTTTAATAATCGTGTCTCTAATTTTAATGAAAATTACGAAAAAAAAAACATTTTTGTCTTACAATTAGGGGCACATAAAAAAATGTTATTCCTCCAAAAAAAGATATATTACTTTAAACGTCCGTACTGCCGCCATTTTGAAATTCCGTCGCTAAAATAATTGTTTTCGACACGTCATTATAGGTATATAACAAACCCTCACAACTGTATTTTAATTGTTTTATTACATTATGAAAAAAAATCCACAAAAACGCCTATTTTTCGAGCATTTAAATAGATGTGACCCCTTAATGCCCCCTATTATACATAAGCATATAACACACATAATATGTAAATGAAACACTTTTTGTGGATATAAAAGTATTTTCGGTGTACCATAATATTATTTAAATTTTTGTATAATGATATTATTTTCATATTTCCAGCGCCTCCACCACCCATATTATTTATTAGAAATGAAGAACTCGAAAGAGTTATATTAAGCAAATAATGTAAAGAAATTAAAAAGAAATTGTTTTCAATAATCAATAGACAATAAAATTTACATAAAACAGATATATACTTAGGTACAGTAAAAATCTAATTACAGAACAATTAAAATGTCAAGCTTCAATTAATCGATCAAATAATTATTAAGATAAAAATATTGAAGATAAGTTGGAATGTTAGAACCATTGATGACTTTAGATAGACCATCATGTGGAAGCCCTTAGTTGCGATGTAAATGGGATGTAAAACGTGGATTTGTGTCTACTGACACATATGCGACTGCATATACTTTACACATAATACTTTACTGCATATACTTTACACCTATACTTTACTGCAAGGTCTTGTGGGCGTTCTGCTTATAATATTTTCAGGACAGTCACATTGGCAGATACTTACTGACTACTGACTAGACTATGGTCCATCCATATTGCTTTCCAAAACCGTTTGCTATTTTCTTATCGTTCGTATATACTTTTTCCCTCATTTTCTCTTCACAGCCCAGTCTCGGTAGTCTCCCTTGAATCCTGGCACATTTTTAGTGTTTGGTATAATAAAACTTTCAACACCATTATAATTTCATTATTTTCATCCATCAGTCCGCCAGTCATAATCTGGTAATTTCTACATCTTTAGCAGTGAAAAACTCGTACCTCAGTAGTCTACCATTACTTAGAAAAGATTATTAAAAAGATCCGGTTAATATTTAAGATTTTTTTTATTTGGATTCAAATATATTCTTAAGATGTCTTACTAATATTTGATGAAAAAAAAAAAATTCCAAATGCTCCTCTTTGAAAGGGAAGTTGGAAAATGAATTTTTACCAAAATTTTTACGTTAATAAAGAAGATACGATTCTTGTGTTGCTAATTATGTCGATAATTAGGTTTTTGAAGAAAAATTTTTTTTGTCATAAATGGAAAGATCATATATAAATTTTATAAGAAAACTCTTTTTATTTTTTCTTTAAACGTAGTATTTAAAAAGTTATATCAAATTAAAAATAAATTTTTAAACTTTGAACCGATAACGGGCCGACAATTTCCGAGCGTATATGTGACGTAATAAAGGTTATATGGCCTGAACATAGGAACATAGGTACATTAGTGTCTTTTTATTTTCAATTATTAGCGAATTTCCAAAACTGGAAATTCAGCTTTTACGCCAGGTGTCATGGTGCGACCTAAGCCCGGGACCATATCAGAAATATGTTTTGAGGTCCCTAGAATACGAAAATGATATTCACTAAAATTTATATATATATATATATATATATATATATATATATATATATATATATATATATATATATATATATGTATCCGCGCGATAACTCTCGAACGAAACGTCTAACGCTTATGAAATTTTGTGTGCGGACTGGATTCTGAATTGGCTTGGCTAAGTTCGTTAGCCAGACACGTCGGATGCCCAGAAGTAGGTTTTCTGGCCATTTTTTATCATTCGATCCTATCATAAGGCAGTTCGATTTTTACATCGTTGAAAAGGAAAAAAAAAATTATGAAGAAAATATTCTTATAATTTTCTTTCTATTTTAAGTATTTTTCGAGAAAATGTAAATTTTCACTTTTATTCTTTCTTTGTTAGTCTAATAAGTAATTTATATTTATATCTCAGTTTTTAATAAGTATAAAAATATTTCACTTTTTTATTAAAAAATTTTGTGAGAACAAGTGAAAACTATTCACATATATGAGATATAACACACATACATGTATAGAGTTTTGTTTCTCATTTATTGCATTATAATTAGCATGGTTCTATTCCATGTTAAAAAATGTAAATTAAACAGATTTTCTAAGCTAATGTAATGAAGAATTTTTTTTTTTTTTTATTGAATTTTTAAGTAAACAAGAAATTGAAGATTATGTTATGATATAAATATTATTAAATATAAAACAAAACAAAATCTGTACAATGTACATATGTATGTACGGAAAAATATTTTGAATCGATTTTGAAAATTTTTCCACTAATAATTAATAATGTTAAAAAATTAAACCATTTCAAATGGATTTAAGGTATTTTATGTGAGGTCAAGGTTTTCGGGACCTAAAAAGGCCAGAAATTAATTAACCAATCGATTTTAAAAAATTTTTCACAGTTAGTAAGTTAAAGTATTTGAATTAATTAATTAAATGATGTCCGCAAGAAGCTTACGGACTGCCATAAGTTATATGAGATCCTTAGAACCCTTTTCTTACTGTTAGAGTACTAGACTTGTATGAGATTTACTGATCCCATAATTGTAAAAAATAAACTAAACGACCAATTTTAAAAATTTCTTCGCTGTTACAGAGCTAAACTATTTTAGATAGATTTAGAATACATTATGTAAGGTCCGTCAGGGTCCACAGGACCCAAAAGTGTCAAAAATAAACTAACTGACCGATTTTGAAAATTTTTTCACTGTTACAGAGCTAAACTATTTTAGATAAATATCGATTACGTTATGTAAGGTCCGCCTGGGTCCATAGGACCCAAAAGTGTCAAAAATAAACTGCCTGATCGATTTTGAAAATTTTTTCGCTGTTACAGAGCTAAACTGTTTTAGATAAATATAGATTCCGTTATGTAAGGTCTGCCAGGGTCCATAGGATCCAGAAGTGTCAAAAATAAACTAACTGACCGATTTTGAAAATTTTTTCACTGTTACAGAGCTAAACTATTTTAGATAAATATAAATTACGTTATGTAAGGTCCACCAAGGTCCATAGAACCCAAAAGTGTCAAAAATAAACTAACTGACCGATTTTGAAAATTTTTTCACTGTTACAGAGCTAAACTATTTTAGATAAGTATAGATTACGTTATGTAAGGTCTGCCAGGGTCCATAGGATCCAGAAGTGTCAAAAATAAACTAACTGACCGATTTTGAAAATTTTTTCACTGTACAGAGCTAAACTATTTTAGATAAATATAGATTACGTTATGTAAGGTCTGCAGGGTCCATGGGATCCAAAAGTGTCAAAAATAAACTAACCGACCGATTTTGAAAATTTTTTCACAGTTGGGGAACTAACTATTTTAGATAGACATACATTACGTTATTTAGGGTCCGCCAGGGTCCATGGGGCCCAAAAGTGATAAAAATAAACTAACCGACCGATTTTGAAAATTTTTTCACTGTTACAGAGCTAAACTATTTTAGATAAATATAGATTACGTTATGTAAAGTCTGCCAGGGTCCATCGGATCCAAAAGCGTCAAAAATAAACTAGCCGACCGATTTTGAAAATTTTTTCACTGTTGGGGAGCTAAGCTATTTTAGATACATATAGATTACGTTATGTAAGGTCTGAAGTGTCAGTAGGACCTAAAAGTGTCAAAAATAAAATAACTGACCGATTTTGAAACCTTTTTACTATTACGGAGGTAAACTATTTTAGATAGGTACAGGTTGTGTTATCTGAGATCCACAACTGTCCTGCGGATGCAAATGCGGCGTAGGATGCTACACAACGGTTTTGAATATATATATATATATATATATATATATATATATATATATATATATATATATATATATATATATATATATATATATATATATATACATATATATATATATATGTGTATATATATATATATATATATATATATATATATATATATATATATATATTTTACATAAAGTCCGCCTAGAATATACGGTCGAGCTGATTTTTTAATGAGGTCCACCGGGATCTTGCAGATCCGAAAACGCCAGTAATAAGCTATCGAAAAGATGCTAAAAAATTTCTCACTGCTAGAGAACTAAATTATTTTAGATGGATACAACTATGCTGCACAAAATTCGTTCGGGTTCTTGGGTCCCCAAAAATACCAAAACTAATTACCCAACCGATTTTAAAAATTCTTTTACTCTTAGAAAGCTAAACTATTTTAAATAGGTACAGGTCTTAGATGAGATCCGCCAGTGCCCAAGATTTGGAAATTCGCTATGTTATGCAGATGCTGCGACAGGGGTATTCAATTAGATTACTGTTGCTATGAAATAATTGTTGCTGTGAAATTGTCGTTTCTATCCAAATTATTGCATGCTGTAAACATCACTGTATTGAACAACTTACTGAAAATGTCTAATTTAAAGAAATATCGACCTTCTTTTGCACCACTTTGTGATAGCAATACAAAAATAAATCCGGAAAAAATGTCCCTCAAGATTTTGAACGTCGAAATCAATGAAACAACCATCAATAATTTTTCCTACTAAAATTTAATAATTCTGACGCTTTTGACATATTACCTTTATGACGTCACACACATCGCGATCTTTTGTAGTGCTGTTTTTAACCAAAATCATTTTAAAAAATTTTTCGCATCGATGATCAATATTATTTATGATTTGAAATAAAACAAAAAATGATATTTATTTTTTATTCAAAAACTCAATTATTTATTATCTTCTAATTAAATTGTTATAAACAGTTTTTTGTTCTCCTGTAAAACTGCTGAAATGAAATAACGAGGTTTGATTATTAAATTATTATACAAGTGACGATATGCACATTGCAAGCGGAGATCTCAATTAATAAGAAACAAAAAAAAAAAAAAATTTTCTCTTTTCTATATGGAAATGTAGAAATAACAATTTTTTCTTACCTACGTTTATAATGTGGAATTATCGTTAGGGACAGTCTCACAAAATCAAGTTGAAGTTTTATTTACCAATTTTCATTTTTAAGTCCCGTTTGCGAAATACTGAGCTTCTAAGTGATTTTTTTTTTTGCACCACTCTAACTTCCAACCATAGATAGGTCCAAGAAATTTAAAAATATAAAACAAATAGGTAGTAGATAATACCTATACATATATAAATATAACAACGTCTAAATCAATAATGAAGAACTAAAGGTGATATATCAACGATGTATTGACCAAAGTAAAGCTACATATTATAACGTACAGTTCTAATCGATGTTCTTACATCACACTTTCACTGTACTTACATACCTACGCGTCTCGTCGTACACATATACATATACATATACCTAAGTGTTATGTATGTGTATTTACTATAGAGACGCGAGTGAACCGGTTATTTGTATTAAAAATGCTACAAAACGTATCATTTTAAACATTAAACTCATTCTTAATTTGTTTAAGAGAATTAAATTGCTAAAATAAAAATGTTCTTTTAGATTATTTTGATGCTGCGGGTTCGTATTGTTTTATATGGACCATCAATTTATATAATGATATACAAAGCATACAATTATATGTAATATACATTAACTCAAAACTATTAGCTTCGAACCTCACATATTTAACGCTAAAATTACATAGTACTAAAACTTTTTTTCTGTCTATTGCTTTCATATTTTAGGACCTTTTCATGGTAAAATATCAAAACATTCATTTTTTGAATAGGGTAAGAGACCCGATGACCGATCACTATTTTTAGCTGTATCATTAAATTAGCTTAAAAAAATTAAAAAATAAACAAAACACCCATTTTTTTTTTCTTAATAAGTATGAAACCAAGTTTTTTTAATCCAATAGATATGTTTTTAAGAAAATATAACCCAAAAATTTTGATTTATTAATGATTTTGTTTTATAATTTGTTGACGTCTATTAAAAAGCATACAGAAAATATTAACCTCCATTGAAAGATCAATACACTTACCCCTATCAAAAATCACCGGTTAGTCCGATTACTAATGTACATCAGTACAGTAGTAATCTTATACTATCGAATATTTGAACCATTCTCTTTCAGTCACTTTGACACTCTATCCACTACAAGAGGTCAGTCTGTGTCATAGAGTATCACAGAATGACACCTTGTGAAACATAGCAGCAATGACAGAAGGGTTTAAATATTCGATAAAATAAACCACTAAAATACTGTATTTTCTTTCGCCATCTATAATTTTGCTTTAAAAAACATTGTGTACATTGTGACATGATCCTAACTTATCTATACGCCATTGTGAATTTTTAAACAGTTAAATTGACGATAGATGACGTCAAAAATGTTTATAAAATAGATATGGAATATCTGTGTGATTCTCAAAATACCCAACTCGAAAACTTGGATCCCAACAAGAATCAGTCATACAAATAATATTTAACACATATAAAATTTAATTCAGCTATCCTAATCTCTTAAGTGGACTAATAACAATTATTTGTATACTTTTATTATGCTAATAACTTTAAAAATTCGGTGAAAAATGTTACAATTTATAACCCATGTGTTTTGAAAAATGATCATCCACCATATTAAAAATTCATGAATTCAACAAAAATTGTTATATATATATATATATGTATTTCTTAAATTAAGTGAGGAGACATTAAATGTGATGTGAATTTAAATTGAAAAATAATCATTGTATTAACAATAATTTTTTTTTTCAAAGGTTTCTTTCAGAAATAACTTCATTAAAATATAAATGTCAAAACTGATCGGACTTATAACCCCGATCGACAATGGGGTCTTTTACCCTATGTATAATAATAATGACTATAAAAATTGAATTAGATAATACACTACTATCGATTGCTGAACTTAATTAGAAAAATCGTTCAGCAGATAATGCAAATAACGAAAAAATTATCACAAGTTATCCATCAGTTATTAAAATATCGTTTCATTAAGGGATCTTTTACAAGTGATGTGCTATAGAAAAAAAAAAACCGCTTTTTTGGAATTTTTTTTGGGGAAAATATTTATCGTAATGAAAAAAACTTTTATACATTAAAGTACATATAATTAAGTGTACATCTTAAATATTGTTCTTTTATTTTTGATCAGCCATCTGCCCTTGTAAGCCTGTTGAAGGATGCAGCTCCCCCCCCCCCCCCAAAAAAAAAAAAACGGGGCCAATGATACAAAGAAAACTAAAGTCCCATTGAACTAATTGGATGCATTCTCTTTATTGTGGTGTTTTTTGTAAGACTATCTAGAATCAGCCCTTAATACAAAAAATTTCTTAGAACGCCTGAAAGGTCAAAAAACAGAAATTTTTCTTACTTTTTCTCACAATGACGCCCAAAAAAAGTATGAGGTCTGATGGGCTGATTCTAGATAGTCTTATAGAAAACACCATAATAGAGAGAATGCATTCAATTTTAGTCCAATCGGACTTATAGCTCTCTTTTTTAATCGTTGGCACTGTTTTGAATTACAAATGTTACATGTGACAACAGATCTATAAGTGGAAGGCCAGACAAAAAGAAAAAAAATTCAAGATATACCGTAAAACCGTCTAGACCCGGACACTTTGCACCAATCTTCAAAGTAAATAATTTCTACATTAACCTGCAACAATAAACATTTGTTCTTGACGTCATTAGAGAGAGAAAACATGCTCTAAACAGCTGTACCAATAAAAACTACGGATTTTCAGCATTTACTATCTCAATTTACGGAATTACTATCCTACAATTTTTTAAAGAAATAAAATGTGTGTCTAACTTAGACATGTAATTTTCATCATAATTGTCATATTGTTTTAGTTTTGATATACAGGCTGGGCCCATTTTAAACTATGCATCTAAATATCTCGCCAGAGGCGCGACCTATCAAAAAATGACCTTTACAAAAGTTGTTAGGTACAAAGGGGGACATTACATGGTGACATTAAATTTGACCTTGACCTTCATTATTAAGGTCATTTTGAGGTCAAGTCGTATTTTTCAAATGGAAAGACCTATTTTTTATTTCGGATTCTGAAAGAGCGTGAAATTTCATGTCGAAAATGCTTATGAACGAATTTTTTTTATTGGCCTTGAATTTTTTTAGTTATGAAATTTATTAGTTATGAAAAATTAATTTTTCATAACTTTTTAGTGTCACTTTTTTCTGGATTTTGACCTTAGAATGATCTTCAGAGATCATTTAAAACGAACAGTAGCTCCTATTTTACGTCTCCAAAAGATGCCGACACTTTAAAGTTAGATTTTTCCTTTAAAATCGAATTTTTTTATTGTTCTTTGGTGGTCTTTACACCTCTTAAGGCCAATAATAAAAAAATTCGTTTATACCATTTTCGATGTGAAATTTCACGCTCTTTCAGAATCCGAAATAAAAAATAGGCCTTTCCATTTAAAAAATACGACTTCACTTCAAAATGACCTTGAGAATGAAGGTCAAGGTCAAATTTAAGGTCACCATTTAATGCCCCCCTTCTAACCTAATTCAAAAAAAAGTTTTGTACATTAAAGTACATATAATTAAGTACCGTAAATCTGTCTAGACCCGGACACTTTTTTACATTTTTTGGTTAATTTTATATTTATACATGTTTCCTTCATAGGTATAACCATTAGAAAGAGTGTATATTATTTGTTATATCCCTGATTCATTTGTTTCATTATAAGTAAAAATAAAAAAATTAAAAAATAATTAGGAAGTGTCCGGGTCTACACCCTAAATCGGTCTTGACCCGGACACTTACTAATTATATTATTTTTTAATTTTTTTATTTTTACTTATAATGAAACAAATGAATCAGGGATATAACAAATAATATACACTCTTTCTAATGGTTATACCTATGAAGGAAACATGTATAAATATAAAATTAACCAAAAAATGTAAAAAAGTGTCCGGATCTAGACAGATTTACGGTACTTAATTATATGTACTTTAATGTACAATACTTTTTTTTTCATTAAAATAAATAGTTTTTCCAAAAAAATTTCCAAAAAAGTGTTTGTTTTTAGCACATTACTTTGTAAAAGACCCCTTAACAGACTGCAAATGGTCTTCGGGTAATCGCTCCTATAAACTTGATATTTTGAAATTGAGCACTTTTCACTAGTGGTGCTTGTTACGAGATATTTGCGAAGCAACAATTCATAGTCAAAATACTCAAAGATTTAAGGAGGTTGGACTGCTACGAAAAAGATTATGAAAATCAGTTGAAATCAACAAAACTGGTTAAATAAAAAAATAAAAAAAAACTCGTTAAACTTTCATGTTGAAAGAAGACTATTGATGAGAAAAATGTGTTACAATGTACATAAAATACATAAATAAATATACTCTTATGAAAAATGGGAAATTTTTGTATTCCAATGAAAAATGATGATAAAAGTTTTAAATTTTGCACAAGGAACAGGTATTATACCTGTTCAATTTTAATATGTACGTATACGAACTGTTTAAAAAAAAAATAAAAATTAGTTTTTCTTGGAAACAAGTTGACATAGAACAATACTTTAAAGACCTCTTTTATGTAATTTTTGCTCCTCTTTCGAATGGTGTAAACAAAAATTTTGAATTTTGGGAAATTATTCCAAAAAGCTCGTTTTTTGAGCTTCCAGACGTCGGACGTGTCTGAAAAATATTAGCGGGTAAAAAACCATTATTTTTTTTCCAGATTATTTTAGTTTACATCTTTAGGGTAAATTTAAAAAAAAAAATTACTACGGTTACTGCTATGCCTTTGGTCGATAATCACTTTTAACGATTTTTTGTTTATCGATTAAAAAATGTCTCAAAATTTAAGTCTAACAAAGCATTACATAGAAACATGAAGTGATAATTAACCAAATTTATTTTTTCTGTAATCTCCTGACTTTTCTGAACATTTTCATGAAAAAATTATTGCTTTATGTTAAATATTACAGAAGTTATGGATTTTTTAATATAATAACGTCACCGAAAGTGATACCACAGAAACATCATTTTAACCCTATTTTGCTAAATTTCAAAAATTCATAACTTGAAAACTATTAGAGATAATTTTCTTAAATTTTGTACAGATGATTAGGATGGTTAAATAAACAAATAAAAAATTTTCAGCTAAATCTGAGGTCATGGGTGACATGACCTGGATGAAGTGGCGTGTAATGACCCAGTAGCAGTTAGAAATAGCAGCCACAACTAAAAACAGCAGTCGCAACTAAAAATCGCAGTCGGAGTTTAAAATCGCAGATATTCTTTAATCGCAGTCGCAACTGTGATCGCAGAATAGCAGTTTTTCTCATCCCTACTATACATACACAGATATTAACCGAAATTAGATCCCCTAACATAGGTTAAAGGACGGGCTACCTGATCAGGACCGGAGCAGGCTTCCCTATCAGGACCAGAAGAGGGATGTCCGACTAGGACCAGAACAGGCTACCTAATCAGGACCGGATTTGAGAAAGCGTTACATTTTTGGTCCCGCCCTTATATGGTTTTCCTAATCAGGATCCTACCTTAAATCCGGCAAACCTGCTTGTAGCCCGATCAGGCCCCAGGGTGGCGATTGAAAACCAATTTCAAAATTCCCTGACTTTTCCCTGACTTCTCCTTGACTCTGAATAAAAATTCCAGGACGTACTTCGAAAAAAAAACATTGTTTAGAAATAAAGTAATTTCTAAAAATAGTCTTCTGACGCGTTGCGTCGTGCTTCATGTAAATTGTAGAAACAAAGTGCGTACTCTAAACAAAGGCAGCATATATACGAAGTAAAATTTTTCGTATTTAGACATAATGATAATGATACATGACTTTAATACACAGTTGATCCTTTTTTTGTACGGTGAATAGGGACCACATAAAAAAAATCGCACAAAAAAAATATATTCAAAAATATCATAAATAGCTATAAAAAGTATACGATCCAGATTGTAGAAAAAACATTTTTTACGTGGTGGATCCGAACCGCATAAAAAAGTTTCATCGGAAAAACATAATTCAAAACGCTCAAAACTTAAAAATTTCCTTAGAAGTTGCTTCTATAAACAAGATAAAGCATTACTTTACAAGTAGAAACATTTTATTTCAATTTTATAATATGAAAATTTTGAAAAATACATCTGTGACAAAATTAAATGATGCAATAACGCAACGTTCTAATGCAATGTATTGATTAAATGCTTAAAAGTCGTTAAAAAGCATTTTTATAAAAGAAAGTTATTATAGTAAATGCTTAAGTTTCTTACTGTTTCTTCATTTTGATTTATACTATGCATTTTAATGGCCATTTTTTTAAAAACCGCATACAAAAATCGCACTAAAAAGGACCACATAAAGAAGATTTAGCTGTATACTTCAATTTCGCTTAAAAAACCCGATCCATAGCTACATCCAAATCTATCCTTTTCCAATACTCTCGTTCGTATTAATCGACACCGTATTGTACATATTATCTATAACCAATTGTGCATGTGGTATTGTATAATTATGTACTTGCCTTATCTCATCCACCCGATCAAATATGTTTTCTTTTTAGATAAAAATCCACAATAGTTTAAACTGTCTTATTTAAATAGTTTTTAAATTTATTTTTGATAATGTCAACTTACCTATTTGAATCATACGTTTGCGAAACCTGAAACAAACACAACATTGATTAAAATATGAAAAAAAGGTATATATATATATATATATATATATATATATATATATATATATATATATATATATTGTTCTTATTACATAAGGCTCAATATTAATAATAATTAAAAACTATGTACCGTCAGTTGGGGCGAATCTGGACGATTCTTTCAGTTTTTTGGCAATAAATTGTTTAGATTTTATCTAAAAAATTCTAAAAAAATAATTTAAATGCTTTAATATCACGAGCAAATAGGGCAGTAATAAAAATATCAAAATTGGTACTGCAACATTTTTTTCCCTTTGGTTATATAGTGTCTAGATTCGCTCCTATGTGTGGAGCGAATTTGGACAGTACTTTATTTGCAATATAGATCATATTCAGTCATGCATATGGGTAAAATCGAACATAAATAGATAAAAAAACGCCATGAGCAGCGGAGCCCCATCACGGAAGTCGCATTTTTCCTTTCATCTTCGGTATTGAGTGTCTACAAGCGAAATGTAATTGAAAGTCCACAAGCGATTTGTCATTTTGGTGGTTTGAAAACTGATGATTAGTGTCCGGTTGATCGGGGCTTTAAAAAAAGGTTTTAAGTTTTTAAGGGTTGAATGGCAGTAAATTTCAATTTTGTGCCGATAGCAGTTACCAATGAAAAAGCCAACACAATTCGTACGAGGGCATTCCTACCCATGCTTATCCGCCAATTGCCTTTGTGTTTTATTTTTAAATATTAAAAAAGGAACTTAAATAATAAACTGGAAAGCTTTTATGAAGATATTTTTTCTTTCCAAAAAAATCCCAAATTTATATTTTATAAATAATAAAAATCCAAAATTCTTAATTTATAAATTAACAGTGACTTTAATAACATTTTTAAATTACTTAATATGTATGTATTTCATTTGTTATAAAAGTAAATTCACTTTTTTTAGTCGAATTTTCTCCGAAAAATTAGACTTATACAGTCTATACGATAAGAGCTGCGAGAGGCGAGAGTAGGGGCGCTATCCGTTTTCGGACCCGTAGAACACGAATATGTAGAAAAAAAAAATGTCTGATATATATATATATATATATATATATATATATATATATATATATATATATTTTCCCGCCACCTTTTAATTTGTGTAGGGCCCCCCTATGGAAGTTAAGAGATGAAATTTGGTAAATGGGGCTCATTTTCGAGGCACCTCATACTATCAAAGTGGGGTCAAATTTTGGGCAAATTTTTTTTCTGACCCGACCTTTAAGGGGGTGGTGGGGGGCGGAAAAGCAATAAAACTTTTTCAAACCGGTTTTAAATAATGTTTCGGTCAATTATCTACAACATATCCAAAATTCAGCTTCCTAGGATGATATGGTGGGAGTAGAAGGAGGAAAAACGATTTTCGCTGGATCTAACAGGCCCCCAGCCCCCCAGAATTAACGTAGAGGGTTGAAATTTGGTGTGTTGATAAAGTTCGTACCTAGGTGGTGCTTTTTGGAGGTTTTAATATTTTACCCCCACCCCCCTCATTTTTAAGCTACAATTTCATGCATTTTCGACGTTTTCGAAGTTTGTACCACTCGCACAGGTCACCCGAATAAACCTAGAGGGCTGAAATTTTGTATTCGGATTGAGTTAGTATCAAGGGGGTGCCTTTTGGGGGTCTCGACTTTTAACCCCTACCCCCACCATTTTTATACCCAAAAGAACATGATTTTTCTTGTTTTTTGACAGTTTCGTTCGGGTCAAAATCTCCCCAAATAAACCTAGAGGGCTGAAATTTGGTGTACAGGTTAAGCTAATAGCCAGACACTGTTTTTTGGAGGTTTCAACTTTTAACCCTTACCCCCCACGATTTTGACGCCAATATTTCCTTAATTTTTTTGCTTGTTTTCTAACACGTCTAGAGACTCCATAAGGAAACCTAGAGGGCTGAAATTTTGTACGTGTATTCAGTTAGTATCCAGCTAGTACCTTGTAGGGAGTCCGCATCACTTTTCCCCCCACTTCTCCCATTTTTACATCGGAATTGAATGCTATTGTTAAATGTGTTTTAAAAGCATTATGTTTATTCTAAATACAAGTAGGCGAATAGTAATTTTAAAAAATTTAAAAAAAAGTGAACTTACTTTTATGACAAATGAAATACATACATATTAAGTAATTTAAAAATTTTATTAAAGTCACTGTTTATTTATAAATTAGGAATTTTGGATTTTTAGTATTTATAAAATAGAAATTTTGGATTTTTTTGGAAAGAAAAAATATCTTTATAAAGGCCTTCCAGTTTACTATTGAAGGTCCTTTTTTAATATTTAAAACTAAAACATAAAGGCAATTAGCGGATAAACATGGGCAGGAATGTCCTCGTACGAATTGTGTTGGCTTTTTTTCTGCTACCTGTTTTCGGCACAAAATTGAAATTTACTGAGATACAGCCCTTAAATACTTAAAACCTTTTTTTAAAGCCTCGATCAGCCGAACACTCATCACCAGTTTTGAAACCAACAAAATGACAATTCGGTTGTAGACTTTCAATCACATTTCGCTTGTAGACATTCAATACCGAAGATGAAGGGGAAAATTCGACTACCGTGATAGGGCCCCGCTGCTCACGGCGTTTTTTTAAATTTTTTAAAATTACTATTCGCCTACTTGTATTTAGAATAAAAATAATGCATTTAAAACACCTTTAACAATAGCATTCAATTCCGATGTAAAAATGGGAGAAGTGGGGGGAAAAGTAATGTGGACTTCCTAAAAGGTACCAGCTGGATACTAACTGAATACACGTACAAAATTTCAGCCCTCTAGGTTTCCTTAGAGAGTCTTTAGACGTGTTAATAACAAGCAAAAAAATTAAGGAAATATTGGCGTAAAAATCGTGGGGGTAAGGGTAAAAAGTTGAAACCTTCAAAAAACAGTGTCTGGCTATTAGCTTAACCTGTACACAAAATTTCAACCCTCTAGGTTTATTTGGAGAGATTTTGACCCGAACGAAACTGTTAAAAAACAAGAAAAATCATGTTCTTTTGGGTATAAAAATGGTGGGGGTAGGGGTTAAAAGTCGAGACCCCCAAAAGGCACCCCCTTGATACTAACTCAATCCGAATACAAAATTTCAGCCCTCTAGGTTTATTCGGGTGACCTGTGCGAGTGGTACAAACTTCGAAAACGTCAAAAAGCATGAAATGGCAGCTTAAAAATGAGGGGGGTGGGGGTAAAATATTAAAACCTTCAAAAGGCACAACCTAGGTATGAACTCTATCAACACCAAATTTCAACCCTCTACGTTAATTCTGGAGGGCTGGGGGCGTGTTAGATCCAGCGAAAATCGTTTTTTTCCCCCCTACTCCCTCCAAATCATCCTAGGAAACTGAATTTTGGATATGTTGTAGATAATTGACCGAAACATTATTTCCAACCGGTTTGGAAAATTTTTATTGCTTTTCCGCCGCCCACCACCCCCTTAAAGGTTGGGTCGGATCCAAAATTTGCCCAAAATTTGACCCCACTTTGATAGTATTGTTGTGCATCGGAATGAGCCCCATTTACCAAATTTGAACTCTTAACTTCCATAGGGGGGGGCCTACACATATTAAAAGGTAGCGGGAAAATATATATATATATATATATATATATATATATATATATATATATATATATATATATATATATATATATATATATATATATATATATATGCCCTCGTACGAATTGTGTTGGCTTTTTCCCTGCTAACTGCTATCGGCACAAAATTGAAATTTACTAAGATTCAGCCCTTAAAAACTTAAAACCTTTTTTTAAAGCCCCGATCAACCGGACACTCATCATCAGTTTTGAAACCACCAAAGTGACAAATCGCTTGTGGACTTTCAATTACATTTCGCTTGTAAACATTCAATACCGAAGATGAAAGGAAAAATTAGACTTCCGTGATGAGGCTCCGCTGCTCACGGCGTTTTTTTTTTTTTTTTTTTTTTTTTTTTTGTAAAAGGTCAATTTTATTATTTTCTTTTCATGTACACCAAAATGTATATTATCAAATACAGCTAAACCTTTTTTATGCTGTCTTCTTTGTGCGGTTTTTTTTGTGCGATTTCTTTTATGCGGTTTTTAAAAAAATGGCCATTAAAATGCATAATATGAATCAAAAACAAGAGATACTAAGAAACTTAAACGTTTACTATAATAACTTTCTTTGATAAAAATACCTTTTAACGGCTTTTAAGCATTTAATCAATACATTGCATAAGAACATAAGTTATTGCATCATTTAATTTGGTTACAGATGTATTTTTCAAAATTTTCATAATATTATAAAAATGAAATAAATTCTGTAAATTAAGATTTTATCTTATGAAATTGTGAGGTTTTGAGCGTTTTGAGTTACAAAGTAACTCAATTATCAGCGCGGAGAGTGGTATCCTGTAAGAAAAGACATGAAAATGATAGTATTGCTGCTTTACAACTGCTCGTATGAAGTCTGAATAATTCTTCATTACTATTATGGAGACCCCTCCACATGTACTCCGTTAAATAATTGTCAATATTTTTAGGAGTTGTTTTACTGATTCTTCGTCGCAAATCCCTTTTCAAATTAGACCAATGGGACTCAATACCTTGGGTATGGGCAATAGAGTTATATGGATTTACAAAGTTGTACTTGTGATTAACTGTCAAATGAGTAAACCTCGAAGCTTCAAGTATCTCACTATTATAGCCCCGCCAACTGTTTTATATAATCCAAGATTTTGGTAGTTAAAGTGTTCATATCTCTTTTTGATACCATCTTCAAGAAGCACTTTGAAGTGCCTCTTTCTATTCCCCCTAAAACCCATTTCGTTTTTGTTAACCACCCCCGGTTATATTTTCTACGGCCAAAAACACTCTCATCACCCTCTACAATACGATTTACTCCTCCTAATTTTGTGCTCGATTCAATTAACCAAACGGTTAAAATGTTTCGAAATCCAGGCAAAATCTTTCTAACTGTTCAATCATATCTAAGCCAGTTTCTTTCACGATCGTTAAATGGGAGTATTTCAAGATCCATTCTACTAAAACCATTATCCATCGGTTAAACCGAGTTTAGATAATCGAGTGATTACTATAAATTAATATACCTATTTAATATTTACAGTACATATACAAGCAGAATACCAAACTGAAAGTATGTAGATATATCTCTTTTGTAATAGTTATAATATACCTACAAAAAGCATCCAGGGCCTATACTGTGATCCAGGGCAATAAAACAGACCTTTTCCAAAAAAGATCAGAAATATATGTGAATTTTGCTTTTTAAAATAATCTTATATAATGATAATATACGGTATTATATTATTACTTAGGTAGAATCACTGACTTAGATAATAACTATTAACAGGAAATTTAAAGGTATAATTATTTTACATACAAAAGACACAAAATACAAACGATTCAGATGCAATAAAAAAAAATTATTTATTGTACAAAGTACGAATTTATGTGCGAAATATACCAATGTGTATGTAGAATTTAATTCAAGTCTATTTAAAAAAAAGAAAAATTAATAAATAAAAAATAAAATAAACGTTAAACAGCTATTGCTACAATAAATGGTTGAATAAAATGCATGAAGATAATTTTTTCGATAAGAACTATTAAGTAAAACTGGGGGTTGTTAGCCTTTCAATCAACATTATAAAAGAAAGGAATAAACTATTAATTTTTAACTATTATTTGTTTTGATTCTTCTCTAAAATCAAAATGTTATTTCCGGTGAGAAGTACTAAAATCTTGGGAAGTATATTATTTTCAACAACGCAACAGACAGACTAGCCTCACAATAAGTGAAGTAAAAAAAAAATATTAAACAATCAACTACATGTAACTGACTAAGTACTTTATTGTCATTTAGACATATGCGTGCCGGCTAAATTCGGGAATTTCTATTATGCATCCTGAAAATAAAATCACAATAAAAATTATGTTAGTTCCTATTTTTTTAGCGGCGCACACTAGTTCGCTCCCGCGGTCAGAAAACCCTGAAGGGTCGTATACTAGTTCGCTCCCGTGACCATATACTAGTTCGCTCCCGCGCCCGCGGTCAGAAAACCTTGAAGGGTAGTACCTATACTAGTTCGCTCCCGTAACTATATACACAAATTGAACAGCAAAATGAGAATGTTTTTATTTATGTTTTATAATTTAATATTATTAAATACGTTATAAATTTGGTGTAAATTTATATGACATACATTTTAATGACATACATTTTACAAAGTCGAATCTACTTATTACATTTTGTTCCAATAACGAAATTTTCCCTTCTACAAATTGCTTAAGCAAATTAACTGCCTTGCGATACACTTTTTTCTGTTGATGAACACTACGAATTTTAATATATGTATGTATCAGTTTGAATATTTTTCAAATTTACAATATATATATGACAATATATGAAAATATATATTTGGATGGTGACTGTAAAATAAAAAATTAAATTTTGAATGGAAACTTTCACATGAATTCGTAGTCCGTTCAAGAGATGAACTATTTTCGGCCCACATATCGGGTGGAAAATCTGAATCCTCGGTTGAATATGGTGAAAAAATTTTTTATTTTTTCAAATTTTCACTTAAATATAAAGAGATATTACTTTTCACAAACTAGTTTTCGATTGATTAAATCATCTTTAGGTGAAAAGTGAACTGAACTGAATTCAGTTTGGATAAAAGAATATATATATATATATATATATATATATATATATATATATATATATATATATATATATATATATATATATATATATATATATATATATATATTTTAAAGACAATAAAAGAACTTGTAAAGAAATGGGGAAAACCCAGAAGAAAGAAACAAATACGCGTGTACCCGAAACAAGTAGCGAAAGTTACGAATTTGATGTTGAACGAGTTTTAGGTAGACAGCAAATAGTGGGCGGGGAGATTAAATAATGAATATTACCAAAGATTTTTAAATTTAACTTGAATAATTATAAATGTAAGGTTGAATAATATATCTACATAATTGTAGGAATTAAATTTTGATATTCACCATATTCATTACGGATTTTCACAAAGTAAAATTATTTACAATTAATTCCTAATTTTTTTTTTAAATCCTACCATATGCTACTGATTTTGGCACATCAAAAACAAATGAAATTTGAACTAACGTAAATAAAACACAACACACTAAATGTCCATTATTAACTGTAATTTTGAACTCTTTAAAAATTCGAATTTTAAACAAATAAAATTTTAATTGTTAAGTTATTTAATTGTCATTTAGGTAATTAATTTTACCTGTCAGTAGATAACGAGTTGTGAAGTAACCTACGACCCTTTTTCAAGATAAGATTAAAATTTGACCGCGGGAGCGAACTAGTATACATCCCGGGAGCGAACTAACCTACGACCCTTTCTCAAGATGAGATTAAAATTTGACCGCGGGAGCGAACTAGGATGCACCCTTTTTTAGTGCAATAGCACCAACTTGCAAATCAACACTGCAGACTGACTGTCCTTTTAACAGGTTAACGATCATGAACATTAATTTTTGTCATTAACGACATGGTCACTATTTTCACAGTTTTAGATTAGTAGGTGCAAATAAATTTCTACTTATAGTTGCCTCAATTAAATTATCAGTTTTATACGAAAGTTCGTTTTGTATATAAAAAAAAAAAAACTTTCTTGTTATGATATTTTACTTTTTGAGTAAATTAGGTACTTCTTTTGAAAAATTCATCAAAAAAGCTTTAAAAATTTTGCAAGGTATGTACTAGAGAAAATTTAAAAAAAAACAATATTCTAATATAAATTTATAAATACTAATAAAAATAAACTATTCAAACATGTAAAAAATAAACCTTAAAGTTTCAAAATAGTTACATTAATTTTTTATATTCGTACAAATCATTGCAATTCGTACAAATCATCAAATTTTTTGATTGTTTAAATCAAGCTCCCCTTTTAATATTATTTTTTAATCTTTGAAATTCACTACAAAAGTTTTTTAATACAAAAAACTGATGAGACTCTGATAAACAAAACATATAATTATTCGACCAAAATATTGAGGTATTTCATCTGATTATCTAAAAATTATGCTTAGGAATTTATTTTAAGAAAAAAAGTAAAAACAGAAGTGTTTTTAGATAGGAAGATAGATTTACAGTTACAATAATATTATAAGTTGAATTCGATAAACAGGTAAATGAAAAAAAAAAATTATGTATTCAGAATATAGCATAAATGGTATTTTTAAAATTAAAACAATTCAGTTCTATTATATTAATTGAACGAATTTAATTTTAGTAGGTAACTATATCTGATTTGTTTGAGTAATAGAAATAGAAGAACTGATTTTGTTCGTGTTTTGTGTTCAGGTTTCTGAATATTTTGGTTTGAAAACTTATATGACTTTATTTATTTGTATTTTGTTCTTTCTTTTCGGAGCTAAGATTTAAGAGTTGAAAACATAAAAATTCTAGCCTATAATTTAAACTATAATTTATGTTTTTGTATTTTGTAAAATCATAATGTCTAGTGTAGGTAAGATTAAGCATAAACAAACAAAATACTCTTAAATATATATTTAACCCTAGAATCATACGTACACGTCAAAACGACGAACGAACTTCTCTACCTGGTCCAATACTACAACTTGTCGGTACCTGCTTGCTGTGAGATTTCTGTTATCTAATTTATTTGTTGTTATAACACATAAGACGTATTTATTTTGTTTATAGTCATTGTCGTTTTGTTTGTATTGAAACCGTGTCCGTCAAAAGGACGTCGATGTATGATTAGGCGATGTTTTTTTTTTAAAGATTTTGTACTTCACATATAAAAGTTTTCCTAATTTTTCTAAAATTTATTAAAGATATGCATGTTATAATTAATTTATTCAATGATTATGATAATGTGAAAGTTGATTACTGAAGTTTTAATATATTGAATCGAAAACTAAAGAATGCGTTTCAAGTGACTTAATAAAAGATTAACAATTTATTTTGTGGAAAATATTTTAATTTTTATTATTTTTTGAGATCTTATTCGAAAAATTACTAACAAATTTTAGAAAATTTACAAATGTGCCTAATGGGAAAATAACTACATATCTATAGGAATATTTATGACTGAAAAATTTCACATTCTGTAAAGTCACACATGTCCACTGAGTCATAATAGTTCATAAATTAATTATTTGAAACACATGTTTTATGATACAATTGATGTATTTATCTATTTTTTAATTTTTATAATGAAAATATGCTTTGATAAAAAGATTAAAAAAATTAATAAATATTTACATTAAGAAATTTTTCCAAATCCAATTTTTTTAAATATTTTGTTCGCTTTTGTAGTATTGTTATGTAAAAAAAATGTTTTTTGCAAATAAACTCTAAAACCCTCCGTAAAACGTCCATCCGTCAAAACGACGTCGATGTATGATTAACGTTTCTCGTAGACCAACGTATGATTCTAGAGTTAATCACTTTTACTTTTCTCATGACGCTGACGGGAGGTTTTAATTTGTATTCAGTGCACTATTAATCCGAATCGTGATAAAATCTGAATTATATTTAACATCTACATATTACATACAGTTAGTTACAATGTCTTCTTATTAAGTAATAAAAGGCCAAAAAATGTAAAAAAAATTATTACCAGATATAAATGTGAAAGTAATTTTGTTCGTATTTTAATAAGCAGAATTCCAATAATATAAATTCGAAAACTTCCAACAAGTTCGGAAACTACTACAGTCCTAGATTATAATTATTTCATATTTGATTAATTAAATTCAAAATTATTAATTTCTGAATTAATTCGATCTCAATCAACAGTTAATAATACATTAGAATTGTTATAGTCGTAGAAATCCGGGAATAGCGCCTTTCCTTGATGTAATTTTTTTTTTAACTCCATGACGTTCATAATCTATAAGGACGAAACGCCCAATTGGTAGGCAGACAGCTAATACACGTTATATGGTATTGTTGACGTCAGTGACGTTCAAAATCAATACAAATACCCCAGTTTTCAAAAAATCGTCTTTTTTAACCGACTTCAAAAACGAGGAGGTTCTCAATTCAACCCGTATGATCTTCAATAATACAAATCTTCAATAATATGAATAACTATGACAATTTTAAAATTTGTATATAAGGTAAAAGACCCGGTAATTGACCCTGGCCCAGTTTCTGAACTTTTCAACTTTGTTATAAATTAATAAAAAAACTATATTTTAAATAAGAAAAAAAATAAATTCTTAATTTAAAGTAATCTATTCTGTGTCTAATGAACAGCAATTTAAAAAGTTTAGAATATATTAACGAAATAAAAAAAAATTTTAAGTTTAAAATGTGTGTAAAAACTATTTTTTTGGTAGTTTCCTAACAGTTTATGTTACAAAGTACTCATTTTGATCTGTGCAATATTCATCATGTAAGTATGAAAACTTAATTAAAAATATATGAGCAGGTTAATATTTGTTTAAATTTTATTTTAAAATATTTATAAAATACCTTAGAATGATTTTTATTATTGAAATATGAGGGTCAATTACTAGGCTCACTTCTAAAGTGGTATGGCCCAATTAAATTCTAACCAGTTTTTGTTAGTTATTTTGTTATTTATAGTTATCTTCGATTAGTTTTTGTTATTTTTCATAACGTATATAACATTAAACATTCATTTTTATCAATAAGAAATTATTTATAAATTAAATTTTAAAAAACTGTATTTTTAAATTTAAGGATCAGAAACTAGGCCACTGTCAGGGTCAGAAACTGTCACATGAGAAATTTTGAAGGTCAGAAACTGGGTCCTTTTTGTCAATTTTTAAAACATTAATTTAAATTATTAATTCAATTCAAATAATTATTTTACTTGTATGGCTTTATTTTGAAAGCCATAAACTAGTTGATAAAATTATTAATTGTCTCTTAAGTTGAAACTTATATTTATTACTGTCGTTTAACCTCAGCCGTCACTCTTAAAAGGTCAGAAACTAGGCCCGTTACCTTAGGAGCTCAGTGGAAAAGTGGTACAAGTGTGTATATTGTTGATACAGAGTTATTGAATTTAGCATATTATGGAATGATATTATCATTCCATAATATACTAAATTCAATAACTCAGTATCAGCAAAATACACTTGTATCACTTTTCCGCTGAACCCCCTATATGTAAAAATATTTACTTTAAAAACTATATAGTAACATACTTTTTATTAATTTATGTTGATACAATTATCCTTATTGATATTAATTTTGTTTTTCTTAATGGGTGAGCTCTGGGCAAACTAGTTGTGATGTCAACGTACTTCCTATATTAGAACTGAATGGAGGGGATCGAAAAGGGCTTACAATGTTTCGTGTAAATTTAGTACAGGGCGCACTTGGTTGAATTGTTTAGCGATAACTTGGCCTAGTGCACTTCTTACACTTATATAAACAAAATTAGTGTATCAAATAATCAATTCAATACACCAGTTAATGCGTACACCAGGTTAATACACTAATAATAAATTAATAAATACTATCTCAAATTAGGAATATTTTTATTTAATGTATTATCATAAGAAATATTTATATTATGTGTAAAAAATTTAATTCATAATTTGGGCCATTCTTTATTGGTTAGTAGATAAAGGCTTTCAGATGGTCCCATAAAAATTTTATTCACATTGGTTGAGTAATTTCTTAACCATCTTCATGAATGAATATGATAACTTTAAAATTTGTATAATATGCAAAATTATTTACTTTAATTAATAATAATTGTTACGTATGTTACATACATACATACATTATAAAGATTTAAAAATTGCAATGGGGTAGGCTGATATGCTTGTCACTAAAAGGTATGAAATAAAAAATATTTTAAAAAACCGACTTCAAAAAGTAAAAAATAATGAAAGCATGTATTTTGAAGTCAGGCGGCGCGTATCATATAAGAAAATTTAGATCTTGAAGAATTCATGAATTTTGAAAGAACATCCGATCGCAATTTTTTTATGATACGCGCCGCGCCGCCTGACTTCAAAATACATGCTTTCATTATTTTTTACTTTTTGAAGTCGGTTTTTTAAAATATTTTTTATTTATTGATTATTTTTGTATAATAACTCACCAATCAGATGTGTGTAGTTGGGAGCTTGGTTTTTTTAAGCAAAAACAAATTCAAATTTTATTTTGGTTTTTACCTACAATTTAAGTTTTATACCACTTGTATTTCAAATTTCATATACCTATGTATGTGGTCACTATTTTGAAAATGCTATGTCACTTTTTAAAGAATATCGAGCTAATGATAACGTTAATTACAACTTAACAGCACTGGATTAATTTTTTTGCTATTGGTCAAATTAATTAAAAATGGTTTGACGTCATTAACAAATGAAGCAAAATTAAATTTTGCATTCATAAAGATGTTTTGAAACTTTTTTAAAAGTGTCGTGGCAATAGTGTTAATTTGTAATGAATTTTGGAGCAACTGAACAAATTAGCTAAGTATTGATTGGCTCAAAGTCCAGTTTATTTATTTAGTTTTGACAATTTTTGACGTTGAAATGGTCAAATATAGCTGTCAAGAAATAGTTTTAAGCGTAACTCATATACAGTCAGCCACACTCGTGTTCGAACAGCAGCATATTTACTCATATGACAAAATTTAAACCGAATGATAGATCATACTATTGAATGGATTCCCATAATTTCCCACAAAATTGAACTTCTTTGTTTATAATATTAATATCTGGATCTTCTACTTCCTATATAAGCTAAAAAAATTTCATTAATAGTTTTAAAAAAAAAAATTCTCTAAGAAAAATGTTATGCATGCAATTTGTATCAACATGTCCAACGCCACATTCGTATTCGAACACCTTACAATTTGATATATATTTTTATATGTTTCAAAAATGAATTACTTTATTTTCAAATTTAAAAGTATATTTACGTAGGTAAGTACCTTTATTTTAAATAAACAGAAAATATAATAATCCTTAAGGTCAATTTTTTCATATATTTACTGGAAAATTAAAGGAATTTCAATAGAGTCCAAGAAATCGATTATTGATCTATGCTACCAAAATAAATTCTACGGAAAGGGCTTAAATTGTAAGTAGGGACTATTTAACACTTAATATGTCATAAAGGACCACACACAGGATAATAAATTAGAAAATAACTCTTGAAATATGGATAAAAAATACTACATCTTGTCCTAAATTGTCATTTTTGAATGAATAAATTAACAAAAATCCATAAAAAAGTGATAAAATTGTTAGGATTAAGTGAAATGATTACTTAGCAAAGTATTTTTGTGCTGGAAGAATTTCTCGCGTTATTGAAAGACGTGATATATATACCGTGGGAATGTACGTGGTAAGTAACACAAATAAATAATGAAACTTTTGTGTGGCTGACTGTAAATATATCATTCAACAGCTACTTTTTGGCAGTTATTATGTGGTCATAGTGTGGGTTCATGTGATTTAGACAACCACTTGCGAACCACTTTTTAATGGTCACGTGGAATTCAGTACAACCACTGTTGGACTAGCCCGATGTGTGACTAGTAGTACTACGTAGTATGTACGTATCTATCGATGAGTGGCCGCTTCGAGCTACCGTTAATAGCTCGACTGAATTAAATCACAAAGCAGCTACTATTTTCTCGCTGTGATGTATAGGTGACACCAATTGTAGAACGAATTCTTGGCAATTAAGTTCCAATCATTTTTAAGCAAGAGATGTCAGTAACGACACAGTGTACTCTTTACGTTTATTGTTTATGCATTAAACAGGATTGCTTATTACCAACAAATACGTCTTTGACCAAACCAACAATATTATACTTTAACTTTTGTGATATTCTGTTTACATTAGTTTGAATAAAAAACGCATTTCAATTTAGATGTATTTGGCAATTTTCTATCTTCAAAATCATCTTCAAATTATAGAACTTCTACTTAATATTTTTTTCAAAAAATTTTTTAAAATTTTATTTAAGTTGCTGATATCAATATTAAAAATGTTGATGATCAAATATTAAAAATGATTGTAAAGAAACTGAACTAGTAGAAGAATGGAATGGTCACTACAATTTGTCTCGACTGTAGTTACAAAATGGTATCTGCAAGTTAGACCTTAAATCTACTGTCTTAAAATGGAAAAAAGGACAATACACGGAGAGAAAAATCATATAATTTTTGTAGATAAAATTTCAGAAAAATTACCATGCTTCTTATAATGCGTGCGCGATCGACGACCAAAATAAAAAATATGTGCTAGCATGGTAAAATTTAATGTGCTAACACAACTTTTATCACACTCTTATGCATATATGTTATAGTTTAATTCTTGTTGTCGTACTCTTTCATTTGCGCATCTGACCCGTAACCTTATGTTGCTTGGGCTGTACCTGTAAAAATTTCGAAGATGCCCGATCTTTTCCAACTTTCGATTCTTTATGATGCATACAAAAATGATTGCCAACAATATATTCTAATACTAAAGATAGTGAAGTAACAAAATGATGAATTAAACGGTGACATCCCCGTTCTTTAAGACAGTGTAATGAATACTGCTTGCTGCTTGTAAGACAGTCTAATGAATCAAGGTGCTTGGTCCGACTCGTCCGACCAAGTTGGTCGTCCACACCTATGGTTGGCTATGTGACTTGCTATGAGTGAGGTACATTTCAACAGCGTTCACAACACACACAACCTTCTTTCTCTTTTTTTCTTTCTACTATTAGCAGATAGCATTTCAAATATTATAATACAGCATGGTAATTTTTGTAAGAAAAACAATTAAAAATATTTTGTTGGCAATGGAACTTTTTACTGTGCTGTTTTACAAATTTTACGGAGCTAATATTACGGAAACAATATTCTATCCTTTAAATTTTCTATGATTAAGTACAATTTTTATATTTTTACCGTACAAAATTGAATATGTTCGCCTTTTACACGTCGACTGTAGTGCTGAGCATAGTAATTTTTATATGAATTTTCTTTCCGTGTACAATACTGTTTTTCGTTACGAATCAAAAAATTCTCATACGTGGAAAATTCAAACTATCAGATTGTTGCATTGAGAAGAAGGGAAAGTGAAGGGTTAAATGACAAATACTTCTTTACTTGATTTAGTAGCAATATGTAATAACTAGATGCAAAAAGAATTGAATACTCTGTGGTTCATAATTCTAGTGAAATAACTGCTACATAAGTGTAGATAAGTTAGGCAATTATTTTTAACTAAAAGTATATAACACATATCTTCATATTAGAGATGTGCTCGTGAGTACATTTTTACTCACGATCACGCACAGTCACGAATTAGCTTTTGTACTCACGCCCGATCACGAACGAGAAAATTTATTTCTTTTCACACTCACGCACGATCACGAACAAAAAAATTTATGCTTTCACTCACGCACGATCACGAACAAAAAAATTTTATGCTTTCACACTCACGCACGCTTACGATTTAAACATAAAAATCTTTGAAACTAATCGTTGGAATTTTGAATAAAAATCACTATCGCTTTAACAATCAGTTAAAATTATGTCCTTGGGATAAAATCAGAATACGGTTAATAGGGCTAACATTATTACTGAGATTAATACTGATGCAAATTATATACTATTTAATTTTTTCTGGAAAGTGAGAAAATTTTCAAAATTTTTCATCTAATAACACAGGCCAACGACTAAAAAACTTTTTTAATACTTTAACCATATTTTTATGGATTTTAGTGTGCTGAATCTGAAAATAACAATAAAATTGCTGTATCACCCACCATTTCCCTACATTTTACATCATAAACCTTTATATTCAAAAAATAGTTCAGAAAATTATTGCAATCAATATAATACTAAATATGCGAAAGCCAGCGATCCAATATCTTATAATGAATATAATATCTTATAATTCCAATATCTTTGCTCAAAGTTCCCGCATTTATCAGAAGCAAAGTTACAAGAGGGCGTCTTCATTGGCCCTGATATAAGAAAAATGATGTTTGACTCTGAGTTTGAATTACATATAACAGTGAAAGAGAAAGAGGCTTGGATTGCTTTCAAGGAAGTTGTTAACAAGTTTTTGGGTAACAAAAAAGACCCAGACTATAATATAACCATTGTATCTAATATACTTAATCGTTTCAAGAATTTGGGATGTTTAACGAGCTTAAAGGTTCATTTTTTAAACAGCCAGCTTGACTACTTTCTGGACAATTTAGGAGCTGTCAGTGAGGAACAAGGAGAACGTTTCCACCAGGATATCAAGATAATGGAAAAACGCTATCATGGACGTTGGAACACCAGGATGATGGGAGATTACTGTTGGTCCTTTCACCGAGAAAGTCAGCAAGCGGCACACAGAAAAAAGCCACATCCGAAGCTTCAAAGAAAAGAGAGAAAGAAAATATAAGCCCATGGACTCTTAAAACCTTCATAAAACTTAGTATTAGGAATAAAAATATATTTTATGTGTTAAAATAAAGCTCTGTTTGTCTTGTACAAGTTATTTTTTTTCACTCTTATAGAATATTAGCATATTTCATTAAATCTGACATAGCCAAAATGTGACAAAACTGTGGGTGATACAAAATAATGAAATTCAAATTTGGATTTAGCACCCAAAAAATATAAAGATCACCTATTAACATTAAAAAAGTTTTTTATGACCTTAATTTTGCAGGCCTGTGTAATTTATTGTTTAATTTTTGTTCCTATTGTATTTGTATATAAACATGCCATTTCCCACAACCAAAGCAAATACATAGGAAACTCCTATATCGCACGCTCCCATTTAGCAATTTCGTCGCACCCCTTCGCGTTTTAAAGGCTTAAAGCAAATGTGTTTGAATGTGTTAGTGTCTAAGTAATAGTTTGTAACAGTAAATCATACAAATATATATAAATCAGAAACATTGACGCCCGTGATCTTTGACTTTCTCATTTAGTAATTTAGTCCCAGTGGATTGCATAATGGGAGTTTCCTATGTATGTAGTTTTTTAACAAAATTGTGACAAAATATTTTTTAGTACCTATAAATACATAGAAAATAATTTTTTTTTTAAAATAATGATAATAATAAAAAACTTAAAATATTGAAAAAGATAATATTCCTTTAAGTAACCCCTCTTTATATTATGTCTTCATGACCATATTGTTCAAAACTGACCTTGTTATTCACAATTATACTCATTGACTGAGACCGTATATCCACACATCGTGTGAGATACAGGCTAATTTTAAGAATTTCTTAAAAATTTAAGAAATTATTTAAAAACGGAAGAATCAGAACAACATCATAAACACTGTTGGATATTTCTAATTCGTAAATCAATTTGTATACACTCCAAGCATCTCGGTAAAGAACTGGAATTTGTTAGTAAGGGTTATTGGATTTCTACCTACTTGTGCTTGCAAAAACTAATATATAAAAAAAAAGATTTTTTTGTAGTTAAAATATCAAATTGGTTTAGTTAATATTCCCTAAAATTGAAAATAATAAATTATTTAAAAAATTTTTATTCATGGTCTTTAACTTTTCGTGACTCACGAATTATTCACGACAAGAAATTAAATGTCACGATCACGCCCACTCACGCACGATCGTAGAAAATTATTCACGATCACGATGGGTCACGCGTGAATTCACCATTTTGGCACATCTCTACTTCATATATTATAACAAGACGCAAAAAGATATAAACAGATACTTCATTGCACCAACTTCCTTAAGAAACACAGGCACATATTTATTAACTTGCAATTAATACAATTCGTTATACGACAAAATTTCTCTTTTACAACACAAAGCAATAATTAAATGAAATTTTTTTAAAAAATTTCTTTTTCTTTTTTTTAACTTTATTATTAAATATTAATGTTAGTTCACAAAATAAATTATATTATTTTCTATATACATATTATATCTGTTAACTACCAGCATTATTGTATCAGGTTTCATCCACACCTAGTGGAACAGGACAGAGAGGGCCACATACATGATACACAGAATATAATGTGTATATATTAGTATATGTATCTATATGTCACAAAAACATACCTATGTACATATATTTATGTTTGTATGTATTTGTGTAATGAACAAACAATAAAAAACCATACACGCATAGTATACCTACATATAAACATTTATGTATCAATGACTCTTGACTGTTAAAAATAATATAATAATGGCTGTATAACTGAAATTACATACATCAGCTAATTCTTGAAAATCAATGATTTCTTACAGATTGTAGTATTATTTTATAACATTTTATAAGAAAATATACTTTCATGTACGCATATGATGTACAAATGATCCTTTTTTTTGTACCGTTCATAGGGACCGCATAAAAAAAATCGCACAAAAAGATATATTCAAAAATATCATAAATAGCTATAAAAAAGTATAGTTCGATCCACATTGTAAAAAAAACTTTTTTATGCGGTGGATCGGGACCGCATAAAAAAAGTTTCATCGAAAAAACAACTCAAAACGTCCAAAACTTAGAAATTTCCTTAGAAGTTGCTTCTATAAACAAGATAAAGCATTAATTTACACGTAGAAACAATTTTATTTCATTTTTATAATATTATGAAAATTTTGAAAAATACATCTGTAAAAAAAATTAAATGATGCAGTAACTTATGTTCTTATGCAATGTATTGACTAAATGCTTAAAAGCCGTTAAAAAGTATTTTAGTCAAAGAAAGTTATTATAGTAAATGCTTAAGTTTCTTACTGTCTCTTGATTTTGATTTATATTATGCATTTTAATGGCCATTTTTTTTAAAAACCGCATAAAGAAAATCGCACAAAAAAGGACCGCATAAAAAAAGGTTCAGCTGTATTGGTACACTTCTCTTGGCGGATAAAACAGAGACTTCTTTCCAACCAGATTAATAAATTGGATTTTATCTTCCTGTGTGTGCACTACTTATTTTTTGGTTTTATAAACATTTATAAAAGTATCGAGCCATTACCGCCGATTTATCGTAAGCGACACTTTTATCAAAATTGAGATTTTTATTGCAAGCAACATTTTAAACTGTAACGGACCAAGCAGTGTTAACGTTTTTCTCCAAAATTCGTTAATTAACGAGTTATAGCAACTGCTTAGTTTATCGTTAATACAACATATTTTCACATTTTGGCGTAACCGACAATAACCATCTTTATCGTAAGGTTAATAAAATAATAGAAATAATACGCTCAGGCGTAATAAAATTAAGACAGCAGAAATATCGCAAGCGCCATACAAATATTTAAAAAATCATTCCCCTGTAAAATTTGATATTTGTCGGTTACGCTAAAATGGCGGTAATGGCTCGGTATGTTATACAAATGTGGATCCAGAAGCACATTATACAATCATGGATCTCCCGCTCTCTTCTGTGAACGTGAAGGCAAATTAGAATTTTTGTTAAAATGTACAGGTGGTACAGGTTCAGGGTGGCTACTTATGAGGTTTTTCGTAATTCAACCCAAAATTCAATTTTTTTAATTTTATTTTCAATAAAACTGGAAAAGCAATTACTAATACTGAAGTTATCAATAGTAGAATAGAGATAGTATGAAAGGAATACGTACTGAAAGGAACCAATCAAAATGCCCTAATTACAAATCTTGCGAAAACGAAGCCATTTTTCTTGTACGATAACATTAATGCACAAGCAATGACCCCTAATTTCAAGCGACGGTCATTTTAACCCTAGAATCATACGTACTCGTCAAAACGACGAACGAACTTCTCTACCTGCTCCAATACTACAACTTGTTGGTACCTACTTGCTGTGAAACTTCTGTTATCTAATTTATTTGTTATTATAACACATAAGACGTATAAATTTTGTTTATAGCTATTGTCGTTTTTCTTATACTGAAATAGTGTGCGTCAAAAGGACGACGATGTATGATTAACCTATATTTTTTTTTAAAGATTTTGTACTTTACATATAAAAGTTTTCCTAATTTTTCTAAAATTTATTAAAGATATGGATGTTATAATTAATTTATTCAATGATTATGATAATGTGAAAGATGATTACAGCTGTTTGACTTATAGAGACGACATAATACTGAAGTTTTAATATATTGAATCGAAAACTAAAGAATGCGTTACAAGTGACTTAATAAAAGGTTAACAATTTATTTTGTGGAAAATATTTTAATTTTTATTATTTTTTGAGATCTTATTCTAAAAATTACTAACAAATTTTAGAAAATTTACAAATGTGCCTAATGGGGAAATAACTACATATCTATAGGAATATTTATGACTGAGAAATTTCACATTCTGTAAAGTCACACATGTCCGGTGACTCATAATAGTTCATAAATTAATTATTTGAAAGACATGTTTTATGATACAACTGATGTATTTATCTATTTTTTAATTTTTATAGTGAAAATATGCTTTAATATAAAGATTAAAAAAAATTAATAAATATTTATAATAAGAAATTTTTCCAAATCCAATTTTTTTAAATATTTTGTTCGCTTTTATAGTATTGTTATGTAAAAAAAATGTTTTTTGCAAATAAACTCTAAAACTCCCCGTAAAAAGTCCATTCGTCGAAACGACACCGATGTATGATTAACTTGACTCGTAGACCAACGTATGATTCTAGGGTTAAAGCTGACACTGCTGTTCTTTCAAATTTATTTATAGAGTGGAATCGCTTAATGTCGGGCTTATTAAAAAAAAAATAAGGACTTAAAAAATAAAAAATGTTTAATGGTTCTCAGAATCTTCTGTTTCTATATGTTTCTCAAGCATATTTTATTTATTAAGACCATATTTTTTTATAATATATTTTTATATAATTACATATAATATAAGCAAACAGTGGCCGACTTTAGGACACCGGTCGACATTAGGCGGTTCCACCCTACTTCAAAGTAAATTTTTCGTAACTTTTTCCGTCAACGTTTTGTAGCATATTGTAAACGCTTTATTGAACTGTTTGCCACTGAATATCATCAGTTATCCATTCAATTATAGGAATACAAGTCAAATATGTTTTAGATAAAATTATAGCTTTAAAGCTTAATTTTTTAATTTATGTGTGATATTTTTATGAAAGAAACACAGAAAACGATTATGAAAGGGAAACGTCAATGTTAATTTTCAATTAAATTTTCGTTAAGAAAAATTCTTTTGATTGAAAATTTTTATACAAAAATAATCCAATGAAAATTAGTCGATAAAAATATATAATGGATAAATCTGAACAATATGAGTAATATCTAGCATTGTCCCTTTCATGAATTACCATGTTATTTTAACCTTTAACCGGTAAGGTGATGTCTGTGAGTCGTATACAAATGTATTCTTTCAGTTTTCTTCCTCCCTGCTTGTTTTTGTTAACTGAACGTTTGTGTATTCTTTTATGGCTTAGGGCAAATTTTACCCTGCTGGCGTAAGGGGAGTGTTTGATACATGCATATACGTGTGGTCTCCAGTTCTGGCTATCTATGTTACCAGCCCGAGGTATGTTAATTTGTTGATGTCTCTCAGACGTTACTTTACCGTGAGTATTATAAAAATTCTCCTTACCGGTTAAGGGTTAAATATAATCTGCTGATGAAAGGGACCAAAATATACTTTTTTTAAAACTTCAAAAATATACAGTTACGAATAGAGAAAGATTCATTGGAGTATTTTCTTTCAATAGTAGCATAAAGTGTCTAATTTCGTTCATAACTATTTAATTTGTTACTCCATTTAATGCTACTTGTCACCTGCCCAAAATCCTAAAGGAACTGAAGGGCTAAAGAGCAAATTTTTTGATTTAGATAATTTGACAGGATGTAAGATAGAATTTTTTAAAAATTTTCCTTAAACTTTTTTAAAATATTAGAATAATGGAAAAACAAACAACAGGAATACACTAATTTTTTTGTGACGTCAACTTTAAAGACATGAAAACAATAAAGTGTTTCGAATAAGAAAAATCGAAAATTTTTTAATAGTTCTGCAAACAGTGTTTTAGAAAAAACACATTTGGAACTGATTCTCGAATTACAGTCTCTCATTTAGTCAGTGATAAAGGCTGTCAAATTTTCCTTATGCTTTTACGAGTATATAATTCCCATAGGCGGTCTGTACACGATTGGTAATTATGAATTATCATATTTATAACATAAATTTCTATAGGATGGAATCGTCTAACGTCGGCCGGTGCCCTAAGACCTTAAAAAATAAAAAACGCTTGACAATATTGGTCGAGCTTTCTGTTTCTATATGTTAAAAAAAAGCAATTATTGGTCGACCTTAGGACATCAGCCGACATTAGGCCATTCCATCCTATATGGATACTCCAATATTGTCAATACATGACAGTAATGTCAGTATTATTAAATACTGACAGTGTTACTGATCGTGTATTGACCGAAGTAGAGCTATTTAAAAAAAAAATAATAATATGTACATAATAGTGTGTATATTATAACATTTTTCCTCTCCTAGGTAGGTATCGTCATTCTAAGTACTTGTCAATTCAATAAAATTCAGTCATAACGAAATTAGCGTATTAACAAAGTATCATTGTACTCTGTATGTAAGTACGTATGACTAGTTCACTTCCATCATAGCATCACAGCCATCACAGGTAAATGACAGGTTTGAAACACAGAAAAAGCAGTATGTATGTAATAATTAAATATCAATCATAAAAATAGACAAACATACAGAGAAATATGAAACAGTAAATTTGAACAAACGTGTAGCGCAAAACGTTAAAAATGTACATATGTATGTGTTTGTACAATATGTACCTATTGTAAGTGAACTGGTAGAAATATTATACATATTGTGTACAGTGTACACCAAACCACCAATACAACTAATGACACGAGGGCAGCCAGAGAGCATGCAAAACAATAAAACAAAGAAGACAGCATATTAAAATGTACGTACGTATGTACGTACAGCACATATGTACATATTTATATCGGAGATGTTTGTGTGACGCGGGGGTTCCCCGTTCAGACGGCGTTGGTAACCCCATCATGTAATAATGTACAATCCATAGATACCCATCAGATCGTCGTCGTCGACATCTAGCGCGAGTATGTGTCCCTTTTACCGCACTAGTGTCGTTTCGTTACATACATACACGTTACAGTAGGTATTGATTCAGTGGAGACTGAAAAGGGAGTTTTGTATATTATGCTCTATGTGTATATTATATATGGATGACCCCCTTCTCATGCCGCGGCGGTATTGTGCTCGCCGCCGCGCCGCGCCGTTCCTGCCAACAGTGCTCACTTATGTATGTACTTGGTTCAACTCTCATAATACACATCTGTTAATCAAGACAAACACACCAGCGACCCCGCTCGCTCGCTAGTACCACCGGCGAATGTAGTGTATGGCCGTAGTAGACAAAGACACATCCATCCGCAATCCAAAATAACACCAGGCTAACTACACACGTACTATCCCGTTTTACATATACATACATACATACATACATGCATACAAAGGTAGGCACTGTACTGTACTATAGCATCCATTTCTTAACAACACATCACACAAACGTGTGCTTGGTGTGCTTTACTGCGTTTCCTAATCAATAAGAAAGTAATAACTCCTACAATCATATTACATATTACAATACTATACATACTTACATATAAGAATTCGTATCTTTTATCTTTCTCTTTCACGTGCTCACACACAGATAAAATTATCAACTTATATAAATTGTACTCAATTTTATTGCTATGCTAATTTTCAACACATTTTTAATTGGAAATTTCTCATCATCAATATTCAAATAAAAGTAATTATTTTTAAGCATCTTCCGTTCCCGCCTCTGCATCTCTATCCTTCCCCGCTTGATTCAGCAATCAACTATGTACATAGATACTTCTTATACCAAATTTACTGGTCTGGATAGAAATTGGCCGGATGTCGCTATCTAACTTATTTATTATTTATTACTACTATACAAAGGATTCCTCCATTTTCTAATCACCTGTTATGTTAACATTAATTGTTTTAACTTTCAAATAACAGGAGTGTTATAATTCTATCGCACTAAATAAAAATATAATTAAAAAAAAAAAAAGTGCTAATGTACCTACTCAGATATTTAGATTCAAAATATTCTAGATAATTACATAACACTAGAAAGGTTTACTTTGTGCAAACTTTCGGTTTTTGGATCTTTTGGATGGACTTTCGGACTTTCATCTGACGATGGTGTAAACACCGAAAGTCAACTCATACATATCTTATAATTTTATTGTGAAAAGTGACACAGCAACGATCTTATACTGTCAAAATATTTTTTCAAGGTAGTTCTATTGGGAAGCTTATCAAGTTATGAATTAATATTACCAACATCAGTAATCAGTATTAGTGCTGCAAAAGTAACGATACTGTAGGTACCCGTATGTATTCGTTACTGAAAAACTTATTACCCGTTACAAACGTATCGTTACTCGTTACTTTCGTTACAGCATACCTCTATATAGCGTATCCAGCATATGATACGAATAAGTTGCATAGGTATAACGAAATAAATACAATAGACAGGGCCATAAAAACAGGTAAATTTTGGAATTTTATATTCGTCATTAATGACTTAAACAAGTAACTAAATAATGATAAAATTTGATTAACAGTGTAAAAGAAAGTGAATTTGATTTAAAAATACAAAAGGATTGGGAAAATCCAAAAAAAAATTTTTGGTGTATGTAAATAATAATTACACAAGTTTGCAATGAATTTCCCCCCTAAAGTTTTATTGCCGATTCTTATAGATTTCTGGATGATGATTATGGGAAAAACAGTAAAAAAAGTCAGTCACATCAGGATTTTTAGGTATTTTGATTTTTTGCCGCTGTATTTTCTGTCGGATAGAAAATAAAGTCTGAAGTTTGAAGACATTGTACCTATGCCTGTTTTAACTTAGACTATAAATTAAAACTATAGTTTAATATGTATGTTGTAATGGAGCAGTTAGAATTAATTATATTAATGAATTTTGATATCCCGTAGATACAAACTGAGTTCAGATTCGTAATTAGCAACTTCTAAAACCCCATAATCATCTAAAAAATCCCGGGGGGGGGAAGAATTTTAATCTGCAGATCTGTTATGAATTGAATAAAAAATTATAATTATTAATGTAGTTGCTCTGAGATAGTCAGGTACAAAAGTATATCTAAAGGGCCCCATACACGGTGAGATCTGTATCGATACCTTGTATCGATACAAATAGCGATACATCTATCTGAGATTTGTATCATGTTTATTTAGCACACACACGCTGAGACTGAATCGTAAAACCTCAGTACAGATAACAAATTTTATTAATAAAGAAATGTGCGATCTACGACGACCTGTGGCACCTGTGCTATTAGCAATTGCAATACAAACATCTTTACATTTTGAATCCCGTAGACATGGGTATAATTTATACATGTTAATAAAATCTTCCCAAAAATCTCTATCTGCAGACATGATTATTCAAATAAATAACAATTATTTACTTTATTAACTGTCAAAATAAAAATGAAACCATAGTTACCATGATACTTGAGACAAGCACGATACCTGCTGATACTGATGCAGTGATACCGAGACAGTCACATACACGACGAGATCTGTCTCATGATACTGATACCTGTAACATGTAGCGATACAGATCTCACCGTGTATGGGGCCCTTAACAAAATTTCCGCGTGCTTATGTTGTAGCAGTATAAAAACATTGTTAAAAAACGTTGTAAAATGATGTTTATAGACTATATTTCAAAAACGGCGTGGTGAATAATTTTTACTTCTTATTAAATATGGTTTGTAACTTTGAATTTTATAACATTAAATTTTTATCAAATTTCTTTGACACGTTTTTATTTTATTAAAAAAAAAATAGAGTTTTCCCATAAAAGCCCGTTAAAATTACAAAACTTTGAAATTGTTTTTCTCAAAATTGGGGTGGTCAAATGTACGATATCAAAAAATGTACCACAAAGTATTATACTTGCCTAGGCCATCTATAATGAGTATTTGCATCTACGAATACGATACATGCGCGATACGTGCGATACTATTGATACAACTAATTTATATGTACCAATGGATCCGAATGATACGAGTAACGAAATACATTTGAGAGTAACGATTCGGTACTTCGAACTTGTCAATGTACCCGTTACTCACAAGGAGCATCACGGGGGTGTACCCCTCCGATTTTGTTTATTCTTTGATATGTTGTAGAACATCGAAAAATAATAGACACGTACTTTTTTAGCGGCTGTAAAACGGTTTGAAGGGGTGAAATCACCCTTCAAAAATTGGGGTAAAAACTTAATTTGTCAAATATCTTGAAAACGGTAAGAGATAGAGCAAAAGTTTAAATTGGCGATATTGCTCCTTTTTAAAGAGCTATCTATTGATATGCAATTTGTTTAAATTACTTCAACAAGGGTGGTTGGCGGTTAAAATTTAGGGGTTAACTTTGCGAAAAGAGGGTAAAAAATATAATATATTAAAATTTTGTTTACAGTTTTCAAATCTACGTGAAAAAATCTAATTGACCTGTTTTTGCTCAATTTCATAATATTAAGTTTAGGGGTAGGTAGCCAGAGGGCGAGTGTGTTGACATAATCATACTATTTGAGTAATTCAGGAACTTCTTCGTGGAAAATAGCTTAAAACAATTATATCAACGTGAAAATGATATTCTCGAAGTCAAAATTCAGTTTGATCAACGGTTTGCAACAGCACTAATCAGTATTAGTATTGGTTGTTGTTCTTTCCCTACTAGATGTACTAAACAGTTTTGATACTCACAGACAGGGTTGGCATGTTTAAAATAAAGTGTTTTAAATCACATGTTTTAAACAGTGTTTAAAGCACAATCTAAATAAAACATGTTTGAAATTAAAGTGTTTTAAACGATGTTTTAAACTATGTTTAAAACAAATAAAAAACATTACATATTAAACTGTGTTGTGAACAATCTTTAATTAAATTCTTTCAGTTAAGTTGTAAATAAAATGTATTGAAAGAAAAAAAATAGCTTAATTATATCTTTAGTAATTAAAAATTAGGCAATCCTATTCCAATATGCATCAATAATAAACTTATAGAAAAATAAAATTAAATTTTTAATTATGTCAAACTAAATTTATTTAAGTATGTATTTATATTTATGTTGTTTTTTTTTTCTTTTATGTTAAATACTAATTTATGTTAAGTATTTCCATTTAATTAAATCCTGAAAAGCAGCGACTAGCATTGCAGCTCTTTCTACTAAGGCTACAGTCGAATGCAACTGTGTTACTAAATCAAATGTTTTGGGGTCGATTTATGACTTTAGTGATAGCCGGCATTCTAAAGCACTGACTTGTATTTAATTATCGTATTTTATTTACCAGTTCAACTAACAATAAGATTTTGATCTTCTTTGTACCGTAATTTAAACTCTTTTATTTTAATATGTATCAAATTCAGTGTTGCCAGACCGACTCACCATTAGTCAAAAATCCCTCCAAAAAATACATTTTAGGGAAGAAAACCTCCACAAAAAAAAAAAAACGCACGTGAAATACGTAAGAAACGTCCGAGTAGCTCAAAAATAACCAATATTTAAAGTGGTCAACTTTTTGAAAAATATCTTTCTTCAAAAATAATATAGTTGAGGAGCAACAAAAAAAAAAATAAATAAATAAATAAATAAATAAAATAAAATAATTTATAGCAAAATATAATTCTAATATTATTTTCAAGTAATTGTTTACTGTATTTTTTTAAACAATAAAATTAGGCAAAATTGATTGTTGACTTTTGACGTTACGGTACTATACATACGGTACTACACATTTAAATTTTAGTGGTTGATTTGAAACTGGTTTTTGAATTTAAGTATTTTTAAGCAGGATGGCAAATATATGTTTTAAATTTAATTAAACCTCCAAATTCCCTCTAGTTTGAAGATGTCCAGCCAAAAATCCCTCCAAAGAAATTATCCCCCCAAAATTCCCTCCAGCAATTTAAAAATTCTCTCTTAAATTTTGGAGGGAAAACCCCCCAATCTAGCAACACTGGTCAAATTTTATAACATTTCTCAGCAACGTCTTTGTTGTATGTACACAGTATTCAATACGCATAAACAACAAACGATTTTATAAATTTTACAACAAACAAAATATTGAAATGTTTCCATTTAATGCCACCTATTAAGTGCCCTGTAAACGATCAAATTGTTTGTCAAATTTTACGTGTTTGTCAAATTATTTGATAGTATGCAGCTTTGTTTGACGCGTTTGTCAAACAATCTACGTGTTTGACGTGTTTGATGAAAATCTTGATTGATCAACTTGTTTGACGTGTTTGACCAACAAGTTTGAAGGTGAGTGGCAGTGTTTGTTGTGTTTGTCAAACAAGCTCTATTAAATTGCCCCGAAATGAATAGCAAATTCGACAAAATTTTTGCAAATCTCTGTACGAGCAACCTTTTTTCCGTAATTTTCATTATTTATTCTATGTTTGGCCAAATTTTATCTAATAAAATTATTTTATGGGGACCACTAGACAAACTACGGGCAAGTTTGTCAAATTTGTTTGAGCTTTAGTTTGATCGTTTAAGCTCTTGTTTGATGAAAACGTGAAGTTTGACAAACAAATATGTCAAACAAATTTGATCGTTTACAGGGCACTTTATAAATTAATAGTACATTATTTTATGCCAGTGTCTGGCAGCAAAAAATCAGATATTTCGAGACAAAAAGTTTTTTCCATATAGTTCAATTAAAATAATTGAATCGGTGAGAATAAGAACAGTATAAGTCCAAATATCTGAATTTGAGTAAAACGAGTAAACGTGTTTATTTTGTTTATTATTCTTTTTATAGATTTGGTATACACAGACAAGTTTTAGTGTATCAATTGGAACGTTCTTTCAGCTAAAGATAAAGTTAGTCAGGTCATGCGTTTTTTAAATATTCACAAAAAACTAATTTGGACTTGTACTGTTCTTAATCTCAGTATCAGTAAAACTGAAATTTTAGGCAAGAATTTCAGGAAAATAAAAGAATACGATGTATGAAAACATATTTTATTGAAGCAAAATACAAAAAAATTAGATTTAGTTATCAGGAATATCGTCTACAACAGTCGTTGGCCAAGATGTGACGTGATAATAAAACTCCAGCTGTTCTCCTTCTACGTATTTCATGATTTGTTTTATGTCGCTCATTTTCTTTTTGTTAATTGGAACTGGTTCAGAGTATGCTAGGGTGGTGGGAATTTCAGGAATTTGATTTTGTTTCAATAATTTGAAAGTATGAGAAATAGCTCCGTCTATAAAATCGAAACATCGAACATAACCAGGAAATGACGCGTCATATACAAACTGCATGTATTTTGAAATTGTGAAATTTTCATTTACATTATCTACTGCTTTACAGGTTTTTTTAAAAAATAACGGCCACCAGTTCTTAAAATCTAGTATATCTTTATGGGAAATTCGATTTATAGTAAATGGTACTAATCTTCTAGAATTTTCAATCATTACTTCATATTCTTCAGGGACGTATACACGATCACATCTTCTGATTATTCTTTTTGCAGTCGCAAAATCTCTATCGCAGGGCAAAAAGGAATGCCCACGAACTGGAAAATAGTGGTAGATCATTTTGAAGCGTTTGCTGCTTTGCAGAGTCATTAAAAATCTTACTAATGTATTGTTTTTATTTTGTCCGGGGCATGCGTCAGAGAAAATGTGCAATTCTTCAACCTCTTGGGGTATATGATTCACAATATAGTCCTTTAGGAAGGTACATACCTCATTAGGACCTTTTAGGGCTTGACCCTCATGGTACATATAAAAATGGCCAGCCTCTGTTTTTAAGTTGTGGATTTCAAAAGAATAAAGCCAAAGTTGCCTAAAGTAAAATATTTCTTGCACTGGTAATACTGGAAGCGGCAGATTTTGCATGTAGTCAAACGTAAGTCCTAAAATATGAGGGTTCTCCTTAGACAGTCTTTGTACTTCCTGTAGTTTATTGTAAAACTTTTTAGCTCTTCTTTTGTGAACCATAAGTTCTGCTGCACTAACCCTCTTGGCATTATCGTTTAAATTATTGTCTCTTAACCTCGTGCCGAGTCGTTCGCATTCACTGCAAACATCTATTTGGGGTCTTCCAAATGTTAAAGAATAATTTTCATTAAAGTATTTTAGGTAGAACTCATACTTAATTTTTTGGTCTAATTCAGGATACTTCTTTATGAAAAGATCAAACATCGACTTAACATTTAATTTGGAATCCAGATAATGAACCTCTTTTGTACCATAATGGGAAACTTTGCAAGGAAAAGATTCAATATGCATTTTTATTTTGAGTTTGGATTCTTCTGTAATTGCAGAAGGTCTGTTATTGTGCTTTCCACGCATGTCTTTAGGAGATTCCCCCCTTCTGAGAAGCAAGTTTAAACGTTGAACACGAAAGTTAGAAATTGCATATAAATTCAGAAATGCTTGTTTGCATACTGGTACCCGTTCTGAGTTTTTTTGAACGAAATAATGAAAACTTGCAGATCTATTACTACTGTCTCCATCCACTATACGTTTACGACGTCTTGCAATTGGCTTTATTTCTATTAAACCTTGAAGGAAGGTATCCTGTTCATTTTTCGGTTTTCCATCGTAAAGTTTTGAAATTATCATGTGTTTTTCTTCATCAGAAAATTTGCTTGTGCATTTCATTTTACACCTAAAGAAGTTTTTTAAATAATAATTTAAAACTTTTCAAATAAGAAAAAGAAAACTTACGTGCATGGAGGTCCACTTTTTTTCTCCTCTACGACCTTCCCAGATGTTGATGTGTACGATTCGGCTCGTTGACGCGCAAATTTTATTTTATTAACTTTCCAATCCTGTGGATTTTTGGTACGTTTTTTGCCACGTATTTTTTCATCTTCACTTTCTACTTGATTAGCTTCATCTGAAGACATTGCTTTATTTTGTTTTCACTTCGTAATTCACGAATAATTTTCACAACAATTAACACTAAATTAACGAGCAAGCACCTCAGGTAGCATATGAAACACTACTGAGAAAAAGAACAGTTTAATTCCAGGACTTATACTGTTTTTACACTCAGTGCCGTACGGCGAGCTCCGACTAACCATTAAATAAAATGACTTTTGTACTGTTCTTTTACTCATGTGATGCAGCTTCGTATTTAAAACAAAATGGCTATAACAGTTGAAAATGTTAAATTTTGGACTTATACTGTTCTCAATCTCACCGATTCAATTAAACCTGTTTAAAACAAGTTTAAAATGTTTAAAACATATGTTTAAATTAAACTAATAAAAACACGATTTTAAACATAAGAACACTTGTTTAAAACATTTTGAACTGTTTGTTTTATAAATTTAAAAAAAAAAAACTGTTTTTTTTCCATCCGTGCTCACAGAGTACCTAATATGTATACATTAGTGACGGAGAACTATCGATAGTCGTGACTATCGATAGTTACTGATAGTCAAGGTTTTTGACTTGGGCGGCATTTGGATAGCCGGCGAGCAAAAAAAAGGGTCGCCGGAAATTCCCTTAAAATGGTTGTTTTTATATCTCTGGCTAAAATTTTTATATCTTTATAGTATTTATAAGTAAATGAAATGACTGAAAAAAACTATCGAAAATTACACAGCCACACACAAAAAAAAAATTTTCTGACCTGGAGGTCTCACTATATGTACTATATGTTTTTGGGGTCGCTGAATCCGAATTTGGGGTCAGTTTCATTCCAGTACATCTGGGTTCGGCTATAACCTCAAAAAACATCCTCAAAATTAACAAATATAGCAATTTTGAGGGTGTTTTTGAGGTTATGGCCGAACCCAGATGTACTGGAATGAAACTGACCCCAAATTCGAATTCAGCGACCCCAAAAACATATAGTACATATAGTGAGACCTCCAGGTCAGAAAATTTTTTTTTTGTGTGGCTGTGTTATCGATAGTAAAAAAAAAAATATCCATAGTTTTCGATAGTTTTCCACCACTAGTATACATGAATAGTAGTATACATGAATAATCTGTATGGGCCAATTGTGAAGAAAATAATGATCAACTATATAATTTATTTTTACATTGTTTCAGAAACTAAACAGTGAATCGTCTTCAAATTCTTTGGAGCTTTTGTTTATATATGTAACTATTTGACAATATTTTCTTTTTTTTTTTTATCATCATTGTAAGACATAAGAGCTTGAATTTTTTGTATAACATTAAATATAAGTGAATTCAACTATACATATAATTCAAATGGAGTGACGAATTTCCAAGATATGTTCTAAATTAAAATACTAACAATAAGTACACAACATTTGAACATTTACTTAAGACAACAATTCCCCGATAGAAGTACTTTACAGTTTTGAACGATTATGAATTGTACCTAAATTTGCTATATTTGATTAAAACTACGTAATCAAATAATCATCGATTACTTATTTATGCTTAGGGTTTGGAATTAATCAAACTATAAATATAGTAGTGAAAACTTTATGAAAAATTTTTACTGAAGACCCCCTGATACCTACGAAAACCTGGATTTTATAAGTCGACATACCTGTGTATTTTTTCCGAGCCCTAGAATAATTAGGTATATTAAATTTTGCAAGTAGTGGTACTGTTTTTAAAATAATTCAACGATTTTCAATATTAGAGCTTTCCAAATCGAAATAAGCCCCTTAATATTATATGAATTCCATTAGGTATAATAATTTTATGCAATACTTTCATTTAAATATAAATTGTAGAATATAATTACAATAAATAAGAACGGTTTTGATAGTTATTTTTACGCTTTTAGTATTAGTGGTACAGCTTTTAGCAAAAACATGTGAACTAGTATTTTTAATGCAATTTTCATATTTAATATTAATATTTTGATTGAGCAAACCACATTCACCCTATTTCAAATTTTACCCCCAATTTTATCGTCAAGGCCCCTCCAACAGATCCGACCTTGGATTTGAATATGTCTGTAGAAAGACCTTTAAAATTAGACCTTTAAAACCTATAAAAATAAAGGATTGTATTAATTTAAATTTTTCTACTAGCCCTTATAGTTTTCGAGTAATTTGACAAAATTCAATTTTTACTCCAAATTTGAACGTCACCTTTTAAATGGTGTTTATGGCCTCTAAAAAAAGTACGTATCTGTTATTTTGTTTGTTATGCACTCCCAATAAGTTTCATCAAAATCGGGAATTGCTCCAAGACCTTTCCTGGTTAGACAATGTAATACAATTCATGGTGGAGGCGTTGTGAAGAATACAATATTTAGAGCAAAGACTTCTTAACTGTCTGACGTTACACAGGTACAAGCATCTATATTATATTTATAGGAACTAACAACACAATAAGAACCACAGAAATTTAGAAATCTATTTCAAACGTATGTATTGTGGAGTTGAAGCAAATATGAGAAATATTGTTTAAATCTTCGTTAATAAATTTAACACGTTCGATGCCGTAAGGGATCGCGTGTATTCTCACTGCATTTTATGTTTGGAGCACTTCGTTCCGTATAATATTTCATTATGAGTTATGAGAAATAGGTATTGGGTACGGCATCCAATGTGGCAATATTGATGTATTGTCTAATTTTTATGATACTGTGTCACAAATTCTTGTTTCTAATACAAACGTTCACTAATAAAGCTTTATAATTACTTTTTTAACCCATTAACACCTATAGCGAAACTCTGGTTTTTAGCGAAATTTTAGTTTTTTCTGGATTAAATTAATGAAAATAAGCTAAAACTATAGGAAATGATAAAAATGAAAAATACGCTGCCAATAGGGTGGGCACACAGCTTCCTCGTAGTCGTAAAAGGCTTTAAAACAGTATTCTACCAAATATACATATTATATATCGTGAAATTATATTTTCGCCTTGAATTTTACAAAAAACTGTTGTAACTCAAAAGAGTTAAAGGCTAAATTATAAAATAATAGCAAAAATATTTTAGAAACTAACCCCTAATATACCCTAAAAATTTGAGCGAGATAGGACTAGCAGTAAATAAGATATTGACATTTAATGGGACTTCATGGTAGCGGCGTAGCTACCGTTACTCCGATTTCGATTAAATTCATAGGGGACCATATAGGAACCAAACTACATAATTTCTGAAAATTTCATAAAAAAGAATTGAGTAGTTCCGAAGTTATGCCAATTGGTGCAATTTTGGAATGACATGGTAGCGGCGTTGCTACCGTTACTCCGATTTTGATTAAATACATAGGGGACCATCGCGGAGCCAAACTGCATAATTTCTGAAAATTTCATTAAAAACAATCGAATAGTTCGGAAGTTATGCCACTTGGTGCCAAATTGGAGACACAGACGGACAGACAGACGGACAGCCCAAACCAAAATTGTTCAGGAAGCTCTAAAACGTAAAATGTGCGTAAAAAATTTGATTTTGGAGAGAAAAAATTTTTTATTTTTCAAAAGTGATCACAATGCTTCCGCTACTTTAATAGTCTCGGAAGCAAAATCAATTGAATGACTTGTTTGATTTTTGTCGGTTTCACTACTGTATTGATGGAAAAGCTGACTGCTTATAATACACCGACAATGCGAATCTGACTCCAATTTGAAATGTTACGAACAACACAATGATGTATTTATTTAATAACAAAATAACATTTATTTTATAGGTACTTTGAATTATAATGTTTATAATTATGAAAATACGAAAAGTACATGTATGATATATGTGAAAATGGATGTGTGCTGTTATGTGTTGTACCACCAATCTACCGCTGACTTTGGCGGAATTCATTCGACTGATGATTGTGACTGCATCCAATATAATGTGGTGCTGTCCGATGCTTGAACAGATTAGCTGGTGTCGTTGGTATTATGTTAATCAACACACCAGTGCAGTATGTTACTGATGACGTGCGATGGCGGAAATATTTAAAAATGAAGTTTACATTAATTAGAATTCTCGACAACTTCTACACCTGCACAGAGCCGTGTACGGTGGGCGAAATTGTCCTCAGCCGAGTTTTTTCACGCAGAATGTTAATTTTTATAACACTCTGAAGTTACTTTTTGTTTTAAGTAGAATACGTTTTAAATAAAAAAAAGTCCATTTAATAGGTATACACAGTGTGTCTGTCGGGCGCTAATGGGTTAATTATAAAATGAGTTAACCATAAAATGCACTTAAAGGTTGGTGTGGGTAAAAAATTAAAAACTTCTGATGAAGTTTACTGTCTTTTTAAAAATTCTTTCTAAAAAAAAAACTATTGAGTTTTTAAAAATAATAAAGTACAAAAAATACCGTTGATAATTTTTAGGGTTTTTAGGGAAAAGTCTTGAAGAATCAACTCCCTACCCTAAGTTTTAACACTTTTATTCCGGCAGTTTTCCCATCAAAAATATAAGTGACAGAAAAAAAACTTTTACTATCATTTTTTACACTTTCTGGGACCCTTTCAAACCTCGGCTGCCCCACCTTCTCGTGGGGCCGGCATCTTTCAGTCTATGAAAATAAAATTTTGCACATTCATACTACAGGTGTAAATCTCAATCAATACACACAAAAAGAATTTTTTACTTAATTTCTTTACATACTTTCGCTGTATTGTAAAAACTACCGTATTAGAAAGTAGGGATGAAATTTTTTTACATAGGGTAGAATAATATTGTTAGGAAGGGAAGTAGAGAATGTGGTCCCAGTTTGCCCATTGACATATATTCAACATTCATCTTAGCATTCAACAAAATATTTTTCATTAAGAGAGATATTCGAAATCAAATTATCACCTAACCGAAAACGCTCATTGAATGAAATGGATCGCAGTGGCCTTATTCGCAGAGTGATATTAGTAACACATGTACAAGTAATATTGTTGAATATATTTATTTTTTTTATGATAAACCGTAAAAAATACACTTAAATATCCTATATGGACGCTATGAGAAATTAATCGGTGAAAATTTTTTTCGCAATTAAAAACTGAAATTAAGATAAAGTACTGAGCACACAAGTAAATACATACATATATACATTATACATACACACGCATAAAAAGAAAATATATAAATATATAAAAAAAATAAAATAATAGCTCTTATAACTTTGTTGTTAATCGTCTTAAAGTTTAATGGCACCGGACAAAGACAAATATGTCTTCCACTTTATCCGTAATGAGAAGATTTGATTATTGTTAAAAATAACCTGAAGCAAAATATAAACATGTACGAGGTACCTACTATAAATTATGAAATAACATCATACACATGAAACACAACATTCATCCGCAATAAATCGCGAACGCGTTTTGTATAAAATTTGTACAAAAAAGAACAAAATAAAATTGAACGGAATGTATAATTGTATAATATATGTACCATATGAGCCGTTTATTTTGAAAGTGGGGCAAGTCAAATTTTTGGATAAAATGAAGATAATGAGAGTTATAGATAAGCTTTAGTATGATCATTTTATCTGTCAACAATTTATAGTCAAAAAAATTCAGAAGCCTAATATTTGGAAGATTGAAATTTTAGCTCTTAACAGTATTGCAAATATGTTTATTTTGATACTGGTGGAAGTCCATCTTACAAGTAAAATTTCCGAGAGCGGACCTGTTGATTTTGATGAAACTTAGATATGTTATAGAACACTAAAAAATAAGTAATTCGTACTTTTTTTTATCTGCGGAAAAGCGGTTTGAAGGGGTGAAATCGTCCTGCGAAAATTGGGGTGAAAATTTAATTTTTCAAATATCTCGAAAACAGTAGCAAATAGAGCAAAAACTTAAATTGGCGATATTGCTCTTTTCCAAGCTATCCACTGATATGTAATTTGTTTAAATTACACCAACAGGAGTAGTTTAGGGCTAAAATTTGGGGGTTAATTTTGCGAAACGGGATAAAAAATTAAATATAATAAAGTTTTGTTTACAGATTTCAAATGTACGTAAAAAAATCTAATCGACCTGTTTTTACTCAATTTCCTAATATCAAATCCAGGGGTAGTTAACTACGGGGGTGACTGTGTCGACATAATCATACTATTTGAGTAACTAAAAACTTCTTCAAGGAAAATAGTTTAAAACAATTAGAATAAATTTCCAAATTCATTTTAAGCAACACTGCAAAGGGAGTGAGTCGCCCTTTTAAAGTACATACAGTGGCCATCCAATGGTACGTACTCCGATTTTACGTAGTGACGTCAGCGATTTAGTGGGGTTCTCCTCTCACAGATATGTTGTTGTTTGTCTGTGTTGGTGAAAATTTATGTACCATGCTAGAGTCAGGGCCGTAGGTAATATTGTCTGAGGGTCTCGTAACCGTTAAAAATTTTAAAATTTCACTGCAGGTATATATGCACATATTCTGTATACGTAATACGCAAAATGCAAATGCAAAATGAGTAATGTAAAATTCTAGAATATTCTAATCGTCAACTAGCAGAGATATCAAAAAACAGACTTAACCGTTGAATTGGTCATTAAAAATGAGATTAAACAGTGTAGTTTGACAAAATTTCTAGAATGTTCTATTTGTCAACTAGCAAAGACATTGAAAAATCAATTGTACCATTTAATTGTCCATTGAAAAAGAGGTCAAATTACACATTTTGACAAATGTTCTGGAATATTCTATTCGTCAACTAGCAAAGATTTTCAAAAACAGACGTCGCCATTGAATTGGCTACCAAAATAGATGCCAAATAACACATTTTGAGAAATGTTCTAGAATATTCTATTTGTCAACTAACAAAGATATTGGAAAATCTATTGCACCACTTAATTGTTCAACTGAAATTAAACTAATGTAAACCAAATGTCCGATTTTGACAATCAATTTTTGCTATTTGACGAATAGAATATTCTAGAGCATTTATCAAAATGTGCTATTCCGTCTTCTATTCGATGAACAATTAAATGGTGTAATCGATTTTTCGATATCTTTGTTAGTTGACGAATAGAACATTCTAGAATTTTTGTCAAAATGCGCTGCTTAATCTAATTTTTAATGCCCAATTCAATAGTGAAGTTTGTTTTTTGGTATCTTTGGTAGTTCATGAGTAGAATATTCTAGAATTTTTATCAGCTTCCGCTATTTAGCGTCTTTTACGCTGATGAATGTGTTAGTGAAGTTGATTTTTCGACAGTTTTCTAAAAGTCGTCAGTCATATTCATTAGTATAACATTCGATTTCCTTTGTCTACAAAACCGAATTTTAGGTGTAAATTGTCTCTTAAGATAATTTTGGGTTAAATAAATTCAGATAAATAATATTTACCAACCCCCGAAACAAAAGTTTACCGACGCCCCTGATCTTCCGATTTTACGTACTTCCCCTTAAATTTACACCGACAACTACGTAAAATTGGATTTGTGGTGTACTTATTTTCGTACACTCATTTCTACTACTAAGGCACTGGCAGGGGGTAATAATGTCGCAGTATGTGCTTCTGAAGTTGAACTGCCGTATGAAAAGTTTTTATTATGTTTATTTTTAAATGATAAAACTCAAATATTATCCATTTAAATTAACGATTACAATAATTCATTAATTTTGAAGGTGAGGCAAGTCCATTTAGTTTATAATAAAACCACTATCTTTTTTAGTCAACGTTATGAACACTATTGGATTATAAACTTACATTATCTAATACCACAAAATACAAAAAATATGTCTATTAACACTTACCAATATTTTTAAATTTATTGAAACGCAAACCCTTAAATATCTCGCAATAACAAAATATGGACTTGCCCCACTTTCAAAATAAACGGCTCATATAGTGGTACTGACTGTTCTTTTACTAATAAGCGTGTGTATGTATTTTTGTTTAGATTTTTAAATAAAATGTCTGTAACTAGTTTTATTTTATTTTATAATTTACAGATAATTTCCGAATTATGATGTTTGGACTCAAGCCCAGTGTTGGATTTACACGAGGGGCACGCGGGGCTAGTGCCCTGGGCGGCGAAATTTGGAATTGAGCTTTTTGGAATTTATTCGTTTTTTTTTTCGTCACTTATTTTTTCTAGGAAAGTTAAAAAGTTATTAAGAAATTTTTTTAGGAGAAGGCAGGGACGGCACTTAGGGTAAATCCAGCCCTGCTTTCGTCACTTCGAATCAACAGGTTTGAAATATTTTTCTAATATTTTTGAAAAAAATGACAAATTTTTAAAGTAATTTTAGAATTAATAAGAAAATTTAACAACTGCGTGTTAATTAAACACTTAGTTAAGTCAGGATTTCGCCCTTTAGCAATTAGAGTTCTTCACAATTCTCAGAATAAAATAGGTATGTCCGGTTTCTGTTTAATAGAATAAAATAGGTATTTGTTTTTATTTAACAGAATAAAATAGATATTTCTGGTTTTTATTTATGGGTCCTTAAGGGGAAAAGCTTTATTATTATGTATATCCAGCCCACAGTACGGCTCAATATAGTGATTGGAATAATATGATAGTCTAAACCTTTTACCTTTTATATGAGTTAAAAATTTTAAGAACAGTTTATTCCTTCTTATTTTCTTCTTCTAGGGTAGTTTCTCGAATTGAAAAATGGGAATAAAAATTCTTTCACATAATATATCGTGTTGGATATCATTGGTAAGGGCTTTTAACACTTTCAGTCCCACGGCTTCGGCATCCGAAACCAAACAAAACTTCCCCAGAGGCCGACTGCGATCAATGATTAATTGATTAGTTGATTGCTCATTATGTGTGCGATGTTTATCATGTTTATCATTCTTCATCACACGGATGTGTTCCCATTCACACAAACACATAAATACCAACAAACACTACTCTCTTGGTTTCTATGTATAAAAAATTTTAAGATAAACAAAAAATACATAAAAAATATAATTTATACATATTTTTAAATAAAATTGATTTGAATGCCAGTGTATATTATGTAGTATGTATGTACGTATCACGTAGTACGTCTGTTTACAGTTTTACACATACATACGTGTGGAACTGTGTTGTGTGTTTGAATCATTTTATTTTATGTATTTGTTTATGTAGTTTTTTTTTTTTAAATATTGCCGGCTTCCGGGGAAATTTACTATGAAAGTGCTCGGGCCTCATAGTGTTAAAATGAAGTTGAAGCTTCTTTTACCGACCGTTTTCCATTTTGAGTCTATTGTCTACTCGTCTAAATAAAAGTGGTATTTTGTAAAGTCTTTTTATTTTATTACATTATTGCAAGTAATTTTGATTGATTAGTTTAAGTTACAGATAATACTCTTTTATTAAATTATTTCGAAAAACTTTAATCCATAACTTTTAAAAGTTGTATCTATAGGCAGTCAAATTTTACATTTCTGTTATGGTTAGAATACCTACAATATAGCTACAACTAAATATCTTAAATTGGCTTATCGATTTAATTTTGGTTTAGTCACTTCCATTATTTATTTAATTTTTTGCGAAACACTGAGTCTCAAATTTTTTTTAAAAGATATATACCGTAAAATGGTCTTGACTCGGTCATTTTTTTACTATTTTTAGGTATAACTCCTTCCTGCTATTGGGTATGTCCACGGTAACTCACGTTACCAAGTGAATCAAAATTTAAGAGTTTTTGTATTATAACAACACTAAGTTAAAACATTTTTTAATCGGAATTTTTCCTAGTATTAACATGGTGATCTGCTTTTACCATCATTTTTTTTTAAAGCTTTTGAATTGTCCACAACTGAAATAATAATTTAAACATTTTGGTAACTCACGTTACAAAAAAGGGACAGTACAAAATTTACTTTGGAGTCAATTGCTTTTTTCTGCTCCCGATTCAAAGCTACAAGAATAATTTTTTTTTATATTCAACCTGTGTGTGTTATATAGAAGATGATAAGTTTGTCAAAATTTTCCTATGCCTGTAGAAGACTTTATTATTAAAATCCCATATCAATGTCGGTAACTCACGTTACGGTAACTCACGTTACATTTTGTCTTCATTGGAAAATGGTTTGAAAACAGTTATATAAAATAATTATTATTTGTATACATTACTCAAATCAATGTATAGTTTTTAAAAGAATATTTTACAATCTTGAAGCCCTTTTTTATTTAGAAGTAATTTTAGAAAAGAAGAATTTAGGCAAACAAATTAAGCGACACATATGAAATACTAGGAAAGTTTTATTATTATTAAATATCAGAATAACAGAACAATTTTATAATACCTGCTATAAACTATAAAATACTAGTCTTAAACAATAGAAGTTTTAGACAGAAGGTGAAAAAGTAGCCTATTTATTTTAATCCTACAATTTATAGTAGGCTGTCTTATAATACTGGTTAAAACATTTCTAAATTCATAATGAGAAACCCTTACTGTTTTTTTACTTCTCTTTAATATCAACTGATTTTTTGAACTTGTAGTACATCGTACCACCTTTCATTTCAATTTCTGGGTAAGGAAGTACATTTAAAACCTGTTAACACTAACAAAAGTAACGACATTTTCATCTATTTTGAAAATTTTGTTATTTTGTCCAGAAACACACTTCAAACACATAACTTTTACTTCAGGGATGTCATCCTCATTACTCTGGCACACATCATTTCTCGAATAAAGCAACAACTAAAGAAACAACTCCTATTTAAGAAACTCCGTAACGTGAGTTACCATTCTGGTAACTCACGTTACATTTTTTAGGTACGTTAAATTTACATTTTTGTTTTTTGTAAAAATATAAAAAAATTAGTTCTGCAATCAATGAGTTATTTGTGAAGAGAATACAAAAAATCATATGTCTGAGTTCAATTTTCTAAAAGTTACAGAAACAAATTAATGTTTTGGTAACTCACGTTACAGTTACTGGGTTGCTAATCTTTCATCCATTTCATAATTATATGAAATTAGTTTGAAGTAAAAGCTTTAGGGTTATAGTTACCTTAGATCCTTTAGATTGTTGTTCTTGTATCAAAACGTCTCAACTTTCAACTATAACTGTAACATTATTCTTAAAAAGGATACAAAAAAATCAACACACCATTAACAATCAACATTGCCTCCAAACAACTGGCAAAAAAACAAACAAAACACAAGTTCCCTGCAAAAACACAGTGGTGCCCACTTCCTACATCTAATACACAACACAATACCAGTAATATTATAATTTTATCATATTTTTTATTTTTTTATGTTATGGACTTTTTGGTATGGACAGACCCTATTGAATATATCAAGTGACCGAGTCAAAATATAAGTGACCGAGTCAAAATGGTAAAACGTTGTTGAGTCGGTCACCTACTTAAATTGCATTACAACATCGAAACTAACCTTTTCAGTCCGAATTCGGGGACATATTTAGACACCAGAGCTTGTTTACGACAAGTGGTGATTGGTTGCAAAGCTTGCAAAGTCAAATGTAAGAAATATAGAAAAAAAAATCAATGGCACACCATATACAAAGACTAAAATATTTTATTGGTTCACATAGAGTAAGGGATAGTGTTTTATATTTTAACATCTTAAATTATGTTATATCCATCAAACAAATACTTAAATTTAAAAGAAACAAGATTTCTCATCAAAAATGAGAGTGGCCGGCTCAACAATAAAATTTGTTTACACCGAATATTTTTTTTTTTGTTGCTAAGGATACGATTGTACACCTATCGAAATATTGATGCCGATTAAGTTTAGAGTCGAATATAACCATCTCTTTTCGATTTATTATTCAATATCTGATTATGTATGCCTTAACCAGACAAAAATATTTCATCGCTGTTTTTAGGTTATTTGGTCAACCTTGGTATTATATTTTAGACAAAACCAATCCGAGTTGAGGGACATTTACAGTTGCTTCGAGTGTTTATAAACAAGACCAACTGCGAAACATTAGGTTGTCTGATCTCTTAATAACAAACATTTTTACCGATCGCGACATGGGTGACCGACTCAACAACCCCTGACCGAGTCAAAACCATTTTACGGTAGGTATAGTTACATTATCACACAACTGACTCTCCGTTAACACAAGTATAAATAACACTGTCGAATTTATTTATCCATTTTTATAATAAACGGTAAAAATGTATTTAAATGCCCGTTATCCCGAAAGTTGAGAAAAATTCTAACTTCTAAAGAATACGTGACATTCGGTTTCGATATTTGTGTTCAGTAAAAATTATCATGGAAAACATCGAACAACGCTTAAAAACTGTGATTTACCAAAATTTATTTAAAGAAAAATTTAAACATTAGTTCCAGAAATGGTTCAGTAAATTGATGTTCACCATCTTGTGATTTGGCGTCAATGAATTATCTTCTTTGAGCATATGAAATGTCCCTGGTTTATGCTGATAAACCAGCAACAACTTAGGAATCCAACATGAATCGTGGTATTGCTGAAATAAGGTCCCAATTACTTGGACAATGCGGTTTATCAAAACTACTTGTAACAGGCCAAATATACTGAAATAAACTGAATGACATAAAATCAATACCGTCAAACGGAGCTATTTGAAAACGGTGGGGCTATTTGGAACAAAAAAAAGAAAAAGATTTAAGCTCTTATATCTGTTTGATTTCTGAACGATTCATAATGTTAATGCGTCTTTAATAGGGGATGTTCTTTAAGAGTTTAAATCTTTTTTTAAAACTCTTCTTTAAGAGTTTTCAAATAGTCCTGTTTGACGGTATTGAGAAAACACTCTGTATATTCGAATACGAAAGAAGGGGATGTTTTTCATTGGAGGACAGAGAAACCTGTTGGACGTAATACTAGAAGTAGGTACAAAGATAACAGATTACAAAAATAAGATAAAATCAAAATGGATAAAAAAAAAAATTGTTAATTTATTTTAACATAATTTTAGCAATTTTATTCGCAGTATGTTAATAAAAAGCCATTTTAGCAGTTTTAGTAACTTTTACAAAAGAAAAAAAAAAAAATTAAAAAATTAACCTAATTTTTAATTTTTTTTTTTTATATCACAAGCTTTTACAAACACATGCCAACGAAAACCTCAAATTTTTGAAAGTAAAATGAAGGAAATTTTAAATATATTCAGTACGAGATATTTATTCTTAATTTTCCAATTGTGTTTTATCACCCCCTTTTATATACTTGGTATCAAGATAATATACAGGGCAGAAAATAGTAGGGTTGCATGTGCGTGGACTACGATCTTATCTAAGTACATTTTCCCCTGTTTATTTCAACTATGAATACACATAAAACTTTCACTTCCCCCTACTAACTGTATGCAATGTTTAAGGTTGGCGATTAAATCATCTTTAACAGTTTAATATTTCCGAGATTAATTTAACGCACTGAAAATCGCAATTTTATTTTATACTGTTAACAAGAAACTGAATAATTTTCTAATTTATTGAAAAACAAAATGTGTCTCGAACACCTATATTGAGTGAATATTAGTTTATATTTAAAAAACATGTGATTTCGAATGAAGGTAAAATAATGTTTTTACAACACAGTAAAACTTCGATTAACCGACACTTGTTTAATTAGTTAGTGTCATCCGTCAACGTCTAATAAATTGAACTGAACTTATTGTAATATTTTTAGGGTCCATGTATGTATGCATGCAGAGCCGAATTTACCGTAAGTACCGCCTTAGCGTTCCGTGAAAAATGCCGCCCTGTTACCTAAAGCTAGAGAAAAATGGCGAGTCCTTGAAAAAAAATCACATTCATTACAAAACTTTTCCCTAAAAAAATAAGTGACGAGCAAAAAAAGCTTTTTTGACTTTTTCGGCGATAGTTATAAAATGATTACTCATAAACTGCCAGATAATAATATAATACACGGACATCTACGTTCTTACGTTCCAAATTTATCGCCCTGGGCACTAGTCTCCAGTGCCTCTAGTTTAAATCTAGCAGTGTGTGCATGTATGAGTTACTTTATTTCACCGTAACTTATAAATGTCAGAACGGATTTAGTTGTGCGTAGTTGCGTTAGATTCCTTACGATACTTCGGATGACGTTTTAAAAAAATCACTACAGTGGGCTGACATAAAAATCATTTCGAATCGACTCCAAAAATGTTACAGCTATCTCAAAAAATAGATCTTTTCCATTTAAATATTATGTAATTTTACTTTACGTAAAAAATTGAATTTTTAAGGAAAGATTAATATGTACTAAAACGATTGATTTAAGTCTATTGTAATCGCTGACTCCGCGCCATTTCTATACATAGTATACATAATGCACCGAAACTTTATGATAAGTTACTGTATTCATCTAGTACAACTAAACCTTTTTTATGCGGTTTTATAGGTGTACAACCACGTTCTACCCGTTTTTTGCAAAAAAGCATGTAATATTTTAGAAATAGCTTGTTAGTGACGTTTAACTTTTCTGCAAGTTGTTGAGTTTGCGCAGAATCTTGGTCCAGTAATTCTTGCAATTCCTCGTCACTGAATGTTGCAGGCTTTTCAGAGGGGTGTTTATCATTTAAACTGAAATCTCCATTTGTAAATTTCCGAAACCATCTTCGTCACGTACTGTCATCAATAGCACTTGTCACCACAAATTGCACAGATTATTCTTTGAGCTTCAGCAGCACTTTTTCCTTGATGAAATTTGTATACAAGACAATGGCGGATATGCACACTACTTACTTCCATTTTCAACCCAGTAAAAAAAAATATATATTGAAGATTAATACATTAAGAGCGTGATAAATTTACAGAGTAAAAATAGCTGTGTATATGCGTATTAATAATTAACTTATAACTGGCTGTGAGATAACGTCATCTTTTGAAAACGGGTAAAACTTAGTTGCACATCTAATAAAACAAATGGTCATAAAAGTGCATAATGTGAATCAAAAACAGGGTTGACCAATGACCAGGGTAAATGTGAATTGGGGCAATTGTGAACGGCGTCTATAATTTCTAAAATAACATTAATTTTGTTAAAAATCAAATCTTAGTATGTTTTTCTGTCTTTTCTTAATATGCTATTAAAATTTGATAACAATTCCCCAAGTATCAGTATCTTTTTTTTTTATTTTGAAAAAACCCTTGCAAAATTTTATGTATTATATCTTATTTCGACCAATTCTCAAAAAAAAGTTTTTTTAAATACATATTCTTTTTTTAAAAGGTAAGAATTGGTTAAAAATACTTCTAGAGAAGTGGTCTAAACCCTGAGGGTGTTCCTTATTAACTGCTAAAGAAATTGGACAATTTATTACTAATTCACAATTACCCCATGATTTTAAAATTGTGGGGTAATTGTGAACGTCATTCACAAATGCCCCCTTTCGATCAAAAAGGGTATAGCCGGATAAGTATAGGTGAATCGGCCCCGGAAACGAATTATTTTAATAACTATATTAACGGTATGGCGAGGCTATAAGTAATTGCTATCTACAATTTTGGCGGCCAAAACTGAGTAGTTATGGAGATAACTAAAAAAATTAAAAAAATTACAAAAATTATTTTCTTGGTAACTACTCAACATAGGAAAATAATTCCAAATCCACATGAAGGCAAACCCTCTCAAGAATGTTAGACATATTTATTATCGTATCAGTCCTCCTAATTAAGGATAATAGCAAGGATAATATCCGATCCAATGTTATTTTTATAGGGTTCCAATTGAGCGACCACTTAAAAAAAAATTCAGTAACTGTGCCTTAATGCACTTAATTACTGCATCAAGTTTCATCGAAATTCAAGGGGTATAACATGTTGAAAAAAAATATTTTTCATTTCAAATCTGCTGAACCGCCCCTCCAGTGGGTCCGACCCTGGAATTGTATACATCAATTGAAAGTACTTTACAAATAAAGTGTTGTGTCTAATAACGTATTTTTCCCTATCTCCTATAGTTTTCGAGATAATCAAGAATAATCGATTGAGGTATATTAAGATATAGGCTATCTGCTCCTGACAGAAAGTTGCAATGGTAACTGTATTGTCGTTTATGTAACACTGCAGGGTACTTCATATGTATAACTTTCCTAGATCAAAACAAAACAGTTGTGGAAATATAATAGAAAATTTTCAAAAAATGTGCTATAATAGGATCTTTTAATATACAGAATATTAAAATCCAATGAACATTATATTCTACATATTAAAAAAAAGCTTACAAAACCATATTTCTTGGCAATTTTCTATTATATTTCTACAGTGGTTCTGTTTTGATCAAGGACAGTTATATATCTGAGGTACTTGCAGTGTCACATAAATGACAATACAGTTACTTTTGGAACTTTCTGTCAGAGGCAGATAGCCTACATCTTAATATTCTTCTTTCGATTATTCTTGATTATCTCGAAAACTATAGGAGATAGGAAAAAACACTTTATTACACACAACACATTATTTTTAAAGTGCTTTCGATTGATATATATATATATATATATATATATATATATATATATATATATATATATATATATATATATATATAATTCCAGGGTCGGACCCACTGGAGGGGCGGTTCAGTAGATTTGAAATGAAAAATATTTTTTTTCAACATGTTATACCCCTTGAATTTTGATGAAACTTGGTGCAGTAATTAAGTGCATTAAGGCACAGTTACTGAATTTTTTTTGAAGTGGTCGCTCAATTAGAACCCTATAAAAATAACATTGGATCGGATATTATCCTTGCTATTATCCTTAAAAACGAGGACTGATACTATAATAAATATGTGTAGTATTCTTGAGAGGGTTTGCCTTCATGCGGATTTGGGATTATTTTCGTATGTTGAGTAGTTACCAAGAAAAAAATTTTTGTAATTCTTTCAATTTTTTTAATTATCTCCATAACTACTTAGTTCTGGCCGCCAAAATTGTAGATATCAATTACTTACCGCCTCACCATACCGTTAATATAGTTATTAAAATAATTCGCTTCCGGGGCCGATTCACCTATACTTATCCGGCAATACCCTTTCAGTAGTGTTCTTTTCAGAGTTGAAAATGTTGATGAAGATGCTGGTGACATTATTGTACAAGTTTCCGTTGTACAAACAATACAAAAAAAAATTGTGTAAAGAGCAATGTTTTGTGTATCAATCTATGAAATCATTGCTGTGCTCCCTTATCCAATAACAACTTACAAAAACAGAAAAATTACTTGCTTTCAGTGTCTTTGTGAGTGCCCAAGAGCAGTACGATTAACACAAAACCATTTTTTCTTTCATTTACAGTATTAGACCTAATAGATTGTTGTTTTTTATTCATGTTAACTAAATGTATTCTCTTGAAAAAGTCTAATTTTCCTTGTTTTTGTATGAAAATCTTGTAATTTTTTGATTTTTGATTTGATAAAATGACAAAATATCATCAAAATATCATTTTTAGTTTGCAATAAATTTGTTCCTACAATTTTTGTTATTTTTATTTAACCTTGATTTTTGGTACAAATTTGAGGTATGGATAACTTGCATTAAAAAAGAGAAATTGTGACCGCTAAAGTATGATGAAAAATTGGTAAATGTGAAGAATTTAATTTGACTTTTACTCTGATGTACCCTACTTCTCTTGTAATCCATTCTAAATAATTTTTCTGATGGCATTCACTTTTACCCCAAAATTCATAAGATTTGCAAAACCGCACCGGGGAAATGTGAATGGCTTATAAAATTTTTGTTTTTCATACGAATTTGCTCAAAATTTGTGTGGTGCATCCTGAATAACGTAGAATTAAAAATAAATCAACCATAATGTGATATATAAAATAAAAAATACTTAAAACAACGCTTTTATCTCAATTCAAAACATTAATTATAATAATTTACTTTGATAAAATTAATCATTGATGGTTTTTAAGCAAAGTAGGTACACTGTATTAGAATATAAGTTATTGCATCACTAAGTTTTTTTTACAGATGTATTTATCACAATTTTCATAATATCATAAAAATGAAATAAAATGTTCAGATGTATAAATTAATGCTTTATCTTGTTTAAAAAAGCAACCTCTAAGGAAATCGTGAGGTTTTGAGAGTTTTGAGTTATGAATTTTCGATGGTACGGTGAATTGAAATTTATGCGGTGAACTGGGACCGCATAAAAAAATTTTTTCTTAAAATTTGAACCAAAGTATACTTTTTATAGCTATTTATAAAGTTTTTGAATATTTTTTTGTGCGATTTTTTTATACGGTCCTATCCATCGCATAAGAAAGGTTCAGCTGTATATCAAAGTGATAGATTTTTATCCATACAGCAAGGCGATATGTACACTGTATGTAAATTATTTAACTTTGGGTGTACGTAATAGACCAAAATCAACCATCTGCACAGTTCAATTACAACCCTAAAATAGCTAATGCGCAAGGGTTTTATATACTTACATACTAGTGTGATTTTTTTTTTTTTTTATAATTCAAGTACGTTTACATGTTTTTATATACATTAACAATACCGTCCATATTCCCAACAGTCATCCCAACATGGTTTTATTTATGTTATTTAAGCGATTATGCTAGACTTTTTCTACTGTTTAAGATGTGGGCTTTATAACCATAAAAGTCGTCTGCAAAACAGTGATTCTTTTTGTAATAAGATTTTACTAATTTTTTTCTGTTTGATTTATAACGTATAATGTATGTGAGAGAAGAAATATCAATTGATTTAGAATGTAAAATATGTCAAATACCAAATTCATTTAATATCCCTAAGGTCGGGTGCACATTGAGCTGCGTCACGCAGTAAACGCAGGGCAGCGCAGAGCCGAGCAGAACAGGGCAGGGCAGGACAGCATGAGAAATAAACTGTGTGGCCGGGCGCACATTGAGACGCAGTTAACGCCGTCAGGGCAGCACAGTTTCTGTGACTCTTGTTGTGGAACGACATAGCGCGAATTTAAAAGCAGAGCAGAGCAGAGCAGCACTGTTTTTCTTCAATTTCTTTAATTGTTTTCATTTCGGCGAAATAAAATCAACTAAAACTCGAGAACGTGTTACAATGTCGTGCAGTTTCTGGGTCACATTCACGAGTATCACATCGGTCTCGTGCGACGCAGTGCTACTCTGCGTTTCAATTTCCGCTGTACCGTTCTACAATAAAAGTCACAGAAACTGCTTTGCCCTGACTAATTCTGGTGACCGAACACCAAATCTGTCTAAGCTTTCCAATATCAGTCCATATCCAGTGTCTGTAAGCTTAAAGTAAATAACCTATTAAGCTGCTAACAGTTTGAAAATGACTGGTTTTAAGAGAAGTCAAAAGATAGTTTACATGGTTACTTAAAATCAAATTCTTCAAAATTACCTACAGTGACTTTATAATATACCGTAGGACTGGAGTTACTTTGGGATACTTTTTATAGGTTTTCATAGCTAAAATCATGATCTGTCGAATTAATTGGCTGAAATCACGATTTTATATTAACTGTTTATTCCTCTATCAAAATATGGGCGCAGTTTTACTCTGTGAGCAGTTATTACCTTCTTATCGTCCTCCAAAGTTGTCCCAATTTAACTTATTAAATTATAAGTTACAAAAACTGATATTAAAATTGAGCAATTAACTCATTGATCAATTTACAAAATATCGTAGGCCAACTATTTATTACTGGAATTAATATTAAATCTAAAAATTTTAAGAAATATGATGTAGAAGACGAGTCAGAACATCTGCTTTTTAGTCACTATTATAGCTAGTAGCTTGGAGTTTTGTCGGAAGTTTTCTAAATTTTCTAAACTGTTTGAAGTACATACAACAAAAACTGTTTTTATGCAATTTTTATTTTGTGACTTTTTTAACTTGATTTTTATATTTTTTTTTTTAAATGCCCATCAAAATACGTCATGAGAAAGGAAAATAAGAAATTTGAACATAATCTATACATATAATAAAACTGTAACGAGACCATTTTTGTACATGGAATATTTTTTGAAAATTGTATTGGTACTGTAAATAGTTATCGATGTAGATATCAAAACGAGCGATTTTTAAAAATTGTTATCTGTCTGTCTTTCTGTTCACGCATCAGTTTTTTTGCTTGTCAGTTATTTTTTAAGAGAAAGTTTGAAAAAAGGTAGGAAAAATTAAGATTTTCTTCTTTTCAAACAAAAGGTAAGGGCGACATTTTTCAAGGTATCTAGGGCGGTACTCAGGGTTAATCCGGCCCTGGCATCACCCAATAGTTTTGGACGGATTGGAATGGAACTATTGAACGGATTTTAATGAAATTTGGTGTGATGATAACTTATTACCTGGGTCAACATCTAGGATACTTTTTATTCCGGGAACATGTCTCATTTCGACAAGAAAATAGAAAAATCATTCTAAGAATGTGCATACATTACGCAAAAACTGTTGAACGGATTTTGATGAAATTTAGTACAGTAATAACTTATTACCTGCATCAGCACTTCGGATACTTTTATTACGGGAAAATGTCTCATTCCCACGGGAAAATAGAAAAACCATTTTGAGCATGTGCATGCACAACGCAAAACTATTGTTCTAGGCAAATGCTTTATAATTATTATACTTAGGTACATACTTTTCATTGATTTTATGCGCAAACGACGTCGCGGGTACAGCTAGTTTGGGATAAAATTACTTATTGACTGTTTAGCATTTAAGCATTTAATTAGTAATGTATAAGAATATAAGTTATTGCATCATCAACTTTCTTTATAAACTCCCGATTATCCGCGCGTGCTACGGAAAGCGAGAAAAAAAGTATTTATAAAAAAAGGACTGAACTGACAAGTTTATTGAGTACAAAACGTGCGCAGGTCTTCTCCGAACTCGCGCAGTAGGCTGGCGCGCAGTTGGCTGAAAAACTTATGCTACGCAAAATTCAATCGCGGATTAAGAAAAGATGTTTCCAAAGCAAGAAACAGAAACAAGTGACCGATATTTTTAAGAGGTTGTAATTACTATTTATGTTTACATTGTATTTTACGTTTTAATGTATAGTAGACTGTATTAAATAGATTGTTTTTTATGTTAAAATAGTATTTCTCTTGTTCTCTCCCATTTTCGGTATTTTTGCGGATTATCCGCGATTTTCATTATCCGCGGTAGTCGCGCCACCCAATTCCGCGGATAATCGGGAGTTTACTGTATATGTATTCAACGCAAGTTTTATAATGAAACTTTTTTATGCGGTCCCAATTCACATCGCATAAAGTTTTTTTTTTACATCTGGAACATATTATAGGCACTTTTCATCCGATTTTTTTAAGTTGTTCCTATCCACCGCATAAAAAAGTATATACTGTACTTTTTTTACTGCACAAAGTATATAGGGGAGATCCTTGTACGTTGGGACACTTTCGTTTAAAACTTCATAACTTGAGTAAAAATTGATATATGACTTCGAAAATTGAAAATTTTGTAAGCACACAATAACATCTTAATATAATGATACAATATATCACGATATTGTGTTTCATTTTTGCGAAAATTTGAATTGAATAATCGAAGATATTTGTCCCAAGGTACAATCACAGCTTGTACCTTGGGACATCAATGGTTGTACCTTGGAACAAACTATGCAAGACATTTTTAAGACATTTTAAGCCCTGAAAGCAAAATATACATATTATCTTTTTAAGAGCAATAAAAATTGTTTAGTTTTACTTGGAATAATTTCTATTATAGAAAAAATGACCATTTTAATGTCATTTTATACGTTTTCTTTATTGGGCTTTGGCCGGGTGACTTTGTCCTTACTCCGCGGCATCTGGATAGACAAAGACAAATATTGAAAACAAACTTACCTATAAATCTCTGTAAATAAAGCAATGCCTTAGGACCGTCCCAAGGTACAAATTTCAATTGCATACAATAAAGTGTGGTTATACTTTTCAATTAGGAGACTCCAGTGATATACGTCAAAATAAATAGTAACAAAAAAAAAAAAAAAAAAAAAACAACGGCAAAAATCTCGCAACCTTGCACATAGAAGAAACGAATCAAAATTGCCGACTTTACTGCGTGTGTTTTGAGCATTCGTGTCAAATACTCATTAAATGTCACTACCAATCATTTTACAATACATTGGTTCTCAAATTATGGGCTTGTCCCGAGGTACAAGGTGTCCCAAGATACAAGGATCTCCCCTACTAGTTCATTCAGCAAACGAGATCCACTCATCGTCAACGATTGCTTTCAGTGCTATCACAAGATTAGTTAAGATTTCGTTGTAAGTGAGAATATAAACGCATATAGTATTATTAATTTGTTCTATGATCTTCTAGTTCTATTGTTATTGTTATTCATATACAACTCATACAACTAGCAGCTGCTACTAACATGAGAAACAAAATATTTTATAAAATACATATTTAAATTAATTGATTCTATTAAAAAGACGCGTATGCGTGTATGTAAAATGATCAGAAGTACTTATAAATAAGACCGTTATCGATACATTTACGACCAATAATTATAAACTTATGTTGGCATTTCCGTTATAAATAATTTTTAACGAAAAAATTCTCTACTCTTAAACCATATACAATTTGAATGTACTACATATGTATGTGCTCTGTACCACATTTATTTATGTTATGAATTATGATAAATGAAAGAATTAGAAAGAATTACTTATCTCCCATTTCGTAGAGATGAAACACATTTATACATTGTATCTATAGAAAATCAATACCACATCTACAGACATCAACAAGCCTGTACCGCCTGTACTCGCTGGATGAAATATATGTATAAAATATAATCTATACACTTCGAATGTAAGGTACATACCGTAGACCGGAATGAATCGGGACAGGCGAGTGAATAAGGATAAAACGAAAAATGTTATTCATGAGTTTGATTTAAAAACACTAGACATAATTGCGAACATATACATATATCTTTCTTAAACTATAGTAGAATAATTATTTTTTCGGAGAACAATAGTGACTAAACTTAACAAAGTTGATAAAAAATATTAAAAAATCAATTTAGATCGACGTCCTCAAACAGTGCTATTTATTGTTTCTTAAAACTTTAAAAACTATTTATTTTGGTATTTTTATGAATAAATTGTTGTTTAAGCGAAATTTTAGTTATTTATATTTTCTTAAGAGAAAATAATGACGACTTGCTATTTGGGTCCAGCTGCGGGTTAATCGGGACAGTATATGGGTTAATAGAAACTTTATATCATATATAACAAGATGAATGTAGGGTGATTAGGGACGGATGAAGGATGTACTGAACATAGAACAGAGTACTTTCAAGGTTATCAAACCAAATCATTCGATATTTTTGTAGACTTCTTTTAAACTTTATAAACTTTAGATTTTACGTTTATCTCTAGACAAAATCATGAAGAATTATTACTTTTTTGTATATATAAATACAAAAAAAATTCGAAATTACGTTATATTTCAATTTCAATTTTGGTCGGCCCTACAGATCGTCCATCCTTTCCCTTCTTCGGTCGTCTTTTTTGACTTTAATTCCCATAGAGAAGAAATTACATAACCTCTTTATTATTTTTTCAAAAACCAGGAATATTTTCAAAATTTTTTGATTATTCTGACAAAATGACCACCCTCAAGTAAATTTTTAAGTACCCTCTTCACTCTCGTCGAAATAGGTCGAAATTCCTCCCCGAAATTTCTCGCTGAAGCTGATGAACCAGAATAATATTACAACACCAACCACGAAGAATCATGAATTGACCTTCTACACTCTTGTAGTCAGTCAACATCGCGAGAATGTAGAGCTTACTTAAATAGATAGTAAAGAATAGGTACCGTAAAACCGTCTAGACCCGGACACTTTTTTACATTTTTTTGGTTAATTTTATGTTTATACATGTTTCCGTTATAGATATCATCAATAAAAGTATAACCATTAGAAAGAATGTATATTATTTGTTATATCCCTGACCCATTTGTTTCATTATAAGTAAAAATAAAAAAAAAAAAAATAATTAGTAAGTGTCCGGGTTTACACCCTAAATCGGTCTTGACCCGGACACTTACTTGAATAATGTAATAACATGCAAACTAGTCACTCCCGTCGAGGTTAGGACAGTATTTTATATCGTCTGATGTCTTTGAACCTGTCAAAGGTTCAAAACATTTTGTGGGAAGGGAGAGGGGTCAATGCATAGTATGCCTCGGTATGAAGTAAACATGCGATATGACACCAGAAGGAGCCATAAACCACGTAATTCTGGCGGGAATATAACGTATGGATAGTGGAAGTTACAACCAGTGCGAATCGCGGCCATAGTGTAATAAACTGATATGTCTGGGTCTAAACGGATATATGTATATAGCATGTACGGATTTTTTTATATATACACCGAATATAACTTCAAACACCATTAAATGATGCGCGATAAAATTCTGAACACATACATATCAAAACTAAAACAATATGATAATTATGACGAAAATTACATGTCTAAGTTAGGCACATATTTTATTTCTTTGAAAAACTGGAAGATAGTAATCCTTATTGGTACAGCTGTTTAGAGGATGTTTTTCTCTCTCTAATGACGTCAAGCACAAATGTTTGTTGTTGCAGGTTAATGTAGAAATTGTTTACTTTGAAGATTGGTGCAAAGTGTCCGGATCTAGACCCCCTGTCCGGGTCTAGACAGTTTTACGGTACTCATAAAATAAATACCTACCAAAAACTACTTTGTGAAGTCTGAATTCGTGCCTATTGATTCCGATTTACGGTATAGACGGGTTTATTCAACGTATGTGTTATGGTTTGGTTTATACACTTACGCGCATCATTCCAATTGTTCAATTCAGTTCAGTTTTCTATCTTCGTTCTAATAGGACATTTAATAAGTTTAACATCTGTCTGATTCATTTTATTGTATACAAACACGAAAACATTTAAATAAATATAATACGTTCCATGTTAAACTCACTGCGCGTTTTAGCTTTCGTACATATAGCATAGTATATACATATACATATACAGCACTGACAGCACACATGTACGTACCATACTACGTACATAGCTACTATTCGTACATTCCGTTCTTCTTTTTAGTTCATGACTGCCATTAAAGCTTATGTTTGTAGTTACTTAGTGCTATACCATCCCATAAGTATAATAAGAACAAAATAATATAATGTGCAAAATACAAAATATTCCAAAAATTAATTTTTCACTAGTTTAGCTATTCAACCGATACGAAATTGTATGTCCTTAGTGAAAGATGTTACTTTCAAAATTCGTATTTAAAATATAAAATTTATTTTATGTACGACTGATAATGAATCATAGAAGCCTATTTTATTACACTGTTATGAGATTTTACTTTACGGCACTAGTTGCATAATGAAAAGCAAAAAACACTAGATAAATTTTAATTTTACAATAAATAGAAAATATGCTAACTTTATTTGTATGCCTTCATTTTATGTGCATAACTGACATTAATTACACAATTTGCATTATTATTTATTCCAGCAACTTTTTCTTCTCTCTTCTTTAAATACTGTTAATTTTCGTTGAAGAATCATATCCCCAATATTTTATTACGTAACTTTAGATAACCAACAATAACAAACAAAGTATGCTTTAAGGCAATAATACATTTTTCTATGCCAACTATAATATATAAAATAAATTTTTATCTAGAATATAGGGTAAAAGCTCCTATACTCGAACAGTTTTGATATTTTATAATATAAATGGAGTTATTCCTGAAAAAAAAAACCGATAAATATTAAAACTGTTCGAGTATTGAACGCGTGCGGGTATAGGGGCTTTTACGTTAACCGTCAAGTTTTATAAATTCTATTTTTATCGATAATCTAACAAAAACAGATATCTGACAATATCTGCAAAAACGAAGCCAAATACGTTTTGCGTTAGTATTTTAATATTCTTTTTCTTTTCAAATAAACAAAAATAGTTGAAATCGATTGTTGTGCTAAGTATAGTTATAATTATAACAATTGTGCTAAGTACAGCATTAATAATTTTAAAAAAAACATTTTTTAAAAAAAATTAAAACAAATTTTCAGAATAAAAATTTTTGTTTCACTTGGCCCAAATTTTTAACTTTTGATTAACATTAAACTAAAACTTCTTTATATTTTGTCTAATACCGAGTAAAAATTTGGGCCAAGTGAAACAAAAATTTTTATTCTGAAAATTTGTTTTAATTTTTTTTCATCCATCCATCCATCCAAGTCCATTTCTGATAGGGGCCAGGTGAACCTAAAAAATGTAGTGTTGACCTTTTTTTCTTTCTTCCAGGGAAAAATTTTGTTGCCGCGGAGGGCGCCCACAGGAAAAATTCCCCCCCCCTTTCCTAATAACTCTAGGTCCGGCCCTGCTGAGGCATGTATAAACACCTCAACTTTTCAATATTTTTTTTTAATATGTAAGTAACTATTACATTACTGATTGTCTAAGCACTCTAAGCGATCAAAAGCCCTAATAACAGGACGAAGGGCAGAGGGGAAGAAATTAACGCTAGAGACGGACATTTAAAAATTTAAATCTATTATAAAATAATACTCTCTATTAACTCGGCAATTCCCATGCCGCGATCTATCGACAAAATATTCTTATTTTGTGCTAGTTTTTATCTTTAGGTACTCAACATATAAAAAATAAATAATTGAAAAAAAAATACCCTTTAGTTTTTTTTTTTAAATGGCGTGTCAATTATAGGTCATACGGGCCGTTATTTGTAATATGAACTGATAAAACGGTATGAAATTACCGGCAAAAAATCACTTTCATTATAAGCTTCATTCTTAAATAATAATTTGTTATAACAATAATAACCGCACCTACTTTTTAGACATTTTTATAACAGCGAAAATATCACAAGATACACTCACACCCAATAAAATAGCAAATCGTTTGAAACAACAGAATTAATTTGACCGTTAACATAACTTCAGTGTTCCAAATTAAAACCATGAATACTACTAAGTATTGACATTTTAGTCGTAACACATTTGTTTTTAAAATTTGTTATATTGTCTGTTAAAGAAAATCACAAATTACTGTCACCTAGAGGTGACACTGGGAATTCCCGAGTTAATACATATTTTATCAGCAGAATTTATTTTAGCGAATTTCCAAAACTGGAAATTCAGCTTTTACGCCAGGTGTCATGGTGCGACCTAAGCCCGAGACCATATCAGAAATATGTTTTGAGGTCCCTAGAATACGAAAATGATATTCACTAAAATTTATATATATATATATATATATATATATATATATATATATATATATATATATATATATATATATATATATGTATCCGCGCGATAACTCTCGAACGAAACGTTTAATGCTTATGAAATTTTGTGTGCGAATTCGATTTTCCAAATCGTTGGATGAGTTCGTTAGCCAGACACGTCGGATGCCCAGAAGTAGGTCTTCCGGGCGTTTTTTGTCAACAAAATGAGTTTTTTGCCAGAATTAAGCAATTTTTCAAATTTTTTTTTACACCAAGCCCTAGTAAAAGGTAAAATGCATAAAAAATGTTTTTATAGCGTTGCTCTAAATTATTTACTTTTCGAGAAAAACTAGGAAATATGTCGTTCTCCATTTCACTCGCACTCGCATTCTTTTTTTTTTCTGTCTCATTTTTTGCGAGCTAAATTCGAAAAAAACCGCTTTATAAGTAGCGTGTCATGATTTTTTTAATCCAATTTAACGATTCGGCTATATTCTATTTCTCTGTCAGTTAAATGTTTTTATAATGTATCTCTGTTCCATTTTTTTTTACAAAAAAAATCCCGACGATATCTGTTATGTGATATGATCAGAATTTAGATTATATTTACACCTTCCTAAAATTAATAAGAGTTTGCTTCAATCGTATAAAAATTACGTTAAATCATATTCAAGCAATAATATTTTTACGTAATTTTCTATCCAATTGACAATACAGTTATGATTAGAATTGTATAATCAGAGCATTCTAATATTAAATAATTTTGCACATTCAATTTTTTTTTTTTAACAAAGAAAAATTTTTTTAAATTTTGACACATTCTTTTATGAAATTTCGATTAAGAAATATTAAAAAATTTTAAAGTGAATCATTTAAAAAGAGTTAAAAATAAATTAAAAAGGAAACATTTCTCTATTTTAACATATTTGTAAAGAAAATTTTACAGTTTACTTACAGTTTTTTGAAAAAATGTAATAACATTTTTACATACAATAAAGATTATATTTGAACGGTAGGAAATCCACAAATTTTTTTTTATTACTTTAATTAATTATTAAATTTGGTTTTAGAAGAAAATCTTCGTCTAATTCGCTGCAAGCCGAAAGTATAGCCACTAATAAGGACATTCCACTGTTAAAATAAATGGAAAATATAGTGAAATTTATTTAATGAAAGCCATTCATACACATTTTTAAAATATCCTTTTGAATTATATAACAAATAAAATCTGTGTAAAAAAATCTAATTGACGTGTTTTTTCTCAATTTCCTAATATTAAGTAAGGCTCGTTAGTTAGGGAGTGATTGTATCAAAATTTTAATGTAAAATATGATAATTTTAACCCTCTTTAAAAGAACATTTCGATTTTAACAATAAAAAAATTTTAAAAAGTGTTTTCGTTTTTCCCGGATTACCAAAAACGTTTCATAGGCATATCTGTGACTAAAGTTGCCTCCCTTTCTTAAGAAAATAAATTATTTTTAAAATTTTGTGCAAAAAAATAAAACACAATTAACGAAAAAAAGTACGCGTTCCCATATTTTTAAGATTTTGTAGTACAAGAAAATCCTTATAAATTCATCATATCTGTTATTGCATTTACTAGCTTTTACGCAATTTAATAAACAGTATCGTTTTGATTTTTTAAACTCATTTACGACATTTATTGTTAGTGAGACATATTTGAATTATTTTGCTAACTAATAAATTAAATTCTGTAGACTGATGTTTTTGTAGATAAAAAAAATTCTAGGTAACGTCTGTATTAGACAAAAGTCTGAAAATGGACGTAGAATCTCACTGTTATTAATTATTATGTCTTAGTCTTTTGAAAAATTATTTTTTGAACTAAAATAAGAATAGGAGGAATATAAACTTAGGGGTAAACGACAGGGGTATATAAACTTTATTTTAGATTCTACGTTTATTTTTAAAGAAAATCATCAAGTACCTATTATTTCTTTTTTGAATGTATAAATACAAAAAGTTCGAAATTATTTTATATTAGAATTTCAATTTTGGTCGACCCTACGGGTTGTCCCCATTTACTCTTTTCTCGTCTCTTTTGACCCCAATTTTTCATAGAGAAGAAATTATACGATTTTTGTTAATTTTTCAAAAACCACCGATATTTTTAAATTTTTTTGGATACTGCTGATAAAGTGACCATCTTCGCGTAAATTTTTAATATATTAAAGATTAGGTACTCATAAAATAAATACAAAAAAATACGGTGTGAAGTCTGAATGCGTACCTATTCATCCTTGTCTACGGTGCTAGCACATTTTTTATTGACATAAATATTAGAAACGCAGGAAAAGAGACCAGGAATCAACATAGAAGTGGATTATGTTACGATATATTTTCTGAAAAAAGTGCTTAGGACCAAAGTTATAGAGTTCAAAGTGATGCACTTGATGATGACTTTGAAGTTGACCTTGAGGTCAATTTCCAAAGTCATTTGAAAATCATTTAATATTTTTCAAAAGGAGTAGTTTACTTTTCATCCCTAAATGGTTCAAAGTATATTCGAACGAATTTCACATGCAAGATAGAAAATAAGTGATCAAGAAGTAATTTTGAAAAATACTTGCTCAATCGCAATCGGAAAAATAATAGTTAATCATATGTTCAATTGAATTCCTAATATGATAACTATAGAGTAGCAATAAAAATTTTAAAAAATTTTGAAAATTTCTAATATAAGATAAAGTTAATGTTTAACTTACAATTGGAGTGATATTAAATCTTTCCTTAACTTTACTTCTAAAATTACTTACAAAAATGTTTTCTTCTAATTTTTTCTATAAATTTGCGTCTATTTTTCCATTTCGCCAGGTTTTTATTTTTTTTATTTTAGAAAAATAACGCAACAAATCAATTTTGAAGATAGATTGAGTCAATACATGAAATTACTGCTTATAGGTACAGGATATGGTCAAAATTCGGCAATGGCTAATCATTTTCAACTGACCTTGAAAATCGATTTCTGGGTCACTATCAAGTGCATCGCTTTAAATTCTACAAATTTGGTACTCAGCCCTTTTTTCAGAAAATATGTCGTTCCAAAATATTTAGCTATAACTGTTTTCATCTACAGAGGTTGAATGGTGTTTTCTACCCCTAAAAAGCGTATTTAGCCGAAATAAAAAAAAAACACGTATTTAATATTTTTCGCTGTTTAATAAGTATGTTAAGTTTCATTCAAATTGGCGAGTATTAGTTGGGTAGTGTTATTTGTCAGAATGTTTTGCCGATCTAGTTTTTTCAATATTTCTTTGCTCGTTTTCAGAATTTGTATTTTAATTTCTACGGACAAATAACTCATTCTTTTCTTCGATTTGAGTAACTTTTATTTGCTGATGTTGACCATTAATTGATCGAAACATATCAAATATTTTTCAATGATTTTTTTAGCGAATGTCGAAAATTTTGAAAATTTTTTCACTGTTAGTAAGTTAAAGTATTTGAATTCATTAAGTAATTAAATGATGTCCACAAGAACCTTACGGACTACCATAAGTTATATGAGATCCCTAGGACCCGTTTTTTACTGTTAGGATAAACTTTTTACTAAAATTATTTTAGATGAATAAAGGTTATGTTGTATGATTTCCGCTAGGGTTTACTGTTTCCATTATTGTAAAAAATAAACTAACCGACCGATTTTGAAAATTTTTTCACTGTTAGAGAACTAAAGTATTTTAGATGGATACAACTATGCTGCACAAAGTCCGTTCGGGTTCTTGGGTCCCAAAAATATCAAAACTAATTACCCAGCCGATTTTAAAAAATCTTTTACTCTTAGAAAGCTAAACTATTTTAAATAGGTACAGTTCTTAGATGAGATCCGCCAGTCCCCAAAATTTGGAAATTCGCTATGTTATGCAGGTGCTGCGACAGGGGTATTTTGTTAATAATGGAAACACTGAAAACGTACTTTATATACCTAATAAAAATCATAGGAATTTCTAAAAAAAGGATGAAAATTTTAAAATTTAAGAAAAAATATGTTATTTTTTATACTATAAATGAATATCGATTTTAATTACCCATGACGTTTAATTAATACATCTGTCATATCTTCGGGGATAGTGCAAATCCGCGTATATACCATAGGTAAAGAGTGCGTATCTACATTAGACCTGACCACATACGCGCGATTGCCACTTGACAGCAGTAGATCTGCGGTATTGTTATTGGGCGATTTCTTGCTCGCCGTTAGTCGAATAAAGTATCTATCAAAGAGGTAGCTGCTAATCAGATTCCTGCGTTCACTGCCTGCGAATTTTTCAACTGGCTACATTTGTCAGATACGCGGAATTTCAATATTTTAATTAACAAATGGTATTATAAAATATTTTTTGTTATTTTTATAGAAAAAGATAAAAAAGACAGATCACGATATAGACAATGACAGCATCAGGGCTCATCGTCGTTCAGACAATCAATACCTAAACTGTCTTAATTCCTCATTTAAATTATGTGAGAATCTCATTATTTAGTATATTAATTTAGTACAATGCATAACCGATGTAACTAATGTTACCACAAATAATTTACGTTGCACGCACAGTAAATCCATAATGGTAAACGCATGTAACTTCAAGTTAGCAGTTTTAAAGTTGAAATATTTTTTTTAAACATTTGTTTGTGTAAATATTTAAAGTAAGAGGTGTACATTTATTACAAATAAGGTTTAGAATGCTATAAATTTAATAATGTCTGAGATAATCGAGATCATCTAACATTTTCTTCAATTCGAGTTTACTTAAAACTATTATTTTCCAGATAAGTCAGATTCGCATGACACGACAGGCCACTTCTATAAATTACCAAATCGAAGGGAATATTATCTTCGGAAGCTCTATGCCTGTAAACACAATATACCACACTGAAATTATTCTGTATTTACCTGTCTGTATATGCACTATTATCAGGGCCGCGGATAGGGTGGGGTAGGTGGAGTAATTGCTCGGAGGCTCGGGTTCACAAAGGGGGCTCGAACAAAGAGCGAAGACGTTTTTTTTTTTTTTTTGTTACGCAACTGCAATTTAGGAGAAAAAATGTTTGAAGATTTTTTATTGTGCCCAGAGGCCCGTATTTTTTTCGCCGGGCCTGACTATTATTTAGATATCTAAATAATTTTAAGAAAGCAAAAGTTTATTTCGATTAAATTCAATTTACAGAAAATATATACTATGAATTAAAACAAAATAATTTTTACCCCGGTTCCTATGGGATATACCTAAAACTTGGCATAAAGATAATAAACCGTATGGAGAAATACAAGGAAAAGTTTATTTTTGATAGAATTATTTACATGTAAAGTGGGCGGGTTGTTAGTTTACTAATTTAATTACTAAGTAAAAATAAAATTCGGATTCGAGACACTACTGAATATGATAATTTCATATTATTAAATAACTTACATATAAATCATTCAGTTTGTCTATGAATACCTGTATAAATTCTATTTCTGTGATTTTATCAATACGTAGGTACTATTTTCACAGTCGCGTAAATATAGGAAATATTTTTAAACATAAATATTGTAGATTATTAATTCACAAGTACTGTAAACACATCCAATATTGACTAATGTTCGATTTAAATTTGAATAAAAGAAAGACAAAATTAATTTAGTTATATTTATTTTAACTACCTACTTTAATGAAGTAAAATGATAAAAATCTTTGATCTGAACCATAAATAAATTTTCCAACTGTTTGAATGATTAATCAAAAGAACAAAAAAAAAAAAATAGGTTAAGATATCAACGAATTAATAATAATTATTTCTACCTATGTTTTTTACTAAAATGTTAAAAATATTGTAAAATTTTTGAATATACCACTGTTTTTCACACTTTGTTATTAATTCTAAATAATTATCATTAATTAATATCTAATAACAAAAGATAGTAGAATGGAAATTTCGGGCAATTGGTCTAGTTACTACATATCTGTATTAGAATGTAATTGTTTTTACCGTTTTATAGCTTCTAAAATATCAGTTAAAGTTTACAGTCACGTCGAAAATACTAATTTACCATATGAACTGAAAAAAGGTAATATTTTGAAAAAATCGGGGCTGCCAATGCCAGAAATATTCATATAATTTCAGCAGTTAGTTAAAAATATTCTTGTTTGCAAAAGAAAAATGTTACAGATATTATGAACCTTTAAATTTTAATTTTTTTAACACAAAGTATATGGTTAAGTTGTCTTCAGTCAACAAAGTTGGCTGACTTTACGGAATTTTTACTTTGAATACTCATTGTTAATGTTTTCTTTACATAATATGTAGGTATATAAGACAGTAGTTTTCTATAATTTAGAAAAATTTCTTAAATCTACAATTACCAAAAAAAGTCTGCCAAAATTTGAATTACTATTTGACATAACCGAACGTGCTATCTACCATCATTATTTTATGTTTACATTAATATTTTTCACAATGAGATACCTAGATGATTTGAATCAGCAATATCATTGTAACACGTTTACAAAAAAATATTATGCAACAACAATATCAAAGTATGTATATACAATGTATTGACAATGTACGTAAAAAACCATTCGGTATACTGTCTCTTTGTACTATTAACTTTTTTAATTAATATTAATTAGATGAATTAAGTTTCTTTAAATAGTAACTGCATAAAATGAAAAATTATTGTTTATATGTAGGTATTATATATAGTTACATTGCATATTATCGGTATTAGATATTAAAAAATCCCCCCCCCTTCCACAAAAAAAATGTAACTAACCGACTATATATTTATCATAATTATACGGCACTAGTTTTTTACACACACACATTTTTACATTCCTTATGAAAAATTCCAGAAAAAAAAGAGTCCAGAAAAAAGAGCAAATCTATAGGAATACATTAATTATATGTATTGGCTATACTCTGAAAACGATGTACCATTTGATTGTTAACATTTTTTTTACATATATATATTTCGTCTAGAAAATTACCCTTTTTGGCGATTCGAACTGCAGTGTACAGTTGAACCTTTCTTATGCAATAATTTTTATGTGACTTTTATGCGGTTTTTAAAAAAATTTCTGAGACAAAATTAACAAAAGAATGTGTTTGAAAAATTAAATATTATCTAGTGTTAATTCTCGGGGGGGAGGGGATCATGACCCCTTGTATATGCGCTTGGCCACATAAAAAGCCTTGGTGTTAAGGGTGTAAGAGTGGTTTGAGGGAGGGGTATCTATAAACGCCTGACCGGTTTACTTTTATTGTATATGGTTTTATGACTTTAAATGTTCGCTGAAAAAGCACGGTATTTTTGTTCGCTGAAATAGCACGCACTGTACGAGCACGACACCTAGCGATTAACCACTCCGGCCATTGTCTGTGTTATAACTGATGTCTAATGAATAAAAAAAGCAACATATCGACAGGAACTTTATACGTTAACTATAATATTAAATTGAGGCACTCTGCGAAAGTTTTGGTAAGTTTAAATTTTTTCGTAACTTATTCTTTATATTAAAGCCTTAATATCGATATTTGTATTGAAGTATGTAATAATATTGCGACTAATACAATACTTTTCAATCAAAACTAAAAAAAAAGTGTTACAGTTTATCATATATAAATAATTACTTTGAATTTTATAAAAATAAGTTTATCAGTAATTACATTAGTCTTTTTTTTATTATTATATTATTATAATTATTTTATCAATAAATTTCATGAAATTTACAAATTGTTTAATTAGTTTAAATTTAATGAAATCATTACTGTTGATAAAAAAAAATATGTTGTTCCAAAATAACGACAAAACAAAGCAAAAAAAAGTCATAAAAAATAAAAACTATCAAGAAACATAATCTATTATAGTATTTTTTCTATCTTTTTTCAGTATTATAAATTTGATCTGTTCGTTCAATCTCATCACAATCTGTTCTTTATTACAATGATATGAACAAACCAGCATAGCTATTATCCAAATAAGGTAATCAACTCTACAACCAGTATTGTTTCCCATTCCAATTAAAGTAATCTATGTTGAAATTATTTTATTCGTCAATACAAAAAAAGTACAACAATATATCAAGAGCGAAGGAAGTTTTATAAATTTAAATTAAAAATACTTGACTACTCTTAAAACATATTCAACATTATATCTGTTGAAATTTATTATATTATGCAAAATTTAATTTTTGAGCAATACTAAATGAAAGAAAATCTGTAAGAACCACCTAGTTGCACCCACTATTTTTCCGTCTCGATTAGAGTCAGGCGCTGATATATAACAATGTATGAATAATAGCCAAAAAAATCCAATGAAAAGCAAAGTTGAATTTTTTTCGGTGTTGTGTCCGGACAGCGCGTGTTTTGATGGCGCGTGTTTTGATGGCGCGTGTTCACAGAGCGAACATAATTATGGTGCAATAAAACTAAACTGACCAGATGTATAAATATACATTGATAATACAGTGTCGTGGCAAAAATGATATTGTCATTCTGTAATTTTCAATTTGTTAACAAAATTTAAATTTTGAATGAAAATTCTAGTTTGTTATTTTACTAAGTAACTGAATAAGTAATAATTTACTTATATTTAATAGCCTTATACTGACTACGTAAACCTTAGTTGTATTTTAACATCTAATTTTCAATATTAGCTCGTACAGCCAGAGGAAGAGTGATTTTAAGGATTAACCTATATAACATTTATAAATTCAGAGATTATTGCCTAAATTTGAAATATGAAATAAATTGTTCTGCATCGATTTCAATTAAAAAATGTATACTTTCTCGGAAACATTTACAGGAAAAAATTATTTTTAAAGTTACCATTAACTTAATGCTATTTTCACCGGAACTGTCCAAATTTGAAGGAAAACTGAAAAATTCGTAATGTTCCACCAAAGATATATAAATGAAAAACTGATTTTTAGTTACTATGTACCATCTGATTTTTTTAAGCTTAAAATAAATGGTGAAAACAAGATGAAATAAAGAAAAAGAAAAATGAATAAAAAAGTAAAGCAGTCGGAGGCATCATACATTTTTGTTTTATTTACTACAATATGTATGCCTCCGACCGCTTTACTTTTTTATCCATTTTTCTTTTTCTCTATTTCATCTTGTTTTCATCGTTTTATTTTGCTTTTTACGCAGTCGGATTTTTTGATTTTAATTAACTATTTTATTTAGGTCCTTTTAGTGTTGTTTAATTACTTAGAAGAAAAAATATATAGGTACGCATATGAGATTACAGCGGCTGGTAGCCAAAATTACCACGAATTTGACAAAAAAAATTTTTTTACCGTATACTAGTGTTTTTTTTTCCGCGACTTCCTCTGCGTCAACTCGTTGTAGATTGACTAGTTGTACACACTATGTCGTTATCAACTCCACCTACCCAGCCTTAGGGGATGAATTTTCAAAAAGTTACTCTTCGTGCTCACTTACGTTACTAAACAAAATCTCTGTACAAAATTTCATGTTCTAAAATCCAACGATTTTTTATATAATTTTTCATCCCCTATTTTACTCCCCTGTAGGCAGATTTTCAAAAATCCCTTCTTAGTGCTCACCTACGTTATATAAGAAACCCTTGTGTAAAATTTCACAGTTCCAGCCTCAACAGTTTTTTATATAAATTTTCATGCCGTATTTTACCCCGTTACGGGACGAATTTACAAAAATTCACTATTGGTGCTTGTTAAGTTACTCAAAAAACCTTTGTGCAAAATTTTACATTAATAAACCTAGCGGTTTTCTATATAAATTTTCATCTCCTATTTTAACCCCTTAGGAACAGAAATTCTAGAAATCCACTTTTGGTGCTTGCTTGTGTTACTAAAGTAACCTTTGTACAAAATTTTACGTTTCTAAACCCAGTGGTTTCCTATATAAATTTTCATCCCCTAATTTACACCCTTAATGGATAAATTTTTACAAAAATTCTCCCTCTTAATACTCATCTACATTACTAAAGGACCCCGATGGTCCTGTGCAAAATTTTACCTTTCATAAATTTTCATCCCCTACTTTATATCCTTATGGAATGAATTTCCAAAAATCTTTTCTTGGTGCTCCCCTACGTTACATAAAGAACTCGCCTGCAAAATTTCACCATTCTAGACCCAGTGGTTTGCTATATAAATTTTTCATCCCCTATTTAGGGGACGAATTTTGAAATTTCATGTAGCCTATAGCACTCCCGAGATTAAGACGAATTCAGCGATACCATTTTTACCAAAATCTGTTGAGCCATTTAGGCTGCAGGCTGCGCCACAAAAACAGACATAAAGGATACATACGTACTTTCGAAACACATTACCCTCCTTCTGATGCAGTCGGGTAAAAATAAAGTAATAAGGTAATTATTTTGATTTTGACAAATGTAGTTTATGCTGAAAATATATGTTTACTACTCACCAATAGGGTTTCCGATCTCTGGCCAAAAAATCGATCTTGTGGATCGATTCGAATCGTCAAACCAAAGATCGATGCAGGAGAAAATCGGCTTACCAAAGATCGATCTGACAAAAATCGATTCAATTTTTGTACTTACAGAAAATAAAAGAAATATAAAAGTTTTAAAAAATTAAGTTTTTTTATTAGTAAATCACAAATCAGTTTCAAAAAAAATTCAATTTCCTTTGAAGTTGAATTACTGAATTTAATATAAATAAAATATAATTCAAGTGGTTTCCAGTTTGTGCTAAAAATGTCACACGAATCAAAAATTTGACTCAATTTTCTATAAATGAATCATAAAAGCGGTAAAATTATTTGACAACATAAATAGTTAAAATATATTCTACAATAATTTTAAAAAATCATATTTTTACAAAAATTATTCTAATTTAAATTTGAAAAAGATCGATCTCCGATCCCGTAAATTTTTCACGATCTCTGTATCGATTTAGTCTTCAAAGAATCGATTCAAAAAATCGAAGATCGACCCTCCAAAAATAGATTTTCGATAAAATCGAATCGAGATCGGAAACCTTACTCACCAACAAATTTAATAGGTAAATTTGTAATTTAATAGGTAAATTTATTTACCTATTATTTATTAACAGAACAATTTATATTTCATATTTCAAATTTAGGTAATAATCTCTGAATTTATAAATGTTATATAGGTAAATCCTTAAAATCACTCTTCCTCTGGCTGTACGAGCTAATATTGAAAATTAGACGTTAAAAGAAAACTAAGGTTTACGTGGTCAGTATAAAGCTATTAAATATAAGTAAATTATTACTTATTCAGTTAGTAAAATAACAAACTAGAATTTTCATTCAAAATTAAAATTTTGTTAAAAAATTGAAAATAACAGAATGACAGTATCATTTTTGGCACGGCACTGTATAATACTTAATTCCATACAGTACCATAATATAGTACCTGGTCAGTTTATTTTATTGTGTATAGTTTTATGACTCTTATGCGCTCTTAAAACACGTAATTTTTTTTTCTGGGAGGGGGGGGGGGGCGTCAGGGAAATTTTTAAGAAAAGTGGTTACATAGTTACAAATTAAAATTTTAAGTATTTTTTTTTTTTTTAAAAATACAAAATATAAATCTTTTTCAAAACTTAGAAATTCTGCCTCCAGTCCCCTCAGGTGTGAAATCTATATGTTTCAAGTCACGCTCATCCACAGTGAGATCATTTGGAAAAAAAATTGATTGTAGATTACAGATACGCTACGACTTCTATTCTGCATTTCAACAATTTTTTTCATTTTGATAAGAAAGATAAAAGTGTTTCAAAAAAAATCATTTCAGGTCAAGAGATTTTATATATATATATATATATATATATATATATATATATATATATATATATATATATATATATATATATATATATATATATATATATATATGTGGGATAATAAAAATAAATGTATCTAGATACAGATACAAGATACGTAAATTTGTATCTAGATACTGATTTCAGATACTTGTATTTAGATATTATACAGCACTGATAATATATATATATATATATATATATATATATATATATATATATATATATATATATATATATATATATATATATATATATATATATATGTCCGCACAATAACTCTCGAACGAAATGTCTTATTTTAACGAAATTTGGTGAAAATATTGAAAGTCCCAAACCGTTGGACGAGTTCGTTAACCAAACACGTCCAATGCCCGGAACATTGTTTTTTGCATTTTTGCGAAATTTTTTTACACCACTGAAACGGGGAGAAAAAATCACACAAAAAAGGTCTTTAAACTATTATTCTATGTCAACTAGTTTCCGAAAAAAACTAATTTTTGTAAGCGGAAATTCGCTATGTTTTTTTATAGAAAAAAGAGAAAAAAGTGAGAAAGTTATAAATTTTTTTTGAAATTTTTGTTTTACAAAAAAGCAGGGGCGGCATTTTTTACAGTATATCGGGCGCACTTAAGGTGAATACGTCCCTGAATAATGTACCAAGCGAATAAAAAATATTAATCATTTAAAGAAATTGAAGAAATGAAAATATAGTTCCGCTGATTTGCTAGAAATGCTTCTGTCACTAAAAATTATGCTACAAACATTACAAAGGACGAAATTTTAATTTATTTGTCATAAAACGTGGTTTGGTAAAGTTAGGTGGTTTGATTAGAATTGTTGGTATTGCTCAATACTACAACATGTTAACTAGTATATTAAGTATATTTAAATTTCTAAAATCTCACCTCTTTAAAATCATATGCGTATATCAATTTACTGTCACAGTAAATAATTTAACGTTTTTTTTTAATATTATTATTATTATTATTATTATTATTATTATTATTTTATTGCAGAGAATGCTGGCGTTCCAAACGAAAATTTTGTTAGCCTAACGTTAGCTAACGGAGCTTTCACCGTTACAAACCGGAGGGCTCTGATTCAAAAAATTAATGCACGTTAATTATTTTTCATGGTTTTTCACGGTATAAATACTTGAATTTTTGAAGCACAGCCACATTTAAAAATTATGAAATAAAAATATTCAGTCATCATGTTAGAAATTGTTGTTTTAATATATAATGTACGTTAATTTTTGAATGCGTGCCCTCTGGTTTGTAACGGTGAAAGCTCCGTTAGCTAACGTTAGGCTAACAAAATTTTCGTCTGGAACGCCAGCAATATTTGCAACATTTACAAAATTAATTAATAATGAACCAATTAAAACCTTAATATGGCGACCTTCGCATAGCACATGATTTTTGTTTTAAAATATAAACAAGTTTTTATACCTAATTTAATAGCGTTAAAAATTATTATTTTACTTATTAAATTTTATATTAAAAAAAAAAATTTAGAGTACCTACCTATAACATTGAATAATGGTTACATTTATTGTAATGAAAACTAAAGTAAAATTTTTTTTGATAATCAGTTACTCATTGAAAATACTTAATTACATATTATTTTTAGTATTCTGTAGATTAAAGCCTGATCGATTAAACTACACTGTATCAATAATAATTTCAATTAATTAGTGGAGTATCAAAATCGCATGTAAAATAGGATCATAACGGAAATTTTTTTGTTGGGTTTTTTTAATATTGTACTTAATAAAGCATGCTGTAGGTGCAATGCAATTTAAAATGTTATAATTACCAAATTACCACGTTATAGACAAGCGAAAATTCATGGCACTAAAAATCACCACAAACCGCACGCACTTTTTCACGCAGTACACGCACACTTTATTATGTAACTAACACAAAAATATTGTATAAAATTCACTGCTCTAACTATTTACAATATGTACATTGATATAGCGTGCAATCATTATATAAAATATGCACATAGTTGCATTAAGTTAAAGTTTTCGTTTGACGAAATGAACACAGAACACTAAACACTCATTTATTATGTACGAATGTAAAAAAATACCTGAAATTGAATAACAGAACACAAAACCAAAGAACCAAATAACACAGAATAGCAACTGTTCGGTTCGAAAAAAAAAATAATTGTTGTTACAAATGCAGCGAATAAACGACAACTACACCAAACTACACTACTAAATGAGGGTTACAAAAGGTTGTTTTTACATGATATGTAAGTCTGTATGTAATAATAATAATATATGTACGTAGAATTTCTGTATAGTCAAAAAACTATTATGAATATGCCTGTTGAAAAAAAAAATATTATGGGTGTATTTGTTTATTAAGTAATCGTGTCGACTGAGGAGCGGAGAGGCTTCATAATACGCTGCTTGCGGACGACTATGTCTGTGAGGACGTAAGGAGAGTTGCTGTTGTCTTTTCGCTTACGTACACACTCGCATACAAAACATTAAAATGTACATATGTATGTATAACCATCGTTAATATATCGCATTACCACTAACTAATAAATAAAATATACACATGAATTCAGATTTAAATCGTTCTGAAAGTTTAAACGTTAAAAAGTAAGGCAAGTCGGTTATGCACAGGGCTGGGAACTATTTAAAATGATTTCATTTTAAATATGTATTTAAAATACAGAATGGCATTTTGCATTTTCTATTTTAAATAAGTTCAAACAAACCATTTTCCATTTTGTATTTAAAATGAAAATCTGAATCCATTTTACATTTAAAATGAAAATGCATGTATACTCAAATTTATGTGTACATGTGTTGACACTTATGACTCATATTAATCACAGAACTCGAATTGAACACAGTCTAACAAATTGTAAGTTAACTGTAACTTGATTAAATTGACTCAAATTTTTTATAACTTGAGTTGCAATGTCAGCTGAGTTAAATTTGCTACTAGAGCCGCAGTTCTCTCAAGTCAAATTTTTGTTGTGACTCAAGTTGTGTACTATTATCTTTAACACACGTCGATAAGAATATTTTGGTATTTCGAGGAGATGATATCCATAATTTAGAAGTCGCAGTCGCAGCATAGTCAAGGTTGAATTAAATTTTACAATATTTTTAAGTAACAATATTTCAAGAGTTAAATTTCGTTTTCATACCATGCAAACTTGATAAAATTTTCTCAAAAGATTGCTCTTATTTAATTTCAGTACGTTTGACATTTTCTTAGCTTTTATTAATATAACTAAATAATGATAACAAATTTATAGAATAGAAAAGTATAAAAAGCATTTTGCATTTTATAATCCATTTTAGATAGGGTGGGTTGGGGTAAAATGGGTATATTGGGGTAAAACGGGTATAATTTCTATTTTACTTTATAAATATTAAATTACTGATAAGATTTATCAGGAAAAATTACATATATATGAAGAATATATTCTAATATTATATTATGCACTCAAAGTGAGTTAGCAGCACTATAATTGGCTTAAAGAGAAAATAAACATATGTTAAACGGTTTCATTGTTGTCAATTACACCTAACAGAAAATAGTGTTGACAGTTAACCTGATGAACTAGGAGCTTAAAAATTAGGTATGTATACATTCAAGATATAGTTTTTCAATATTTAAATGAGATGACTTATCAAGTACGGCAATAATCAGCAGTATTGTTCGCAGCATGTTACCTACTTATCTATTTGAATGCAAAAAGAAACCGTCGCTTGTAAAACAGGTAATAAATTTAAATACAATTGGAGTGAACATAGGGTGGTATTTGTTGTAAGCAATAAAATAATTTAACATCTTGAAAGTTTATGGTCACTAATAACACCCTCTCGAAAAGTCATCCCAATAATTGTTGGAAAAGGTATACCTATTTTTACTTTTAATTAGTTAAATTTCTTTTTTTTAAATAGTTTTTATGTTATTAATACTTTATTGATATGGGGTAAAATGGGTATAACGCTTTAAAAACTGAAAAATAACCTTATTTTGTTGTTTCAAGACATGCCACGCACGTATTTGATAAAGAAACCTGTTAAATACGATGAAAATGCTATTAAGGACGCAAAAGAAGAAGTTGCTGAAGGAAACTCAGTGTATTTGTAATATACTCAGGCTAATAGGCCTAAATAAGAAGTTTTCATTTCCTTAATTTTTTTCTTATATATATCTAGTGTAACAATAAATTTTTTCAAGTACTAATGAATATTTATTTTTTACTATACCTATACTTAACCTATATACTGCCATAAAACAGGTGTATCACTTGTAATTAATATGTTTTACATAGAAAACATGTTTTATATCCATTTTCCCCCAACCACGGGGTAAAATAGGTATAGTACAAAAAATTATTATAATTTTAACACTAAATAGTTTTTTAACTGATACTACATATTAAACTATTCTAAGATATCATAATGACAAACTGAAACCATAAAATGATCTTTAAAAATTAAATTTTCTTTTCTGTTTGGCTTGAAAGTTAAAATGAGCTTATTTTTATACCCATTTTACCCCAACCCACCCTAGCTATTTTCCATTTTCTATTTTAAATATGTTCAGCAAAACCATTTTCCATTTTGTATTTTAAATGCATTTTTGGAAACCATTTTCCATTTTCTATTTTAAATGGTTTCTATGAACCATTTTTCCCAGCCCTGGTTACGCACATATTCGAAATGGCTAGCTGTGTGAGGCGGAAAACCATCGTTTTTATCAGTCGGCATTATAAGTAAAAGTTTGATTATTATCCTTTTTGAACGGATAGTTGATTCAATACGGAATATTGGGTTGGCACGAATATTGGGTTGGCTTTTTAAATTCTGACATTTTCATTTTAAAAAAAAAAAACTCAATCAATTAAATACTCGCCCTGATCATCTATGACTTACTGCCAACGTATAGGCAAGAACTGGATGCCTGTTGCCCAAAACTTAGCGGACCGTGGGTTGAAGAAGTTGGCTAGAATGTCTCATACGTTAAGCTGATACATAAATATATAGGATGGTACCATTTTGTGATGATACAACTGAATCTTTTCGCACAAAAACGCACGAAAAATCGCACAAAAAAACTTCATAAATAAAAAATCTAGTTCGCTCCAAATTGTATAAAAAAAAAAAAAGTTGCGGTGGATCGGGACCGCATAAAAAAGTTTCATAAAACAAACTCAAAATTTCACGACTTCCTTGCTTTGTTGCTTTTCTAAACAAAATAAAGTATTAATTTACATGAGAACATTTTATTTCATTTTTATAATATTATGAAAAATTGCGATAAATATATTTGTAAACAACTAATAATGCAATGTACTGATTATTAAATGATTAAGAACCATCAAAAATTAATTTTACCAAAATAAATTATTATAATTAATGTTTAGGTTTCGTACTCTCTCTTGCCTTTTGATTGACATTATGCACTTTAACGGCCATTTTTTTAAATACCGCATAAAAAAAGTTCCACAAAAAAATCACAAAAAAACTGCATAAAAAAAGTTCGGCTGTATATCATTCTTGTTTTTGTAAGTTTTACCAGTATGGCTTTCCTCTTCTCGATAAAAAATTCTCGGATCATATTAACAGGCACAAAATATTATTAGCCAATTAATAATTTCTGAATATTTCTTATCAAAGAATTAGAACAATATAAGTAGTTGTGAAATATAAATTAAAAAATTAAAAATCTTAAAATACAATTTTTTAAACGATTTTCCCATTAAATGACAGAAAAATTTTTAAATTCAAAATAGGTACCTTTAGCACGGAAAGAAGTTGCTTGGAATAATAAAACAGAAAATGTAACAGCAGCTTAATGTCTGGTTCACACCGGAGCGATAAGTAGTAATTAGTAAATAGGACAGTGATATTCTATGGCGTAGTAGATACAGAATGTAACCTACTTTGTACTTACTACTTACTATAATCTATCTACAGACTATCAAATAAAATAACATCACAAAGCTATTATAAATAATATAGAATTAGTTCGTGCTTTTCCGGTTAAGCGCTTACATATCAATATCACTCAATTCATATAAGGTGTGTTAATTTCAAAGACGAAAATTTTAAAAAGAAGCTATGTTAAGCTCTTACTCTCCTTTTAATTAATTGTATACAATCCTGGCATACAACATAAGGATTCATTTGACTCTACTCCCTAAGTGCTCTTAGTTTTGAATCATTGCTCTATCGTCATTATATCGGAATACAGATTGTACATAATTTCAAATAATATCACTCATAAGTTCTAAAGGATACATTTCGGCAATCTCGAGACAAAATTTTGGGAAAACGATATTGAACACGTGTTATAATTATCATTAAAAAAAAGTAAGTAGATACCTATGTAAATCGACCAGTGTAACACAATTTCGCAATTTGTCTTACTGTGTTAGAGTGAAACCGTGTTATAGAAGCAGCCCGAGCCTGATAGGGGAATTCAAAAAGGGGGCCAAGCCTAGGTCAAAGTGAAGAAATGTTATTATTTGCTCGTCGACTAGGGAAACATTTTTTGTTTGTCCCGGAGCCTGCCATTTCTCTCGCCGGTCCTATACAGGAGGGATACCTATATAAGAATGTAGATAACAGCCTAGAGAGTACCGTAAAATGGTCTTGACTCGGTCAGGGGTTATTGACTTGGTCCCCCATGCCGCGATTGGTAAAAACATTTGTTATCGAGAGACAACCTAACCTTTCACAACTGGTCTCGTTTTCATCGTTTATAAACACTCTAAGCAGCTATAAATGTCTTTCAACTCTGATTGGTTTGTCTAAAATATAATACCAGGTTGACCAAATAACCTAAAACCAGCGACGAAATATTTTTGTCTGGTTAAGACATAGATAATCGGACATTGAATAATAAATCGAAAGGAGACAGTTTTATTCGATTCTAAATTTAATCGGCTTCAATATTTCGATATGTGTATAATCGTATCCTTAACAGCAACAAAAATATTCGGCGTAAACAAATCCTATTATTGACTCGGTCACTCCTATTTCCAGTGAGAAATCTTGTTTCTTTTAAATTTAAGTATTCGTTCGATGGATATAACATAATTTAAGATGTTAAAATAGGCCTATGTTATTTTATTACATCCTTCTAATTTGTAAAACACTATCCCTATCCCTTACTCTATGTTAACCAATAAAATATCTTAATATTTGTATGTGGTGCGGCATTGATTTTTTTCCCATATTTCTTACATCTGACTTTGCAAGCTTTGCAACCAATTACCAACTGCTGTAAGCGAGCTCTGGTGTCTAAATATGTCCCCGAATTCGGACTGAAAAAGTTAGTTCCGACGTTCTAATGCAATTTAAGTAGGTGGCCGACTCAACAACATTTTGCCATGTTGACTCCGCCACTTCTACTTATTTTTTATTATTTTTATTTACACACACAAATAGGTTAAAGGGTCAGGGATATAATAAAGGAAACATACTTTATGAGATAGAAACGTACTTATTGACGTATTCAACAGCAGGAAGGAGTTATACCTAAAAATAGTAAAAAAAGTGACCGAGTCAAGACCATTTCACGGTACACTTAGCAAATTTCCAGAATGGAATTTAGCTATTACAGCCACTGTCATGACGCGACTTGAACCCGGGACTATGACAGAAATTTGTTTTGAGGTCCCTAGAAACCGAAAATAATATTCACTAAAATTTATACCTATATATATATATATATATATATATATATATATATATATATATATATATATATATATATATATATATATATATATATATATATATATATATATATATAAAGTATATAAATGTAATAGGCTTACGAAATTTAGTAAAAATATTGGAAGTCCCAAATCGTTGGACAAGTTCGTTAGCCAGATACATCCGATGCCCGGAACATGGTTTTGGGGCACTTTTCGTGAAAAAAATAGGTTTTTGCCAAAATTTCCACTTATTCAAAAGTTATTCCGACATTTTTTACACCATTAGAAAGAGAAAGAACAATTACATAAAAAAGGTTTTTAAACCGTCATTCTATGTAAACTGGTTTCCGAGAAAAACCAATTTTTATAAACGTAAATTCGCTATGTTATGCAGGGTGCTGCGACAGAGGTATTTTGACGTAAGTACACTTCTGTAAATTCAATCAGCTTATTATACTATAAAGCGCGTTTTCATAATTGTCTATACAGCAGCTTGAAATTAGCGAGCATTAATTTCACTGCTTCTACTTTCACTTTTACTCACAGTTATATATGTACATATAGTCTGGAGCATGTGTATTCGAAGTTAATAGTTTCGCAATGCTATAATTACTTCAAATTTTCACTAAAAGTAGTCTGTAAAAATAGATAAGTATCTTCACTCAATTATAGTAAAATGTTTAAGAGTTCAAAATAGGTACGGAACCTTAAAAATTGATTTTCTAAAAAAAAAAATTTTCAAAACGATACATATAAATAGTAATGGGTGTATCTTAATTACAGTTTTAATCCACTTATTTTCAATGACCTCGACAAAAGAAAGTACGTAATTAAACATACCGTAAGATGGAATCACTTTGCTCCCAGAGGAATAACTTTGCAGTTTACATCATAAATGAAGAAAGATTCAGCTTCATCGAGCGGACAAACTAATAATCATTTTCAAATAATTTTGATATTTTTCCTCTTATGGAAACCTCTTATGGAAATAAATATTCTACTCGCTATTCTGGTTGGGTTGGCAAAGATAAAAACTCAAAATCTGTATATTTTCATTTTTTCTGAAATTATTATTCAAAAAAAGTGTTGTTTTGCTCTTAGAAGAAGGCATTATATGAAAGTAAATGTGGTCTATTTCTGTAGAAAATTAGTTATCTTTTTAATTATGACATCTAAATAGTAACTATCTCCGGTATTTATCAATTTATCATCCATTATGATTTTGACGTTACTTTTAAAGAAAAACATTGTTACATTGCACCAGCTCAAAATAGGTTACACCAGTTTAAAAACTTATTTTGAACCACAGAATAACTAATTTTTTGTAACAGACATTACTACATATTCTTGTTATCTGTTTGTAATTCTACATTTTTCTTAAATTCATGTTATCTGCAAATTGACCATGTTAAATACGATTTATTGAACTCTACAAGTTTGAATTGAATACATGAGTAGATGAAGGTGTTATGTAACATTTTTTTTCAAAAAGTCATTTTTTGCAAAATTTTGAAACATTCATGCTAAAGTATTATATATATTAAAATTTAGTTTCAATAGGTTAAGTAGTTTTGTAGAAATTCAATAATAAACATTTGATATTGCATGGGAAGTATATGTAAATAAAAACTTTCTAACGCTTTTATTGTAGAATAAAAAATTGTACATATAACACCTTCATCCATTCATGTCTTCAATTATTTTATTTGGTTCAGAAAAAGAGAAATGCAGTCCTGTCAATTTCCACTGGTCCTGAGTGATGTTATAATGTTTCTGAATGGGTTTTCTTTTGCAACAAATAATTTGTTAGAATTTATTTTAAATAACTTGACCCTTTTCCTTACATAAATTCAAGAGTAACAGTGGCCAACTAATTTAAAATGAACTCAAATTTAAAATAAATTAATATTTCAAGTGGCAACATGTATGTATTTATAAAAAAAAATGTTATGAAAAAGATATATATGTGATATGATAACAGTTTCTTGACTGTTGGATGGAGATGGTAACGTATTAAAATTTTTTTTCATTTTTTTTTTATTGTTTCAAACGATTGTACAACATCTTAAGATTGTTGTGTCAAAATTTGAAACAAATCGGAGTAAAACTAAGATATAGAATTTTGAGCGTTTGTTGCTCCGACACGTTTTTGTTTCTCTGCCCTGCAGGTACGTGGCGTGGCTCTGTGCTCTCGGAATCCCTGAATTCTTTTATTCATCGATAGGTCTTTGTAAGTATACTAATGTATACTATAACCAATGATGCAGGTATGAAAAAATTTTTCATATTTAATATTGTATTTTCAGATATACAAAACTTTAAAGTGATTTTCTGACACTTGTCATTTTTGAAACCGGTGAACAGTTTGAATCAAAATCTACTCGACCGATTGTTTCAAAATTTTGTATACAGATTCCCTACAAAAATGACCAGGTATCCCTAGGAGCTTGTTTTTATTTTTCATAATTATTAATTTTACAATAACAAATAGGTCCATTTTTTAGACGAAAATCGGTGTTTTCACTTTTAAGTGTCACCAAAAATTAAAAAAATCGAAAAAAAGAAATTTCCCCTCAGGGATACCTTAGAAAACGATTATCTAATGATATCATATTTTTTTTATTTCGGATGATTCACTCATGAATTATATTGTTCACCGACAGACAACTTTTTTTCGAGGCGCCTCCGAAGATTTGCTGCCCTTGGCTTAATTATTTATATTTTGTTTTAAAAAATTAAGGAAATGTTGTTCGTATGTTGTACTATAATGTTACGGTAGATTAATTAGATTTGTATTACCTGTAGCGTCTGAAAAAATTCTTAAAAATGAGCCTTTTTATGCCGAATTAACGTTACCATCCCGTTAAGAAAATATCAAAACCGACTTATTAAGTTGCTTTTTAAAAACTATAGTTTTTTTATAAAAATATTTTAAAAAAAGCTTCTGAAAGTGGAGCAAAGTCAACCCATTTTATGGTATACATATATGTACTTTTCTTAATTAATTTACTGATATTTGGTGAAGCTATTTTTATAAAACGAATTAAAAACTTCACACTTTGATTTTATTAACTCGCTTCAGGGACAGACATAGACCTCAATATTTTTGACTCCATTTATTTAAATGTGCCTTATACATAAATAATTACATGTAAATTATGAAATTTTTCGTATAAAACATATTCCAATATTGCAGTATGATACGAAGTATACATTTATAAAGTTTAAAATTTAAATAAAACAAAATGAATGACTAATAATAATTGGTTTTAATGAATAATTGTATCCATAATAATAATACGATAAATACATGCACAAGTACCCATTTCATGTACAGAAAATCAATAATAAATTCTACATTGTACATAGATATACGAGTACATACATACGTGTTACCACTGTTACATATACATTAATATTTGTATACAATTACAAATATTTCTCATACAGCGTCGTACTGGATGTGTATGTACTGTACATACGTATTAACTTTCCAAGATCGGTTTCTCTCTCACACATAACAGAGACAGTTGTAGTCCGCAGCAATGGCAGCAATCGTCATTGGTTTTATTATTTGGCCGACCGAGGAAACTCTAACGTACGTAAATAAGTAAAATAATCATATAATATGTATAAATCCTTTCTATTAACGCATTTAGGTGCGCCGCGCCGGTTTTAATAATTTCTCAAATAAAAACACACAAATGTAATCTTACCGAAGTTACGTATTCTATAATTTATAAAGATTTTGTTGTTGTACTACGAAATCCTTATAAATTCGTCATGTCTATCATCGCACTTAATCACTTTTAAATAATCAGTGTCGGACCTTATGCAGTTTAAAGGAGGGAAGGTTAATTCGTTATAAAATAAGCATATTTTCCAGAATATTTTTTTTTGACAATACGGTTAATATAAATTTATTTAGGTAATTAGTACATAATAATAGAATGCTATTTGAGGAATATTCTGTGAACATTTTATTGAAAAAAATGCAGAAATGGGTCGTTGGTGGTAGATTTTTGTAGACGCCTCAGAAAAAAGTTATACTGCGTCATCAATAAAGTTATCAGAAATATTTCGTTAGGTGATAAATTTTTCAAGGTAACACCGTCGAAGTTTATTTTTTAAATTCATTTTTTCACTTTTAGTAACACTTAGGAATCAAAATATCGATCTTTGATTAAAAATTCGGTAACTTTTTACTTGTAAAATAAATTATAATTAGGTATAAAAAATAAAAAAAATTCGACAGCATTATCTCGTAATTTATGTGTAGAAAGAGTGCGTAAAATTTCAAAAGGATCGGTTCAGTAGATTTTGAGTTAGAGAGTTCATCGACACGCGTTTTTAAGTGTTAAGTTTTATACACTAGGGTCGGACGGACAGAAATTGCAAGTCTATATATCCGTTAATTTTACTCGAATTGACATTAAATTTTGATACAAAAATCTTGTGTTGTACATTCATTTGATAAATTTAAAAAAAAAAAAAAAAAAAAAAAAAAAAAACGTCAAAATACCTTATCCCCTAATAAACAGTATTATTTTTTAAATAACTATTGATTTTTTAGCGAATTTCCAGAATGGAATTCAGCTATTACAGCCACTGGACGCGACCTGAGCCCGGGACTATGGCAGAAATTTGTTCTGAGGTCCCTAAAACCGACAATAATATCTAAAATTTATATATATAGATATATATATATATATATATATATATATATATATATATATATATATATATATATATATATATATATATATGTCCGCGCGATAACTCTCAAACGAAGTATCCAATTTTTACGAAACTTGGTGAGAACATTGGAAGTCCCAAACCCTTGGATGAGTTCGTCAGCCAGACACGTCGGATGCCAGAAACATGGTTTTTGTTCTTGCAAAAAATTAGTTTTTGCCAAAATTTCTACTTATTCAAAAATTTTTGCCAAATTTTTTTACACCATTTAAAAGAGAAGAAAAAATTACAAAAAAAAGGTCTAAACTTTTTTTCTATGTTAACTAGTTTCCGAGAAAAACTAATTTTTATAAACGGAAATTCGCTATGTTATGCAGGATGCTGCGACAGGGATATTTAACTCATATAGAAATCAGATAACATCAAATAAAAGCAAGAATTTTATTCCGAGAATTGTGAAAAATTTTAGCTACTGATTACGAAATCCTCACTTAATGCGTGTTTAACACACACTTCTTTTAATTTTTTTTTATGAGAATAAAATTCAAAACTAAAAACTTCCTTCATGTAAAACAATAAGATATTTCGTTGGTTTTTAGGCCGGATTTCCACCAAAGAGACTAGTTGAGTTTGTGTTTAGTTTCTGAAATTGGCAACATTTGTAAGTTGCAAAAAACTAAGATAAAATGCAAACAAATTAAAAACACTATTTCAACCAAAGCGACACGTGTTTTGTTTCTGTTAATGTCAAATTTAAGGTTAGCATATTCCAACAGCAAAATGCCTAATGAAAAAGAAATTTTTATATTGGCTTGGGGATGGTTTTTACTAAATTACCGGAAAATAAAGATATTTCTTATAAAAAAATGTAAAAACCTACGTGCAAAAAATAATTTATAGATATAATATTCTAAAAAATAAACAGTCAAAATAAGTATACAGGAATATTTATTAATATTAGGCATATATAATTCACAATGTTTTGAAAATATGTAATACGTATGCATTTATTTAATCTTAATAATGAAATAGTACTAGTGGTACTGGTTATGTTATGACCTGTGTTGAAATGTGAACAGAGAAACTCATTTCCACTAAACCGATTGTTTGGAAACAATTCTTTGATGTTTACCGCTTTCCGATGGGACTCAAAAAAACACAACTCCAACAGTCGTCAGAGACTCGAGTTTATAATTTGTTTTTAAATTGTTTGTAAACAGTTGAAATTTTGTTGAAACCGACACGAGTTTCTGTTTTGTCCGTTTGGTGGAAACCCGGCCTTAGAAATATCATGTATAGATGGGGCTGACTTTAATCAATTATGTAGGGCAGGGGTTCTCAAATTTTTTGGGTTTGCGGCGTTTTAGACTTTATTTAAATTCACATCGGTGTTAATAACAATCAAATCTTGTGACTTGTATAAAGCTAACTCCAGTAACAAGGTAATGTTCTGAAGTTTTTTGAGTGACTGGTGATGACCAAAAGGAAAAATTTTACTTTTGACGTTCTGATCAAATTCTGACAAGTCAATTTTTTTTAAAATAAAAATAAATTGGAACTCCAAGATGAGCAACAAAATGTTCTTTTCTCCTCCTGAATTGCAGTTCTTGGAGATCTTATGACGGTCTAAGGAAAATAAAATATTTAACTTTCTATTAAAAAGATAATTTTCTTTACTATGAATCTACTTGATGAATTAAAGTCAAATTTATATTAAATGAAAGTGACTCATACCGAAAATAAAATTTTGTCACAAATAACAGTTATAATTTCTACTATCCTTTCTGAATACCGTGAAATTGTCTTGAATCGATCAGAGGTTGTTGACTCGGTCACCCATGTCACGATTGGTAAAAACATTTGTTATTAAGAGACCAGACAACCTAACCTTTCAAAATGTCTCGTTTTCATCGTTTATAAACATTCTAAGCAGCTGTAAATGTCTTCCAACTCTGATTGGTTTGTCTAAAATATAATACCAGGTTGACCCATAGAACACTAGAAGCCAACTAACATAAAAAAAGTGAAATTCGCTTGGAGTCATTTGTTAGTCAGTCACAGCTTAAGGCATTAGTCCGTCAGTAGTCGTCGTCGAGTCAACACACCATTATATTAACAATATACCCATTGTTAGTTGAGCACGTTGAACAGCTCTCTCTGGTAATACGTGTGATGTGATTGTATGTGTGTATACACATACTACTACAAAAAACCAAACTAATACACTGCAAACAGTGTGTATGTACACAAACAGACTACGTCACAAACTCATTACAAGTGGAACAGAGGCAAAGCCAATCTAGTTTGTCCCCTTGGGTTGACCAAATAACCTAAAACCAGTGACGAAATATTTTTGTCTGGTTAAGGCATACATAATCGGACATTGAATAATAAATCGAAAGGTGACGGTTTTATTCGATTCTAAATTTAATCAGCATCAATACTTCGACAGATGTATAATCTTATCCTCAACAACAACAAAAATATTCGGCGTAAACAAATCCTATTATTGACTCGGTCACTCCTATTTCCAGTGAGAAATCTTGTTTCTTTTAAATTTAAGTATTCGTTTGATGGATATAACATAATTTAAGATGTTAAAACAGGCCTATGTTATTTTATTACATCATACTAATTTGTAAAACACTATCTCTTACTCTGTGTTAACTAATAAAATATTTTAGTCTTTGTATGTGGTGTGCCATTGATTTTTTTCCATATTTCTTACATTTGACTTTGCAAGCTTTGCAACCAATCACCAATTGTCGTAAATAAGCTCTGGTGTCTAAATATGTCCCCGAATTCGGACTGAAAAGGTTAGTTTCGACGTTGTAATGGAATTTAAGTAGGTGACCGACTCAACAACGTTTTACCATGTTCACTCGGTCACTTTTATTTATTTTTTATTATTTTTATTTACACACACAAATAGGTTAAAGGTAAGGGATATAATGAAGGAAACATACTTTATGAGATAGAAACGTATTTGTTGATGTATTCAACAGCAGGACGGAGTTATATTGATAATAAGATAGCTATATTGATAATAAGCTATATTGATAAGTTTTATAAGCCTTATTTAAATTTTAAAAATAATAATAATAATAATAATAATAATAATAATAATAATAATAATAATAATAATGCTGGGCTAAAATCCATCCTTCACGTCCCCGTTCGTGCCCAGCGGGCAACTGTTAGCTTCGGCTAGCAGGCTGACGAGGCTCTGGTAAAATTTTCGACGACGATGAACGTCGTATGACCGACCGAGGTTATATCCCCCGTATAAGAGAAGTGCCACCGAAAGTTGAGATGCGTCTGTAAGTACCTTGACCGGAATTCAGCATTGAGGGAGCCTAGTAACTTGTATGGGTGTGGTTGCCGGAGTTGTGAATCGTGTTCGGGTTAGTCGAATAAGTGATAATTGTTGCTGTGATTTTTATTTTTCATCTTTGGTGATATTTTGTGCTGTGATATTTTCTGTGGTGTTTTTATCTGTCCTAGTGTCCACTGGATGGTGCACTCCAGTGTGACACAATTGTGATCTGCTCTGTGATAATGTTGATTTCTGTCCCTGTGGCTTCGACGGGTAGGAATGCGGCGTTTGACGCATTCATTCGTGTCGGCCACACGTGTGAGTCAACGTCTGCCCGAACGGCTTAAGTGAGCTCGTCTAGTAAGGAGACGTTGTCGTCCCTCTCACGGATGCGTTTGTCGGCGTCCTGGGCCGCTTCCGCCCCGTCGAAGTGATAGGGACTTTGGTCAAATCTACTGTGATACTCTGTGGCATTGTTCCGTTTTCTATGACCTCGACTCGGACGAACGTGGCCTAGTCAACGTACCGGTCTCCCCAGTAAGTAGACCCCGTACGTCTGACAGAAAAGCACATGTAACTTAGTAATCAGATATCTGACAGAAAAGTACATGTAGCCTAGTAATCAGACGTCAACTGTCCTTACATGGGCGAGTTCCTTGGTATTGACGAAGCCGTTTCGAAATTGTCGAGGTTACGGAGAGCGGAATCCTGTTACGGAGCAAAGAAATCTAATCACTGTGATATATTTGTTTTGTCTTTTTAACAAGTCTACTTTAATTCTCTCTTTCTTTTAATTTTTCTCGTCTTTTACGTTTCTATTTTATCTATTTTTCGCTATGTCGCTGTAGACCTGTTTTCATGGTTCTGCAGCGGTATTGTTTTAATCCCTTATTGCGTCACTGGTGAGCCGGTGGTTCTCCAGTGACGTAATAAGTTTTTGTCTGTGATATTGTTTGCAAAATATTCTTCTAGTCTTTCTTTTGTACACTTTATTTTTAGTCGGTTTCCTCCACTCCGGGTCCCTTTCCACCTCGGAGTGAGTTTCATCGTTGGTTTTCGGTCCTTGGTGGTCGGACGTTCTGGCTAATACTTAGCGTCCCGCCACCGGGGACTGTCCGCTCGTTAAGAAGCCCTGGGATGGCAGGGCTCATCGGTGAATTTTATCATGTGTATGTTTGTCCGTTGTCTATCGCATTTATGTGTTCCTGTCTTTATGTGTCGTTTTTATCATTTTCCCGTTTTGGCGGCGCATGCCCTTCGATGGCGATGCCGCCGGGTGCTGCTGACCGCGCCATCCACCGGCAGCAGTACCCCAATTTTAACAAAAAAAAAAAAAAAATAATAATAATAATAATAGTAACAATAATACTCTTAAATATTATGTTGTTTTAATAACAATGAATATTAATAAATTGCAATAAAATACTTCAACAACGTATATCAATGACAACAGTCCGCCTACAACCCGTTGTAATTATTATAATATAACAATATGTAAATAAATTACATGTACATATAACTAACCTGAAGATACACTAACCGTCAGTGACGAACAAGTGACCTGAACACACACATACTTAAGAAAGAATCATTGGAAAAAGGACAAAAAGTTTCATAAAAAAAAGTTTTTGAACCATTATTCTATGTAAACTGGTTTCCGATAAAAACTAATTTTTGTAAACACTGCATTACTTAAAATAACGTAAAAAAAATTTTTTTTTGCCTTCTCCCAGAGGCGATATTAGGATTTTTATTTTGGATAGACCCAAATTTTTGTATGTATATTATAATAAAAGGCCGTGGAGAAAAATCAAGGGTCCCGGAGGACGAACAAAAAATGTCGCCGTTTTTCTCCAAATCCCATTCTTTTATTATTCCTATTTTATTTTTGGATAAGCCCAGACCTGCCGGCTAAAGTCGCCCCTGCTTTCTCCCCTTACTTTTTCTATAACTACTATTCTTTTTTTTGTTCTTTTATTAAATAAAGAAAAACTCGATACTATAAATTATCAATATTAACAAAGAATCGTAATTGTGTTTTTGTTATGGAATAAAAATTATCCATTAAAATCGTTTTAGTATGAGACACTCCCGATTTAGTGGAACCAAACAATTTAAATGTTACGCATCATATCCACTCACCCGTCGTCAGTGTTTCCCTCGGTGGTCGGTGCGTCGCGTCGATCGCACGAAAAGAGTTGTTAGTTGTACCTACGCAAAATACGAACTATAACAATACAGACCGTAAAATGGAATGGAACAATTTTTAACTATGTAATCGATCTTTTTTTATCTACTAGATCAGTGGTTCTCAAACTTTTTGGTCCACGACTCCCTTTTGTACTTAACCCTTTATAGGACATAACATTTTATTTTTGATTTTTAAGAAAAACTTAATTAAATTAACGTCAGTCTATCGAGCTAGGAAAAAATACTAAAAAAATTGTAATTACTTGCAATAAGGCCCTAAGAGGTGGTCAATTATAATGCTACTAACGTTTAAGAAAACAATTGTGTGTGTATGCATGGTGGTAAATATATTGGCCACTTAATTAGTGAACTTTGTAGATGATTTCTACCAACTTAAAATTAAATAAAATCAATTTATTATTAAAATGTTGTATTATAATTTGTATAGAAAAAGTACAAGTGGCCGGTGGTAAATATGCTTACCACTTTTATTGGTTTTTGTCGTAATGCACGCGACAAGTTTTAACTTGAATGAAAGTGTTATGCATATTGATCACTGTTTACATCGCACCTTGAGAATAAAACTGTTACAACTGTAAAATCACTAAGTTTAAGATATTGAAGAAATAAGATTGTGACGAAATTTAAAACCTAATAACTTTTTTCCAAATTATCTTAGAACTTTGAAACTTTGTCAGGATCATTCTAACTGTTAGTTTTAAATGTTGTGATAAAATTTTTGTCGAAAAAATTCATAGTTTCGATTTTCATTGCAGTTGCAACCACAAATTTTTTAGTTATTTTACAAAAAGTTGCATTCTGTTTAGGATTATAATGTTATATCTGCAAATAATACATTTTTTCTTTATTATTTCACAAAATATTACTTTTTGTTGGTGACCCAAAGTTGTATCTGCAACTAATACTTTTCAGAAATTTTGAAAATTTCGCTTTATATAATTTTTTAATTGTAATTGTTAAAGGTAACACATTCCATAACTGTATTACAGATAGAGATGGGCAACGGGAGAATTTTCCCGGGAATATACCCATTTACAATTACTTTACTATTACTTACAATTAGCTGTACTTTACGATTACTTACAATTAACTGTATTATTTTACAAATGCGTTTTATTTACGTGAATATCCGTTCACGGGGATGCAGATAAAAATTCGCGTAAAAGAATTTTATAATACAAATGATGACGAAAATACAGAAATTTACACATTAAAATTTTAAAAATATCGATTTTTTCGATATCGATAATTTTCGATAACGAAAAATAGGTTTTGACAGTCCCAATATGTTAGGAATACCCACAACTTGCTTCGCTTGAACCTTCAAAAAATTCTTTATTTTTGAGTTACGATGCACCGTTTACGAGATATTTACGATTAAAAGTTTAGATTTTCGAAAAGTATTGAAAACTAATTTTTCTTAAAATATTTTATTGGTGACAAAACCAATTTGACTAGTGAGTCCGAATCAATCTTATAATCAGTTTATGATGAGTAACTCGGTATCGATAATTTTCGATAACGAAAAGTAAGTTTTGATAGTCCCAGTATGTTCGGAATACCCACAACTTGTTTCGCTTAAGCTTTCAAAAATTTCGTCATTTTTGAGCTATGATGCACCGTTTACGAAATATTTACGATCAAAAGTTTACGTTTTCGAAAAGTATGAAAAACTAATTTTTTTGAAAATATTCTATTGCCGACCGAATCAATGGGACAAATAGAGCATAAATTAAGCCATTATACAATCAATTTATAATAATTTGTTAGACATTAAGTAGTAAAAGTAATTAAACACATTTAACTGAAAATATTGTTATTAACTTCTTTTTAGTCGAATTTTCCCTTGAAAAAATTAGACTTATACACCCTATACGACAAGAACGGCGAGAGGCGAGAGTAGGGGCGCTATCCGTTTTCGGAGCGCCCCCATCACCCCCTTAAAGGTTGGGTCAGATCCAAAATTTGCCTAAAATTTGACCCCACTTTGATAGTATTGTTGTGCATCGGAATGAGCCCCATTTACCAAATTTGAGCTCTTAACTTCCATAGGGGGGCCCTACACATATTAAAAGGTAGCGGGAAAATAAATAAATAAATAAATAACTAAATATACATATATATATATATATATATATATATATATATATATATATATATATATATGACATTTTTTTGGTCCTACAAATATTAAAAGGTAGCGGGAAAATATATATATATATATATATATATATATATATATATATATATATATATATATATATATATATATATATATATATAAATTTTAGTGAATATTATTTTCGGTTTCTAGGGGCCTCAAAACAAATTTCTGCCATAGTCCCGGGCTCAAGTCGCGTCATGACACCTACTGTAATAGCTGAATTTCCAGAATTCTTTCTGGAAATTCGCTAAAATGCTTAAAAGCCGTTAAAAAGTACTTTTATCAAAGAAAGTTATTATAGTAAATGCTTAAGTATCTTACTGTCTCTTGACTTTGATGTATATTATGCATTTCAATGGCCATTTTTTTAAAAACCGCATAAAAAAAGTCGCACAAAAATGACCGCATAAATAAGAGCAGCTGTACATATCAAAAAACTTACCATATTCGATCTAGTTGTTCAACAAATTAAAAAGCCGTTTACACGTATTGAAAAATTTGTCTCAAATACGGGGCATTCATTTTAAAACAATAATATTTTTGTGTGCTGTTATTGGTACTATTTATTTTTGTAAACTTGATTAGTTTACAGAATATCTAGAAAAAATTAACATAATTTTACATACTTTAAATAACTAAAGAATCTAAATTTTTAATAAACACAGCTTAAATAAATTACGAAACAACTTTTGAAAAAAACCTAATTCTTGGGCTATTTTTCATTACTGACTTTTGACGATGCGTACAATGGAGCACACCCTCCAGGGTACGTCGTAAAAGGAGGCGCAATAGAGAGAAAAAATATAACACAACAGAAAAACGACAAAACTAGGGTGACGACGATTTTTTTTTGGCTCGCACTCTAAATTTTTGAAAAAAAGTAGTCTTTCTAGGGGGCGCTTAGTTTAAATCGTTCCAGAGCGAAAAATTTGCTGTTACGCCTCTGAATTTTGATATTTACATAATTTTATTATTAATCACACTAGTTCTAACAATGATTAAATTGATTTTATATTATTTATTAACTGTGATTTATGAAAAACTCAAATACAATCGCCTGCAAGTTATAAATTAACAATTACAGTAATTAAAAGAAATTATTGGTTTTGTTCCCAGTCACCCCAAAACTACTATATATTCCTTTTACGGTAATATGTACACTATGTATAAAATGATACGCTCATCCTTTTCTAAAAACCTATGATAAATTTGTTTACCCACACCATATACACCGTGTACAGTCCTACAGTCCGTGCATCAACATACTGTATAACGCGGTGCGGTGGTGATTCTTCCTACAACCCTCTTGTACCATTGGCTGTTATTGTTCGTCATATATAATATTTTTTAAAAAAGATAAAAATTGCACAAGATGCGACAAAGTCGCTCCTATACACACACCACATTGAAGCTTATGAAAGCTGTTACAGTGTTCGTACACCATATAATAATGATTGGTATACAGATTTAAAAATGTTGATACAATGGCTAATAAAAAAAAAAATGTAGTATAGGCTGTGCCCGACTTAAAACGTTTCGAGTTACGTCAAACAATATTTTGACGTTATATGTGTTCCTTAAATTTTACGTCATTTGTTTCGAGTTACGTCAATCACTAGATTTGATTTATTTATGCCGACATATTTGAATAAAACGATTCTGAACAAATTCTAAACCAAGTTCTGAACCAAGGGCCGGCGAAAGAGTGAGGCAGGTGAGGCAGTTGCGCGGGGACTCAGCTCTAAAAGAGGGCCCGCAGTCTCGATTACGGAACCGGAGAAAATGAGAAGACATTTTTTATTTTATTTTTTTTAGCTTGTCAATTGTATTTTTGGAGAAAAATGTTTGAAAATTTTTTGTTGTGCCCGGGGACCCGTTATTTCTCTCGCCGGCCCTGTTTGGAAGTAATAACAAAATGATTGTTATCAATTCAATGTTAATGAGGAAACTGTTGAAAGGCATGTCAAAGACACACGCTAAGGGTCCTTTAGTCAAAGTTTTTCGCAAATATCTATTAAAGTTATTGATACAAGTTAACCGAAATAATTTTCATTGAAATTCTTATCAAGTGCTTTCCCATCTGTAATTTTTTCAAAATTTTCGGATTCATGGTGGAAAACTTAGAGGGGGAAGAACACACTGCATGCTATTTTGAACCTTAACATTTCGTAAATGAACAATTCAACTTATTTTTAAAACGACTTTTTCTAGTGACACGGTGATTCCTACACCAGTGCTTCCCAAACTTTTCTTATCGCGAAACACTTTTTACGCGCTCGATTTAAAATAATTTGTTTTATAATAATAATGGGGCATAATGTTCGTTTTTAAGACTTGTCAATAACAGATTCCATGTTCCATCCATATCCCTACTTTGTACACTTTATACAAATTGTGTACATTACAATTACATTAGATGACACAATTATGTAAAAAGTTATTTTTAGAGTGACTGAATTTTTAATGAGGATATCTGTAACATTAGAAATAACAGGTGACCTTTGGTTTTGTATCTGCGTTCAATAAAGGTGGAGAAATTGTCACGAAAAGTTGAAAACTTATGAGAATATTACAGTAAAAGTTATTAAAAGAAAACTGTAAATAACATTATTTTAAAAAAGTACACAATAAATATATTATTGACTTCCACAATTCGTGATTTAGCGCCAATAGATCTTTCTTTGAGAATAGGCAAAATGTCCGACTTCTACCAATAACTAACGCTTTGGAATGCGTAAAATCATCTGTCAAGTAGAAAACATCATAGGTTAAACGATTTTCGTTCAAACTAAAGAAGAAAATTTTCTAAATTTAATTTAAGAGTGATCGTAAATTATATTAAATACAGGATACAATGTTGTTCTCTAACTCAAAATCAGCTTCATAATTTTCTCACGAAACTCTAGTGGTCTGGGGACGAAAGTATGGAAAACGTTGCCTTACACGATGGAATCTACTGAAAAAGAAATTTTTTTCCATTTTTTAATATGAAAAAAAATCCATTTTAATTTTAAGCAATCAAATCCATTTTAATTCTATTTTTATTTATCAAAATCTATCTCCATACCAAATTTCGTTGCAATCGAGTATAGCTGGGGTATAGAAGCAGATGAACAGACAGCCGCGGAACTCTAAAAGCTTTGTAGAACCTAACTCTACCAAAATATATGAAAAAGTATAGAAAACACCACCTGACCTGATTTACTTCGTTTCGAATTAGGGTATATAATACGAGAAAATAATACATAGAAAGACTACCGGTGATGGTAAATTCGGCGCGAAGGTTACCTGCTCCATAATAAGAACATGTAAACTCGGTGCACGGATTTTAGGGCCATTTTAATTCCATAGGTAAATCGACACGGAAGTAAATTACTGTTAAGGGGCAACTGCATGACAAATCGACAGCCTCGAATTGCGGATCGATTACCTGATTTTAATAAGTTGATCTGAAGTGTGGACCAAACCAAGAAGACCTCTCTTTTAAAAACAATGAGTTGTGCACTACAAATTTTAAAATACAGTATACGATATAAAAACTAGGTGGTGAGATTAGTTTAGTTTAGTTTAAACAATATACTTCGACTCACCGGCGGATCCAGGGGGAAGGGGGTCTGTGGGGGCTGTAGCCCCCCTTTAACCTACATTTAGTTGAACATACAATTCAAAAAGCAGGGTAGACAAATTTATCCAAAATTTCTCCTGGGATTAGAGGCCAACCTCCCTCCTATCCATTTTTAAATGGCTGGATCCGCCCATGCTTCGACTTTGATATAAGAAATAGTTAGGTTCAAGTTGTAGGTTTTTTCTTTCTGCTTATTTAAACAGGCGCAGGTACTTAAAGAAACACTGGCGCCGAATTTACATATTGTGGTGATATACCACATTAGAAACATAAGTAAAGAGTTTATTTCCATGCCGAATTTACTACCGTACAAGACTGCCTTTATATAAAAATATGAATAGGAAACGTAGATAAAAATTGCGATTAATTATTATTAGCTACTTCTAGTGTTTTTATTACAGTTTTGTTTTGGTCCATTAATAATTTCTTCAAAGTACTAATCGAATGTAGCCAAAAATTCTGAAATTCGTAAGGATTCGCAAATACACATACAACAGTAAATCGTAATAATTTCTCGAAAGTTATTTTAATAGCCATACTATCCAATTCTTCCATTAACTTCTGTCTTTTAGTTTCTCCATTATCATCATCATCGTCCGAACTTGAAACATTATGTTCCAATGGCGTTTTTACTAATTTTTCTTGATTTTCATTTAAATTTTCTACATCAGATACTTCCTCATACATATTTTCCATTTTTTTAGCGAATTTCCATTCTGGAAATTCAGCTATTACAGTAGCTCTTATGGTAAGACCTAAGTCCGGGACTATGGTAGAAATTTGTTTTGGAGCCTCTAGAATCCGAAAATCTACTTCACTAAAATTTATATATATATATATATATATATATATATATATATATATATATATATATATATATATATATATATATATATATATATGTATTTATGTGTGTACGCGATAACTCTCGAACGAAACGTTTAATGCTTATGAAATTTGGTATGCGAGCTGGAATCCGGATTCGCTCGGCTAAGTTCGTTAGCCAGACACATCGAATGCCCAGAAGTAGGTTTTTTGGCCATTTTTAGTGGTTTTTTGCAAAATTTGGCCAGAAGTCAAAATTTTTTTAAATTTTCTTTTACACCATCGAAAAGAGTGTAAAAAATTGCATAAGACAAGCTTTTAAAATATTGTTCTAAGTGAACTAGTTTTTGAGAAAAATTAAGAAATTTGTTGAATTTTTTTACAATAAATGCTTCATCGTTTTAGCAATTCTTTTCTAGATAAAACAAGTGCTAGTTAGTTATTCAATATGTATGTATGTGTTATAATAACAATAGTTCTATCTCATCTTTTAAATTAAAATAAACCAGATTTTTTAAGAATACGTTATGGAAAAGAAATTTTTGTATGATGTGCTCCTTTAGAGAGAAAATATAATTTATATATATATTTGCATACCTAGAAAAAAAATCGAAAATTATAGTTATGTAATGTAATAATATATTGTTTACTCGATATAATACTTATGCTACACTATATGAAATCCGTTCAAGTCCTGAGGATCCAAAAGCGCCAAAAATTGACTAGTGAACTGATTTTGAAAATTGTTTCATTGTTAGAAGGTTAAACTATTTTAAACGGATACAAGTCTTAGATGTGTACCGCCAGTGCCCCAATATTTGGAAATTCGCTATGTTATGCAGATGCTGCGACAGGGGTATTATTTTTATTAAAGTCGCAAATTTTATCCAACTATCGGTATGATTATTTGGGTTTTGCAAAATTTCTTCAATATTATTAAAAATAAATTTTAAAGAATACTCACTGTGTAAATATGAGTAAATTTCTTGGTAACTATTGCAATTTATTATCTTCTTAGAAATTGGTGTATTAAGCTCCTGTTGCCACATTAGACTAGTTTTCTTAAAATTGCAATCTTATATATATTATATAAAATCAAGTTATTATTCAAATGAGTTACAACAACTTTTCTTGTACGCCAGTAGCTTGACATTGGACCGAAGTTCATAAAAGAAAATTTTTAATAAGTACCGCCACCTCGTCGCCACCGGCAGTACCGGCGGAGGCGGCCCGCATGGGGCGCGAGTAAAGATCGATCAATGATCAGACCGGCCCGGTCCGACCTATGTCCGATCCGGATCGATCAAGTCTCGCGTCCCATGCGGACCGCCTCCGCCCGTACTTATTTATTAGCTAAATTTCAGTATTTTATTGTAGAAATTTGGTAATTTTAATAAAATGGTATTTTGGTTTAAAATTGGCTGTTATTCTAGTTACCCACCATCCGGTTAGGCACCTATATCTACTGAATTGTCAAATGTCATCAATTTATTCGAAAGTTATCGATATATCGAATGATACCTACGATGTGTACCGGTATCGCCTCGTCGCTACTACAATATAATATAGCAGCACAGCGGAGCGAGTGAGATTTCAGTGAGTGAGTCGGGGTCGCGGCGGACAGCCCCGTATGCCTCGTTCGTTCGATCCATGCATTTGTTTTACCTACACACAACATCCATGTGCCATCTTTGTTCTTCGAAAAACACATACATAACACATACAAATACATACATCCGTGTGTACATATTATTTTGTTGTATTTAACTGCAAAACGTATATGTACATATTTTACACATACATACAAAGTACATATTATACTTTACTATAATACAAATACATACATAAAGGCGGCGAGAAAGGGATAGCTAAACATAAATATAATGGAACCTATAACTTATCTGACTGTCCCATTTTAATATGGTATCTTACTTCATTTGCACCATCTATCTATCCTATTTGGTCTTTCTATAACAAATATATGTATACATATATTCTCCGGCTGCTATGTACGCGAATACGCCATGTAAGTACGCCACCGAAGATACATATTTATTATTACTTTTATAGAAATACTTACATTATGTTGCGCTTATGTGTGTGTGTGTTTGTATTCGTCAAATGAAATGAATGATGCAAGAACGGTAAGAACACTAACAACGGTGGACGGGGTGAATGGCGGCGCGGGGCGGTGGAACGTACACACATACGTATACACACAAACGCAAGCAAGCAAGGTAAGGAAAACAACATTTGAACTGTACGGCAGTAGCAGACATTGAAAAACGTTATTACATATTCTGACTGTTGTTACTAAAAAAATGTCTTCTCACAAGACAGTTGTATTACACTTTGCGGAATAAAAATCAATGAGATATTGTGGCTTCTGGCTAGTAGTACTTTCTTTATTTTATGTAGATACTAGCCGTACCCGCGACGTCGTTCGCGCAAAGCATTGTTATAAATTCAATGAGAAGTATGTAAGTGTAATAATTATACAGAACTTGCAAAGAATAATAATTTTTATGTAATGCATGCACATGCTCAAAATGGTTTTCCTATTTTCCCGTGGAAATGAGGAATTTTCCCGGAGTAAAAAGTATCTTAAATGTTGACCCAAGTAATAGATTATCACCACACCAAATTTCATCAAAATTCGTCCAATAGTTTTTGTGTAATGCATGCACATGCTCAAAATGTTTTTTCCATTTTCCCGTGGGAATGAGGAATTTTCCCGAAGTAAAAAGTATCTTAAGTGTTGATCCAAGTAATAGGTTATCACCACACCAAATTTCATAAAAATCCGTCCAATAGTTTTTGCCTAAAGTGTGCACATGCTCAAAATGGTTTTTTCATTTTCCCGTGGGAATGAGAAATTTTCCCGAAGTAAAAAGTATTTCAGATGTTGACCCAGGTAATAAGTTATCATCACACCAAATTTCATGAAAATCCGTCCAATAGTTTTTGCATGATGCGTGAACAGACAGACAGACAGACAAAAATTCTAAAAATCGTTGTTTTGGTATCTACATCGATAACTATTTACAGTACCAGTACAATTTTCAAAAAATATTCCATGTATTTCATGTAATGATAAAAGTATTCCATGTACAGATGGTCTGGTTCTAAAAATATTCCATGTACAGATGGTCTGGTTACAATTTTATTATATGTATAGATAATACCATTGCTAACCAATGAATTGGCATTATTCGAACTGATGAACAAATCACAAACATTTTTCGATACCATACCAATTATCCGATCGAAATAATATATGTACGAGTTTCGACCACTCAACTGCATTTGCATGCAATTACTTTGAGGAAAAATAACCGAATTTCACTATTTTTAGTGTTTCGTACCAAAATTGGTAAAACGGAACACTTATACAATCACTTCGATATCTGTCCAACTGTCCACAGGCGATTTTATCTGAAACCATTCAACGCAAAAATTTAAGTAGAGGTAGAGTGTGGTGGACCGATTGTAGATGTGAAATTAAATTTCGATTCTGGTGGTTAATTTCAGTAAATTGTTGATCCGTCTGTCAACAGATTACATATCCATTTATACATATTCCGAGGATATTTTGACATTTTTAACTGCAAAGGGGTTCGTGAAAAGTTTGAGAATCATTATTCTAAATAATGCTTCGGTTCCTATGAAAATTTCTGATGGTATTTTTGGTAAGATATACTCAAAGAAAATGCAATAAAAAAGAAACAGGTTCTAAAAAAATGCATATAACTCCTTAATGTATTTTTCCTTCAACAAGCGAATATTCACAACCAGAGACGAACACTAAAAAAAAATTTTTTTGTCTCTTTTGACTGGACGAAACAAGAGTTATCTTATTATGATTGTAAAATAAAAACAATACAAATATTACTTTTATCTATTTTAAATTAAGTAAAATCTTATTTAATATAGCATTTACGATAGCCATTATATAATTATTTTAATAAACTAATAGCACACACCGCCCTTTATGCAAATAATTTTGATATTATTTTTTCAACAGATCCAAATTTGATATTATTTTTTCAACAGATCACAGGTACCATGATTCCGTCTTGACTCGGTCAGGGGTTGTTGACTCGGTCACCCATGTCGCGATTAGTAAAAACATTTGTTATTAAGACACTAGACAACCTAACCTTTCACAATTAGTGTCGTTTTCATCGTTTACAAATTCTCTAAACAGCTGTAAATGTCTTTCAATACTGATTGGTTTGTCTAAAATATAATACCAGGTTGACCAAACAACCTAAAAACAACAACGAAATATTTTTGTCTGCCATACGTAATCGAACACTGAATAATGAACCGAAAGGAGACGGTTTTATTCGATTCTAAATTTAATCGGCATCGATATTTCGATAGGTGTATAATCGTACCCTTAACAACAACAAAAATATTCGGCGTAAACAAATTCTATTATTGACTCGGTCATTCTCATTTTCGGTGATAAATCTTGTTTCTTTTAAATTTAAGTATTCGTTTGATGGATATAACATAATTTAAGATGTTAAAATAGGCTTATGTTATTTTATTAAAGCTTTGCAACCAATCACCAACGGTTGTAAACAAGCTCTGGTGTTTAAATATCTGCCCGAATTCGAGCTAAAAAGGTTAGATTTGACGTTGTAATGGAATTTAAGTAGGTGACCGACTCAACAACGTTTTACCATGTTGACTCGATCACTTTTATTTATTTTTTATTATTATTATTTACACACACATATAGCTTAAAAGTTCAGGGATATAATAAAGGAAACATACTTTATGAGATAGAAACGTATTTATTAATGTATTCAACAGCAAGAAGGAGTTATACCTAAAAATAGCAAGAAAGTGACCGAGTCAAGACAGAGTCACGGTACATTAGTAGGTATTTTAATAAATTAGCACTGTATTATAAAATGTTTTGTACTATAAAGTATATTGAAAAAAATTATTTACTTTAAAAGCTTTCTTAGAAAAGTGTATTTTTAATTGACAATAAACTTGCATAAATTCTATAACCTAGTACATAGTAAGTAAAGAAAGCATTATTAAATTTTTTTAATAACTCATAGACATTTTTGTTGATTGGTAAAATCTGCAAAGGTTCAACGTAAATTAAGGTGAAAAATTAAAAAATGTTTTAATAAATTTAGAATTTAAAACTAAAAATTTTAAAATTTTCTATAACATTCGCCTTAATATGATAGTTACTCCTCTTAGACAAAAATTGTGTTACTATTAAAGTCCGCATAAAGGAGGTTCTACTGTAGTTATAAATGTTAAAATATGGCAAAAAAAATAGATAGGCATTACACGTTTATTTAACAGTTGACAGTTTTCATGTCGCAAAAAATCGAATAAATAAAAAATGAAAATATGTACCGCTGTAATTTTATAATTTAAAATAGAACATTTTTTGTTTTATTTTTAAAATATTTTTAAATATTATTTTATCTAAAATACATTTTAGATAAATGTACACAGAAAAAAAAAATTGATCTGTATTTTTTTTTCTTTTTTTGTATTTAAGGGATAAAAAAAATTTTATTTTAATAATTTCAAAAAATTTGAATGTAAAAATACCCCCGTCGCAGCATCTTGCATGACGTAGCGAATTTCCTATTACAATTTTAATTGATTTGGTCTTTTTAATTTTTAATCTCTAATAGTGAAATTATCTTCTACACAGCCTACATAATGACAAAACGCCCAATTGGTACACTATTTTGATAGCTAATATACTTTGTATGGAATTTCTGACATCGTACAGCGCAGTGTCGCAGTTAGTCAGGTTTCACTTGACGTTTAACAGCATCAGTGAGCATGAACCGGTTAATTTACTTACTAGTTGAAATTAAACCTAACTTACTTCATGATTTAGGAAATATCAGTATTGCAGCAAAAAATAAAGCCATTTACTATTGATGATACTGGGAAAAAATATAGGGAAAAACATAAATAACCAAATTTTACCATTTCTTATTTGTATAAACAGTTTCGACTTAAAAAATCCAAGGCAACCAAGTTTCCAGGTCGCAATTTGAATTTTTATATTTAGTAAACTATATAATATGATGTATAAAGCAAGATTATGTAAAAAAGAAAATTCCGTGAAAATAATTTCGATGCCTTATGCGCCAGTACAAGCTCGTCTATGCGTTGAATTAACTAACACAGACTCACTTGTGCATACTTGCATACATATAAAGAAAGACAGATAAGTAATATGTATTTAATACACATTATTTTAATATTACCTACATAAATTATTATATTTATACGAAAATTCCATTTAATAATAAAGAAACAGATATTACAATGCAACAAGACCTCTAAATATAATTTATATTTATTCTATAAATAAATCAATGTCCTTATCATATACTACAATATATACAATAAAAAGAGTAGTATATACTAATTGTAGACGTATGTGCGTTTCATACTTGCTGTGCTGTGATGTACAGTTTGATTGTACATTTTTTCAAATTTTTCAAATTTTTAAATAATGCTTTTCATATCTCTAATCATTTTAAACTTAAAATGTTGCTTTCAACTGCTTTTTAAACTTTTTAATTGTAAATCATTGTTGTTATTTTTTATTTTTAATTTCAAATGTCAGTTTGACATACAAATACAATTATGTAAGTAGTAATGATTTTTATATTTTTATATTTTTGTATTTTATTTCTGTACATTAATAAACTTTTCCCCAGAGGCCTGAAGAAGACTATAAATAGTCGAAACCGGTAGCCTTTAGGAAAAAAACACATTTTTGTTTTTCCTGGATGACCATTACTCCAAAATATCCTTAAAAAATTATAACTTTCCGTATCATCTAAAACCCAATTTAAAATATATGAATACTGTTACACACATTTATTAAAACCATACAACCATATGGCACTCCTAATTCCAATAAATTAGTAAATTACGTCAAATGTGTATCAAACAACGACCACACAAGAAACAAGCTCATCATCATCATTGGTGTATTGATTGTGTCATTCTACATACATAATAAGTGTATGTATTTAAGTACAAAAATTAAAACAGCTGTAATTAAACTATTTTTATATTTAGCTAGCAGACACACATGTAATGTATTTAATATTTATTTATATGTATAAACAATAGATTATTGCTACGGAACGGACATATACCGTGAATGTGTGTCTATAATGAACAAATAAGGCTTTCATCGCAAGTGTTGATGGATTATTTCCTTTCACAAACAATAGTGGATGTTCTAGACTACAGTCTGTGGTAGTAAGTAACTGTAATATGACGCATCTATTTATAATTTTAATTCAATGAAAATTATGAAATATTCATAAAAGTGAAATAAGAAAACGCCTTTTTAATGAAAATTGACAAGAAAAATAAATGTCGAGATACTTGATATTTTATTTAGACTTTTAAGGTCCATTCATATAGTCTACAGACACTGAACGTTACAGACAAGTATCACAGACACGTATCGTGGCAGACACGACAATTAGGCCGGGCGCAGTTAACGCAGGCAGGGCAGCGCAGTTTCTGTGGCCTGTGTTGTAGAACGGGACAGCGCAAATTGAAACGCAGAGCAGAGCAGTACTGCGTCGCAGGAGACCGATGTCGCACTCGTGAATGTGACACAGAAACTGCGCAATGCTGCGCGACATTGTAACTCGTTCTCGAGTTTTAGTTGGTTTTATTTCGTCGAAATGAAAACAACTGAAGAAATTGAAGAAAAATAGTGCTTCTCTGCTCTACTCTGTTTTTAAATTCGTGCTATCTCGTTCTACAACAAGAGCCATAGAAACTGCGTTGCCCTGTCTGCGTTAACTGCATCTCAATATGCGCCCGACCACACGTGCTTTCCTGCTCTGCTCTACTCTGCCCTGCCCTGCGTTCAATGTGCGCCTGGCCTTAGTATAAAAGTCACAAAACGTTGTCAGATTTGTCACAATTTAATTTTTGTAATTCATTGATACGTACTATACGAATAAATTAATTCGAAAATAATATCCTCCCAAAAAATTTGTAGGTCATTAACAATCTGATAAAAATATCTTATCCTTTACCGGTAATAAGTACTTAGTTAAACAATTATATGTACGTATATTTATATAGATAGAGATACTTAAAATTATTTTCAATACAAATACAATTCTGATTCGCCTTGTTAAGAAAAGCATCGGCTTATCAGTCGCAAATAACAAAAAAACATTTATTGCCATATAATTAGGTACCTCGAAAACTATTAATTTTTGGGTGAAAAATGTCACACTCAAAGAACATTTTCCTAAATTGGGCCCAGAGCGAGCTGAGCAGGATTAAACCTTTACACTAAAGTGTTTCTCCTAATGAGTACTGAAAAAAAGGTTATATGATCAGTCTTTAAAAGTGTGGCGTGGCCTCCTTAGACTTTCGGAGCCTGAAATTTAATCAACTGCAGGAAAGTTCTCTACAGCTATAGGAAAAATTACAAAAACTGCCATAGAAGAGAAATATGATCAAACCGACAACTATAACTGACAGGTGTAATATTTTTATACCAGTCTCATGACTACACGCATGGATTGTGTATTTACATGAATTGAGAATTCAGAATAACATGTTGTACAATAAGTGCGGGAAGTTGTCGATTGCCCACGAGGGCGAAGTTGAGTGCACAATCGCAGTTATTTCTATCACATTTGTTGAGGTGTAAAAGTGAAGTAAACAAAAAGAACTCAAAATTGTCCTTAAGGACAGCCAGATAAAGTCTAAATTAATCAGTCAAACGGATATTGACAAAATTTGGTAGAAATTAGATATGAAATGTGAATACGGTTTGTGTGAATACCCTATACTCGTTCGGCAAGCGAAGTAAAGCGCTACAAGGAACTGATTTTGTAAGAAAATTTTCACAAAGGAACATGAGATCAAGATTGTTCCCCAGACCTATTAAATAAGGCTCAAATCAAATAACTGAACAGATTTTAACCAAATTTTTCTCAATGTTATTGAGATCTTGAAAAAAAAGAACAAAAAGAAAGTGAAGTTAAAATTATCTCTCAGGACTAGAGCATCCCAAAGAATTCTAAAACTATCAAAGCGATATCTACGGCAAGATCTTAAGGTGCGGAAAGTAGATATAATTATATGCTACTGAAACATGAATATCGTCTAGCAACTGATTTTGTACAGAATTTCGGTGTATCTGATTTAAAACTTCTGTGACCCATAGTTCAAATAATCTTACGCAGATGAAACCGCGAGCCAGAACTAGTAGAGCTGGTTTACTATATTTTTAATTTTTGATCTTGACTTTTATAAATCTACTAGCCGATGCCCGATGGGATTTCCCATCGGCAATATCTTTTTATTAGGTACTCACTTTCTGCTCACTTTTAATTTTTTTCAAAAGCCTAAATCAATATCCACGTTGCTAACTTCAAAAATGATGAACTTCCCATACGAACTTTCCTTTTCTGTTTTAACCCCTTAGGGAATATATTTCCAGAAACAACTGACTTTTATTTATAAATAGAAGCCTGAACGCCAATTTTCATAATTCCTGTGCTTAATTTTGTCCTTCTAACCCCAACAGTTTAGGTTGTGCGTTGTCTGTCAGTCAAAGTCAAAGATTCATTAAATATTATTTATTTTAATAACCATAGTAACATATTTTTATACATATACCACTAACTTCAAAAATAACGAATTTACATACAAATTTTCATCCCTTATTAAACCCACTTAGGGGACGAATTTTCCAAAATCCTTTCTTAGTGCTCACCTACGTTACACAGGGAACTCCTATGCAAAATTTCATTCTTCTAAACCCAACGGTTTAGGCTGTGCGTTGTCTGTCAGTCAGTCAGTGTCTAAATCTATATTTGATAAATTTTCAGCCGACATTTTACTTGAACGTACTATTTTCAAATAGTATACCTACTTATTTTCAAATTAAAAAAAAAAAAATGAAACAATATTCCAAGTGATATAAAAATATCTTACAAACAGATCGCATAGCACACATTTACGTATTTAATTTGGTGAAAGCAATTACTTGAAAAAAAAATATATAAGAAAACACCTTGACTTACTAATGAACGAATGAATCTATTTACCTGCACGGGCTCTACGCAACACAAAACAAAAGTTCATTGTGAAAATAATTCATATTTTAAAAATATAACTGTAAATACATATAATAAAATCAAACTACATTCGTAACACTATACAAGAGTATCATCAAACAAAATTATCATATTACAAAAGTACTGTATATTATTTCTACTTTTGTAACAAATTTAAAATATTTTAGTTCGATTAATTTAGTTAGTGGTAATAACAACATTTAAAAAATAATTAAAAAGGGTTTCAAATAAAACTAAATACCGTGTATTAATAGCATTTACGAAAGCAATTATTTTACTCATCGATATTTTAAATATTTATTAATATGTACTTAATTATTTTTGTAGGTTTATAACCAATGTATCCAGATTTGATACCCACATGCATTTAAGTCCTTAATGCTGATATATCATGGCCTTGACTGGTAGTGCAGTAAACTGAAAGTTAAAAAGTAGTGGACTCAACAATACTTAAAATGACAACAATATTATGAAATTTTAACGCTTTTAAAACCTCCTTTCCACTTTGATCTATATTGCTCACTGATTACTAATTCATCGCGAAAATATTATTTCTCTATATTGCATTGCTTTCAATTTATAGCATTTTACCGTACAGTTTTCACTTACAAGGGGACGGCACAGCTTTGGGGTCGCCGATTTAGCTGAAATTTTTTTTTGGTGATAGATCCTAAAATAATAGCACACACTATTCAGAAAAACCTATCAAGAAAATATTTAAAAATTTTAATGCATCTAATGTACTAAATAAGCTTAAGTGTGTGGTCAGATCGTGACGGGCAGCCGTACCATTGCCCGTGCGGCCTCCCGCATGAACAATTCAATACATATATTTAAATGTACGTATTCAGACCAATACGAACTGGTTTTTGCGGGCAAATTGACGGACAATCTATCTACGGGCATTTTGCGAACTCTTGAAGTGGGTAGGTAATAAAATACTTAACAAAAAAAAAATATATACTTCAAGTGGTCATAACCCTGAAGGGTGATTTAATAATTTTACAATCTATTTTGTCACGTATCTGAATATCGAATTTTATATTTTTTTGTATATGTATATACCTGCGTGTTTTTGAATATGTATTATATTTTAGGTAAAAAATTTTTTAAATAATTTTCGGTTTATAAAAAAAAAACGCCGTGAGCAGCGGAGCCCCATCACGGAAGTCGAATTTTTCCTTTCATCTTCGGTATTGAGTGTCTACAAGCGAAATGTAATTGAAAGTCTACAAGCGGATGATTTTATTGCCTCCAAAGACGAAAGCTTCTATCGCCGCGATATAGTTACATTTGTTACCTGAAAAATGGGCAAGAGTTGTGGAAAATAACGAGGAATATTTTGATTAAAAATTGTAATTTTATTTGATGTATTTTTAGATAATAAAGTAGGTATTCAAAAACCGCACGAACTTTTGCAACGACCTAATATTTTTATTTTTACAAATCCTTCGCTATTCATAAAAGAAGTAATAAAATTTTTTGGGAATTTCAGATTTTGCATTTAACTGTAAATAGACAAAAAATATTTTTACAAATATACATAATTTTAGGGCCCTGTATGCCTACAATTTCAAAGCCTTTTATTCTTGACACGTTTGTCCACTTGTCGGTTCTATTGTATTTTTATAAAAATAATTTTTATGACTTGCCCGTTTCGGTGTGAATGTTGAATTTGACCGCATTGTGCCACGTTCCATTTTACGGGCAAAATGCGGGCACGTAATGATCTTACCATTCATTCTGTTGTAAGGTTCTTTCCTCACAACAAAATGAATGGTCCTGCGTTCGACACCGACTCTATTCAACAAAACTTTTTCTGTCTTATTTTTTTTTTATTAGGTAATAAAAATCTTATTAATTTATTAAAAAAATTTATTTGTAACAAATCTTTAAACACAAAATCATTAGAACTTCAGTTTTTTCAATACTTTTTATTTACAATTTATTTATATATTTTTTTACAATCTTTCATAACACAATCATATTTTTATTGGAAAAAAACTTAATGTTTTATAAATAAATAAGACTTTTGCTGATAAAAAAAAAAAAAAAAAAAAATTAATACAGAAAAAGTTTTGTTGAACAGAGTTGGTTTTTGAACGTAGGACCATTCTATTGTGAGGCAAGAACCTTACCTCCAACCTACTTCGCATCTTATGTACACCAAACTTTCTTAAGCTTATTAAGTACACTAGATGAATTAAAAAATTTTTTAAATATTTTTTTATAGGTTTTTTCTGAATAGTGCGCTCTATTATTTTAGAATATTAACATATTAAGTGTACTCTACCACCAAAAAAAATTTCAGCTAAATCAGCGACTCGAAGGGTGTGCCGTCCCCTTGTTATTTGAGCTAACGGCTCAATGATTTGACTTAAAGAATTTCAGCTTTAGATTCACGATATGCGTTGAAAAATAAGCAAAACGTATATTTTGAAATTCCAACGGACATGGTATTGCTTACTCATACGATCCGCTAAAAATCAACTGCAAATGGTTTTTTCCATGCCATAAAAAACTGAAATATTCTATCTTTTAAGTCTCACCAATTTTTTTTAGAAATCTCCCATCAAATTTTGAACTCACAAGATTATACATAAAAACACAATTCGTTTTATAAAACACTATCAATAAGTACTTAATTATTCTCAATTATGTAATAAATTTAAAAATTTTTATTCCATTTTTTTATATAGTGCTAAATATTCTATCAAAATATCCTCCAAGTTTAATAAAATTAATCTCTTTATTTGCTTTTAAAAATAATTCTGAAGAATCACCCTTCTATTTGACATCACAAAATAGATTTTCCATTTAAAAAGCATCTGAAAAACGCTTCAATTTTATTATTTCACTAGTTTTTATCAACTTCTAAATAATAAAAATAACTAACACATAAGTATCTACTAATAATACAATATAATAATTTTTTAAACAAATTTTAAAAGATTCGTACTAGATAGATAGATACTTCATAAAAATTAAAATTTTTAACTTAATTATAATACTTATTACAAATACTAATTAATCCCTTCTCTTCATTTCACAACATGGGAATTATTTTTGTTATCAGCAAAGAAATATTTATAAAATTATTATTATGATGCTAACATTAAAAAAATTAATAAATGCGTTTAACAAATAGCTTACTAGTAAAGCAAAAAATAGGAAAAAAATGTTAGTTATATTTACAGTTTAAATCTGTCGAGGTATCGATAATTAGATATTTTAAATAAATAATAAATGAAATGAATAAATATAGTAACGGTTCTAATTTTGAATTCTATTGTTTAAATTATTCTATAGATTTAATATACTCACTATGAATGTGCACTCGATGTGTGTATCAAAAAGAATGATTATCTATAATCTAATTCTCCAAAATATTCTTCTTTGTTCTTTAACATCCGTTTGTATTTTTTGTTTACACGAAAAATGGTGATTCTGTCTCGACGACAAAATATTACTAAAAGCACCTAACTGAGTTTTTTTGAGAAGACTATTGTGTGAATTTTTTCAATCGATAAAAATCGAAAACTTACGTAAATTATATTAATACTGAAAGAAGACTGCGAATAGTACTTAAGCGAATATAAATCTACTGACCGATTTACCTCACTCGCATTTCAACAGTATATATTCTACAAGATTTTCTAAGAATAATATACACCTAGATGTAGTCATAAATACGAACAATTTGATAGGTCATGGAAATAGAAAGTAATAAAATGTAATACTTAACCCAAACTGAAACTTAAATAAGTTTGAGGGTGTCCACACATCTCTGTTTTCTAGAATTTATCTCGATGTCCCGACAAAATTATTTTGGAATCGATTTTTTCCAATTTCGTTCCGCATTTATAACGAGTCGGGTCGTCGAAAAACGCTTCAAAATTAATTCAGAAACGATTTCAACCTGACTAACAATAAGTCGTTTTGTATCCCACAGAAATCGCAAAAAGGAATTATTACTTATTGGGTACCTGAAACATAATCTTATAATCTTAAACAACATAACCCGTCATTTCGGCTTTGCGTAGTCAGTAAAAAAAAAAAGTTGTTTTATTTCAGGTCAGTTATGTTTTTTATAAAGTTATATAAATTATTTTTCTTACTGTTGGAAAAAAAAGGATGTCAGTGACGTTATTTAAAATTTTTGAAACATCTTTGATCTTAATTTAAAAATTACCACGAAAAACAAATTCTACAAAAATGAAAAAGACTGATTCCTACTTTGTTTAATTATAATAGCACTTTATTATAATTATACCGTAGTTCAAAAATCACAAAACCTTATGAAATAGGAAATACGGTTCTAGATTAACCACCAAATTAAGATTAATATTACTTACTATAGGTATGTAGAATTAAAGAATATTAGGTATAAACGTTTTTATCTAATGAAAAAATAGTCGCAACTGAATTACATATTATCTTGAAAAATGCTAATAGTAAGTATCCATATATTATTGCCTATCAGTAATTACTATATTATCTACACATATAATAAAACTGTAATGAGACCGTTTCTGTACATGGAATATTTTTTGAAAATTATACTGATACTGTAAATAGTTATCGATGCTGATATCAAAACAGCAATTTTTAAATTTTTGTCTGTCTGTCTGTCTGTCTGTCTGTCTTTCTGTCTGTTTATCTGTCTGTTCACGCATGACGCAAAAACCACTGGACGGATTTTAATAAAATTTGGTGTGGTGATAACTTATTATCTGGGTCAACATCTAAGATACTTTTTACTCCTGGAAAATGTCTTATTCCCATGGGAAAATAGAAAAACCAAATTTGAGCATGTGCATGCATTACGCAAAACTATTATTCTATCCAAATGCTTATAATTCTGTACTTGAGAAGCATAAAACTGTAAGTGCAAAATCGCCAAGATCACACGATGTAAATTTTTTATCAAAATTACACTGTTCAGTTTATAGATTTTTTGAGAAATACGTTATTATAAAATTCCACGTTTCAAACAGTTTTAGATTAAGTTAAGCGAATAATCGAACGTTGGCATTTGGTCATGTTCCAGCCGATGTCGGAATTCTGGCACCGAGTCAAAGGGATGCTTCCAACGTTTGAAGGACAATGTTCGTTGGTTCGACTCAACGGCTACACGACTCGTTCATATGAAGAGAGACAACATCAGTGTATAAAAGTAGAGATAACATCAGACAGATAACATCCTCGTGCACTGAATAAACGTTTGTACCAAACTATTTTCATATGTATTGGATCAAACATTCGATTCACCGTGTAGCAGGAACATTCGCAGCACAAACTGTCGAACTTACTTGCACCAAACACTCGATCGAATGTTGGAAGAAACGTTCGTAGTATCGTGTAGAACCGGCTTTAGCTAAGTTACAGTTCTATAACTTTATCGAGACGAGCACACATTATAAGACCCAAGACACAGGTACCACGCGACGACCACGCGGCAGCGACAAAATAGTGGCTGCTCTGTGGCCGGTTATGTACGCATGTAGTTTTCTTATGGAAACACAAATTTCAAGACACACGGACCACAACTTGTCGTCATTGTCGGACACTGTCGCAATGTGTCGTCTACTGTCGTTGAGTGTCGCTGTTAGTGGCCAAAACTTGCGACTAGTGGACGACTTATAAGTGACAGATACATAAGTACCAGTACTACACAGTATATAACACAATATTGGTGGAGGTGATGTTGCTAACAGTGATTATACGTCACTCTGCCATTAAAAAGTGGCTAATATAAGTGGTCGTCTAAAACACACGAGCGACAGTACAACCACACGACAACGACAAAAAAGTGGTCGTCGCGTGGTATGTGTGTCTTAGCCCTAAGGATAGTGCAAGAATCTAAAAACCATATACAAAATGGAGTTACAGTGTTATGTTTCTCAGGTACAGTAATTATACTTATATACTTTTTTTTGATTTTATGTGCGAACGACGTCGCGGGTACAGCTAGTCATTAACATAATACTAAAAACAGAATGAAGCAAATTACAATATAACTAAAGAAACTATTATCGTTTCGAAAATCACTTCTACAATAAAACATTTTTTACAAAATAATAAGGCTTACCACATCGGTATAACTTACAAAAAATTTAAAAATATTCAAAATATTTTTAGTCGAATTTTTCAACTGAAAAATTAGACTTATACAGCCTATACGATAAGAACGGCGGGAGGCGAGAGTACACTGAGAAAAAAATACAGTAATTTTTACTGAAATTTCTGGTAAAAAATTACTGAGCTCTCTGGTAATGCGGACATAAGTGACAGGCTAAGCAAAAAATACGATAATTTATAGTAAAAATTTTAAATTATCCTATAGCTCAGTAAAAATTACCGTATTATTTATAAATAAGGCTTTTTTTTTATTTATTAATAAATAATTGAATTAAAATAGTTTAAAAGGATATTGATAGAAGGGTAAGCATTAAAATCAAATTATTAATATAGAAAAAAATTTTTGTGGGTTTTTATTATTTGTGGAAAAAAATATATAAATTCTTTATTTGACATAGGTATTACATGATAAATATTTTTAACAATAAGCACATTACAATAATTTGTATAAAAACATATTTCAATTAACATATCAAAACTATACAAAAATTCATGAAACAACAATTTTTTGTTTTAAAAATTTATTATAAAAAAAAAAAAAAAAAAAAAAAAAAAAAAAAAAAAAAAAAAAAAAACACTATATAAACATCCAGTCACATTGGTTATTGAACAACTAAATGAACCAGTCCTGGTTAGTTGCAGTCTGAAGTCGTGTTGGTCGTGTTATTGCGCATGCTCGGTGCTATTGCGCATGCTTGTTTTATTTATTCTCAGTTTATGTGATGCTTGGCTATGCAGTGGTGTGTGACAAATAACAAATGCACAACGACTCAGTAAAAATTATTCATATGTCCAGTATATTTTACAAAAAATTAAGTAAATTTTCCCGGTGTCCACTTGAAATTTTACTAGCCCATCGAATTTTACGCAGCTGTATAGGAAAAATTCTTAAAGTGTATAGGAAAAATTCTTAAGGTGTACAGGAAAAATTTTCAAATGAATCGTAAAAAATAATGTTTGAAACGCATTTTTTATATTTTTGCTTAATAATTTCCTACGGACTAGTCACTTAAGACTCGTTTACCGGAGGCAGCTCAGTAATTTTTTCTCTGTGTAGGGGCGCTATCTGTTTTCGGACCCGTAGAACACGATTATGTATATATATATATATATATATATATATATATATATATATATATATATATATATATATATATATATATCGCCCCTTGAGAATAAAACTGTTGCAACTGCAAAATCACTAATTTTAAGATATTAAAGAAATAAGATTTTGAAGAAATTTAAAACCGAATAACTTTTTTCCAAATCATCTTAGAACTTTAAAACTTTGCTAGGTTCATTCTAACAGATAGTTTTAAATGTTGTGATAAAAATTTTGTCGAGAAAATTCATAGTTTAAATTTTCATTGCAGTTGTAACCAAAAATTTTTTAGTTATTTTACAAAAAGTTGCATTCTGTTTAGGATTATAATGTTATATCTGCAAATAATACATTTTTTCTTAATTATTTCACAAAATATTACTTTTTGTTGGTGACGCAAAGTTGTATCTGCAACTAATACTTTTCAGAAATTTTGAAAATTTCGCTTTATATAATTTTATAATGGCAATTGTTTAAGGTAACAAACTCCATAATTATATTACAGATAGAGATGGGCAACGGGAAAATTCCTAGTGGGAATTTTCCCGGGAATATTCCCATTTGGGTAATTATTAAGTATTTTCCCGGGAAAATTCCCAAGGTAACACATTCCATAACTGTATTACAGATAGAGATGGGCAACGGCAAAATTTCCGATAGGAATTTTCCCGGGAATATTCTCATTTGGGTAATTATTGAGTATTCTCCCGGGAAAATTCCCGAAACCTGAGTAAAAACGATTACTTACAATTAGCTGTGCTATTTTACAAATGCGTTTTTAATTAAAGACCGCGACACCGGTCCCTCAATTTACGTGAATATTCGTTTCATGGGGATTCAATTTATGCGGATAAAAAATCGCGTAAATTAAATCCGTCATTATAAAAAAAAGATACTGGAAATAAAAGCTACCAAAAATTGTAGAGAATTTTATAATACTTTAAATGATAACGAAAATGTAGAAATTTACACGTTAAAATTTTAAAAATATCGTTTTTTTTCGATATCGATAATTTTCGATAACGAAAAATAGGTTTTGACAGTCCCAATATATTAGGAATACCCACAACTTGCTTCGCTTAAGCCTTCAAAAATTTCGTTATTTTTGAGCTACGATGTACCGTTTACGAGATATTTACGACCAAAGGTTTACGTTTTCGAAAAGTATTGAAAACTAATTTTTTTGAAAATATTTTATTGGTGACAAAACCAATTTGACTAATCAGTCTGAATCAATTAATTATAATCAGTTTATGATGAGTAACTCGGTATCGATAATTTTCGATAACGAAAAGTAAGTTTTGATAGTCCCAGTATGTTCGGAATACCCATAACTTGCTTCGCTTAAGCCTTCAAAAATTTCGTTATTTTTGAGCTACGATGCACCGTTTACGAGATATTTACGATCAAAAGTTCACGTTTTCGAAAAGTATGAAAACTAATTTTTTCGAAAATATTCTATTGCCGACCAAAGAAATGGGACTAATAGAGTATAAATTCAACCATTATACAATCAATTTATAATAATTTGTTAGACATTTAGTAGTAAAAGCAATTAAACACATTTAACAGAAAATATTATGTTATTTATTCTTCTTTTCTTCTATTACAACTATTAGGAGTATGTAGCTATTAGGGATATGCTGCTACAATTTTATTTTGTTTTTGGATTTTAATTTACTTATATGGTTTCTTACATTTTCTTTTATATCAATATTTTGCCGATTGAAGTTTTTCACACGTTTGTCTGTTTTTATTATACAAATATTTCGATTAAGCTTTTAGTTTACTTTTCTAGTTTACATTTTATCTTCTACGCAATATCCTGATTTAATTTTTGTTTTTACCGGAAAAATTTCTAAGTTTTCAGTGAATAACGTTCTGACCCTGTATTAATTAAACCTTTTTGTATATCTGTCGCCCGTAAATCGCGATTTCGCTTTCGTTTCTTTCGTTCCGAAACAGGTGTTGTTAAATTTCCATTAGTATTATTTGGGAAAGTTTCGTCCAAATTAAAATATATATCCGAATTAACAGTAATAGTTAAAGCAGAAGACAAAAACTGTCCATTATTTAAATTTAAATGGATAAAATTATTTAAATTGTTTAAATTATATGGTTTAAATTGTTTAAATTATAAGATTATATTCAGAAAGAGCTGTTAAATTAATTTTTTCTTTATCAGCGTCCATATTTTGAAATTAAAATAAATTATAATTATATTTTATTATAATAACAATAATGCTACGAAAGAATTCGTCTAAACTCAATAAACATTAAATATGGCTAAAATTGTGAACATCATTATTCACTTACATTGTAAAATGATAACAGAAGAAGGAATACCAAAATGCGTGTAGTTCTGTATGTACCTACAATCCACTCTAACTAACATGTAGGCACTTAATAAAAGAAATCACATACATATACCTTTTTTAATCTAAATAAAAAGTTAATTTTTTGTTTTCTCTTTGTTACAACTGCACATGTAACAAAAAATTTTTAAACCATTTATTCTTAGACCGTTAAAATTTAAAAAAAGTTTATGGGCTATAACTTTTTTATTTTCTAGAATTTTAGGATGAAAATTTCACCAATCGATAGCTTAAATGTAGCTGAATCCAATGATATAAAAATCTCAAAAACGAAAAATTGGCAGTTGTAACAGTTTTATTCTCAATGTGCGATATATATATATATATATATATATATATATATATATATATATATATATATATATATATATATATATATATTTTCATTAGGTAAAAACGACTATTTTTTCTTTAGATAAAAACGTTTATACCTAATATTCTTTAATTCTACATACCTATAGTAAGTAATATCAATCTTAATTTGGTGGTTAATCTAGAACCGTATTTCCTATTTCATAAGGTTTTGTGATTTTTGAACTACGGTATATAATAAAGTGCTATTATAATTAAACAAAGTAGGAATCAGTCTTTTTCATTTTTGTAGAATTTGTTTTTCGTGGTAATTTTTAAATTAAGATCAAAGATGTTCCAAAAATTTTAAATAACGTCACTGACATCTTTTTTTATCCAACAGTAAGAAAAATAATTTATATAATTTTATAAAAAACATAACTGACCTGAAATAAAACAACTTTTTTTTTTTACTGACTACGCAAAGCCGAAATGAGGGGTTATGTTGTTTAAGATTATATATATATATATATATATATATATATATATATATATATATATATATATATTCCCGCCACCTTTCAATATGTGTAGGGCCCCCCTATGGAAGTTAAGAGCTAAAATTTGGTAAGTGGGGCTCATTTTCGCGGCATCTCATACTATCAAAGTGGGGTCAAATTTTGGATCGGACCCAACCTTTAGGGGGTGGTGGGGGCGGTAAAACAATAAAACTTTTCCAAACCAGTTGGAAATAATGACTCGGTCAATTATCTACAACATATCCAAAAGTCAGCTTCCTATGATGATTTGGAGGGAGTAGAGGGGGAAAAAACTATTTTGGCTGGATCTAACACGCCTCCAGCCCCCTAGAATTAACGTAGAGGGTTGAAATTTGGTGTGTTGATAGAGTTCATACCTAGGTTGTGCTTTTTGGAGGTTTTAACATTTTACCCCCACTCCCCTCATTTTTAAGCTACAATATTTCATGCTTTTTCGACGTTTTCCAAGTTTGTACCACTCGCACAGGTCATCCAAATAAACCTAGAGGGCTGAAATTTTGTATTCGGATTGAGTTAGTATGAAGGCGGTGCTTTTTTGGGGTCTCGACTTTTAACCTTACCCCCACCATCTTTATACCAAAAAGAACATGATTTTTCTTGTTTGTTAACAGTTTCATTCGAGTTAAAATCTCACCAAATAAACCTAGAGGGCTGAAATTTTGTGTACAGGTTAAGTTAATAGCCAGCCACTGCTTTTTGGAGGTTTAAACTTTTAAGCTTTACCCCCACAATTTTTACGCTAATATTTCCTTGATTTTTTTGCTTTTTTTCTAACACGTCTAGAGACTTTCTAAGGAAAACTAGAGGGCTGAAATTTTGTACGTGTATTGAGTTAGTATCCAGCTTGTGCCTTTTAGGGGTTCCATATTGCTTTTCCCCCCACTTCTCCCATTTTTACATTGGAATTAAATGGTATTGTTAAATGTATTTTAAATGCTTTATTTCTATTCTAATACAAGCAGGCGTATAGTAATTTTAAAAATTTAAAAAAAAATGAACTTACTTTTTTTTAAAAAATGCAATACATAAATATTAAGTAATTTAAAAATGTTATTAATGTCACTGTTTATTTATAAAGTAGGAATTTTGGATTTTTATTTATAAATAGAAATTTTGGATTTTGTTGGAAAGAAAAAATATCTACATAAAGGCCTTTCAGTTTACTATTTAAGGTCCTTTTTTAATATTTGAAAATAAAACACAAAGGCAATTGGCGGATAAGCATGGGTAGGAATGCCCTCGTACGAATTGTGTTGGCTTTTTTCCTGCTAACTGCTATCAGCACAAAATTGAAATTTACTGAGATTCAGCCCTTAAAAACTTAAAACCTTTTTTAAAGCGCCGATCAGCCGGACACTCATCATCAGTTTTGAAACCACCAAAATGACAAATCGCTTGTAGACTTTCAATCACATTTCGCTTGTAGACATTCAATACCGAAGATGAAAGGAAAAATTCGACTTCCGTGATGGGGCCCCGCTGCTTACGGCGTTTTTTTCCTTTTAAAATTATATATCCGTTTTTTTTTTTTTGTTGGTGTTACACTTAGACATTTAAAACTGAAGTATACAGTTAGCCTTCAGCAGGTAGAAGAATCAATTAAAACAATTTGATCTGAACTGTTGAATTCATTACCTTCAATGGTTTTTGATTTCAACTGACAATCAGAAACAAGTTTTTTCTTAAATATTATTAATAGTTTTAAACACGAAGTATCTACTTATTAACAAAATACCTTTACATAAAAATACCTACTTACCTCCACTCAAATTTGTAGAGATATACAGTGGCGGTAGTAAGAGACGATGATTATTCATATTTAAAAAATATAAAAAAGTTTTGTGTGTTATAAAGACAAAATAATGTTCCTTGATACATACTATTCAGTGATGTTCATGGCGATGTTAAACCTACAGAAGTAGATTTAACGAAATTAAGAATATAAACCAGATTTTTGTCCACAATCTGAAAGAACGTTGGTCTAAGGTCTACTGTGATTTCACATATTTTTCCTTTAATAGAAAGAACATGGTCGTCTAACTCTGTAACACCTTATAATTATTTGCCCTTATTTTCATCACTGGGAATTATTCGTTACTTTGAAGTTCAGGATTTTGTAAACGGAACTTAAAAATGAAAAACAGTAAGAAGAATCTCAATTTTATTTTAACAGCCCTTTCTAACAATATCCCACACGATACGATAAATGAAAAAAGTTTTCCATTCCCCCTTTTCAACACGAAAAAGTATTTCAAAAAAGCAAACGGAACTTCTTTCGTTTATTAGAATTATGTAACAGACGGAACGACATGACGAAATAATAAGAGTACATTTAAAATTTGGTCAAGAGATGGGTCAAATTAATTTTAAATCAGATATTCTAGAATTCTTTACAAAATCAGTATGGTATAGTGCTTTGCTTCGCTTCACCCACCAAACAATTCTAAATTAGCCATATTCATATCTTAGTAGCATAATATGTTTTTCAGGTCTCAAAATTATTTGAACAAAATTTTGTCAAGATTCATGTAGTTATTTATTTACGATTTTTTTGAAAGGGGGTCCTAGCGTTTTGAGGGGAAATTTTGATTTTAGATTCATTTTTTAAAAACATTTGGCCGAGACTCGTTAAGCTATTTATTTTATGTGCTTTTTTCGTCCACAGAACCTTGAGGATTATTTTAACCTCACGTCCATTGTTCCCAAAATTTAAATAGCATTGTTAGAAAAATGTAATAAAAATCAACTTAAATGTATATTTTGAACCTTATATAACCATCAAAATAATGACTGAATTTTCCTTCTGGAAATTTATTTTATATAGCCGTGTTTTTAGATCACAATAGACACATAAGCGTACGTATTCTAAAGAGAATTCTCTTTTTTTAAAGAGAGGATGTCAATAACTTTATACCACTTTATACACTACTTATACATAATGACTGTATGGCTAGTATGGTCTAATGAACAAGAGAATGAACAAAATGTGGCCATAGCCTCCAGTCAAATTAATATTAAATTTAAAATTATACGTATTTGCTCTAAATGTTCTGAATTGTGATGTTTGATGTATGAGAGGCACTGGTAGAACGATGTGTACGATTTACAGCAATTTAAATGGCTTCCTAAACATATTTACATAGAAATTTTAAAATCAAGATCATTTACAAAAACTTAAGGGCGGCTAGGTCATGCCGCAACTTTTTAATATATTGATCTCACCAAGTTTTGAATATATTGATCTTTCACAACAACTTTTGAATATATTGATCTCACCAAGTTGTGTATCTTGGTAAACTTCATTCCCATACCAAATTTCATCAAAATCCCTTAAGTGTTTCGTAATTAGAGATCAAAATAGAGCTCCCCTAACAGACAAACCGACAGACAGGCAGACATTTTTTATAAATGACTAATTTGGACCCAGTAAAGCGGCAATTAAGTATTTGGGTGTGATGTTGGACTATTGACTTTCATATACTCCACACATAAAGATGGCAATAGTTAAGACGGGAGCGGGAGTGTCGGCGCTGTCAAGGATCCTGCTTAATACAGGTGAACCGACTTCGTGTAAGAGGGCCGTACTATGCGGCGTTGCTCATTCAACTTTATTATACGGGACACCGATATGGTGGAAAGCATTAAAATTTAACAACTCCCTTCAATCGGCGGTAAGCTGCCAACAGAAGATGTTGCTGAGAGTGGCAAGCGCCTATAAAACAGTTTCGGCAAAAGCCCTTCAGGTTATTACTGGTATAATGCCTATTCAACTATTAGCAGAAGAACGGCACCTTATGTACGAACATCAAATGGGGAGAGAGGACCTTTCACGAATGGAAATTAGAGATAAGATGATCCGGAAGTGGCAAGAGGACTGGAATGGAGAAAATTATGTTGCACAATGGACTAAGACACTAATTCCCAACGTCCGATAAATTCCCAACGATAGATAAAATGTAAGCATAGGATATTGAACTATTATCTCACCCAGTTCCTCTCAGGACACGGGTCCTTCCGGACATATACGTTGAGGATTAAAAAGAGTGAAGACGCAAACTGTATATACTGCGGTATGGTTGACAGTGCAGAGCACACTATCTTCGTGTGTAACAGGTGGGAAGCTAGACGACATGTATTACAGACGGAGTTGGGTAATCTAATTACTGCTAGGAACATGATCGAATTAATGATGGACAGTAAGAGATACTGGGAGGCTATTTCAGCATACATCAAGTCAGTGATGTCTGTTAAAGAGAGAGAAGAGAGGGAACACCAAAGGGAGGAAGGAGAAGTAGCAAGACCATAAGGAATACCATACAGCCTGTACGTCCCGACGTATGTTCTCTTTCGACGGTTCCGGGGCGCACACTGGCGGAGCTTAAGGGGATTTTTAGGCGGTAAGGTTCTAAAAAAAAAAAAAAAAAAATTGAACTCAGGGGATCTCAAAACATGAATTTCCGCTAAAAACCCGACATCAAATTTTTTCACGATCACATGCATAATTTGGTCTATAGACATATTATACTTAATGTATATTGTATAAGAACATGTAATAAATTTGGTATTTTTTGCTAAGTAAAATATTTGTTTTATTATTTACAAATATGGAATACCATAAAGGAATAAAAAGTAATGCTCAAATCAGTGAATAGTTTGACTGAAATCAAACCGTTTTTCTGAATAAATAAAAAATGTGAAATTTTGGTAATGGTTTTTAATGATCTTTTTGTCTCGATCAAATTAATTATCGGTTTTTCTTGTTATATTAATTCACTTTTTAAATTGCCTTATATAGAAGATAAGCATAAATTATGTTCTAAAGTAATAAATTCAGCAGTCTAGAATTAATAAATTTTTAATAATTATGGGGTATTTTACGTCATTTTTGTTCAAATGCAAGAGTATTATGCAGTGAAATAGAATATAGCGTACAGGTAACACTGTTTTTAGTCATAATTACAACACGAAGTTGATGTCCTTCGGTACCTACCGCACTTGGTACCAACACTTTAAAGAAGTTTCACTGTAAAATTATCTGACTACAAACAAAAAGTTATTTAGAATAAAATAAAATTAAAAATTACAGAAACAATTTATTAGATAATAAACATGGTATTTTTACATATTTATCATTGACATATTAACTCTTCATTGTATAGTAATGTGGCTGGTAGCGATACTTTGACATTACGGTAATTAAAATAAAAATACCCCTGTCGCAGCATCTGCATAACATAGCGAATTTTCATCTAAAAGAGTTTAACTCTTTAACAGTAAAAAAATTTCAAAATCGGTTGGGTAGTCTATTCTTGACATTTTTAGGACCCCCGGATTCTGGCGAACCTCATATTATAACATAATTAATATTCATCTAAAATAGTTTAGCACTCTAACAATTAACAAATTTTCAAAATCGGTTGGGTAGTTTCTTTTTGTGGTTCGCAATAATCTAACCGGCCTCGTATTACATAACCAATGTTCATGTAAAATTGTTTAACTTTCAGACAGTAAAAAATTTTCAAAATCGGTCTAGTACCTACTTTTTGAATTACTTTTAAGTAGGTACCTATGTAAACAAATGTTCTCCCTTTTTCGCTTTAAGTGCAGTATTTTGAAAATACAATTAACACCCATATAAAAGTTGCATCGATTCTTGAAAATATAAAATTATTTCAGTACGCAACGTTAAGATTTATTTTAATTGGAATAGACTAATTCACAATGTTAATTATTTTTTATCCTGATTCTCTAAGAAATTATTTTCCTGCTAATTCAGTTATATTATCATACCATAGGTACTTGATATCATTAGTATTATGAAAGTTTACTTAAAAATTTCTTAATATTTTCGGTAATTGTACACTTTTACGATCACCTGATTTTTTGGCTATAAATAAAAAAACTAATAGTCGGCGAATTAATGGAAAAAAAATACTAGAACTCGACACCGATACTGCAAATGGAGGGTGGAGCATCACTGGAATCTCATTTTCGGGCAAAGGGTAATAAAATAAGATTTCCAATTACATTTTGCTCGAAATTGAGCTTGAGAAGTCGATCTAACAATGTAAAAGATTTTTATAAAGGATTATTGGCCAAAATTTATTGTTTTTTAGCATTCTTTGTATTTTTAGTATTATGGTCCATTTCACATAAATTTAACCATGCTTCATCACTTATGAATTTAAATAATTTCCGTTTTCTTGGCTTTATCTCTTTCATTATTGCACTTACGTAAATTTTATAATTGCAGTTTGTTTTTAGAAAAGAATAGAAGATTGATCTGTTTTGAGTATAAGATTTATTTAATTTTTCTTCCGAGACTACTAAAGTAGCAAAAGCATTGTGATCACTTTTGAAAAGTAAAAAATTTTTTCCTTCCAAAATAAAATTTTTTACGCACATTTTATGTTTTAGAGCTTCCTGAACATTTTTTGGTTTGGTGTCTGTCCATCCATCCGTCTGTCTGTCGCTAGTTTGGACCAAGTGGCCTAACTTCTGAACTATTCGATTGTTTTCAATGAAATTTTCAGAAATTATACAATTTGGTTCCTAGATGGTCCCCTATGAATTTAATCGAAATTTGAACTTTTTAATGTCATTCCATTAATATATACTAAATTGCACCAAGGAGCATAACTTCTGAACTATTCAGTTATGTTTTATGAAATTTTCAGAAATTATACAGTTTGGTTCGGAAATGGTCCCCTATGAATTCAATCGAAATCGGAGTAACGGTAGCAACCCCGCTACCATAAAAACCCATTAAATGTCAATATCTTATTTATAGCTAGTCCCATTTCGCTCAAATTTTTAGGGTATTTTGGGGATTAGTTTCTAAAATATTTTTGCTATTATTTTATAATTTAGCCTTGAAGTATTTTGAGTTACAACAATTTTTTATGAACTTTAAGGCGAAAATATAATTTCACGGTATATATATTTGGTAGAATACTGTTTTAAAGTTTTTTACGAGTACGAGGAAGCTGTGTGCTACACTCCGTTGACAGTGTATTTTAATTTTGACTCATGATCAATTTTGTATTTGAAACAGGATATAGTATAAAATCGAAAAGTGTTTTTTTTTTTTAAATTTATTTTGTTTTTAAATTGTTAATTTTTTTCATGTAGTTTAGGAAATATAAATTGATATACCCACGTTAAAAAATTTTATGAAAGATTATTTCTAAAAGCTTCACATTTATCTCGATTTAGAGCCATAAAACTATCAAAAATAATCATTTTTGTTTATTTCTGTGACTTATAAAATATTGAATATAAAATTCTATTTTAAAAAATGAAATTATTTCCCGCGTTGCGTTATATGATTATTATGATTATTTGACGGGCAACGACATCGGACAGCTTAATACGCAGACGCAAAATGGCTGACATCATTGTCTGAAATGAGTAAATGTTTTGTGTGTTGTCAATTATAGAAAATGCAATTTACCTAATTAATTATATAAAAATATATTAATTACATGTATTATTTAAACCAGTGATAAGACAATATACATCTAAATCTTATGTGATAATATTAAAGTGTTCTAAAAATTGAATAATTATAATTCTTTTGTGAATAATTTTTTAGTTGATTTGTGACTAATCTATAAAAACTAAACCAGAATTATTTTTATTTACTATGATTTTTTTAACATAATTGTGTATTTATTATTTAAGAAATCTTAAAAAAAAAACATTTGGACAGATAAAAAAGCACAATAAATTTATCACAATGCATTTCATTCAAGTGTGTAATTCAATTAATGAAAATAAAATAAAAATGTTACGAATAAATGTGTATTATTTTATTACTTACTTATTTTCAGATTTTTTATATGTTAAAGTGATTTCTAGTGATTAGGTAGGTATTAAATATTACAATATTACATAATACATAATAATGCCACAGTATTATTATTAGGGTTTCCGATCTCTGGCCAAAAAATCGATCGTGTGGATCATTTCAAAAATTTTAATGAAGTTTCTTCTTGGGTCATCACAAATCAGTTTCAAACAAAATTTTAATTTCCTTTGAAGATGAACTGCTGAATTTAATATGAATAAAATGGTTTCCAGTTTGCGCTAAAATTATCCCATGAATCCAAAATTTGACTCAATTTTCCATAAATGAATCATAAAAGTGGTAAAATTGTTTGACAACATAAATAGTTAAACATATTTTACAATAATTTGGAAAAAATATCATATTTTCACTAAAAATATTCTAAATTAAATTCGAAAAGATCGATCTCCGATCCCGTGAATTTTTTACAATCTCTGTATCGATTTGGTCTCCAAAGAATCGTGAATGTTATGAATCTTAAGTTTTGATTTTTAATTCTAGAAGAGGCGAAGAAGTTGTTTTAATAAATTAATAAAGTTGCATAATTTTAAAATTAACAACGTGTGTGAAAAACTTTGACATTTGAGTTAAATTGCATATAAAATGATAAATGCTTTTATAATCAAGCTATTATTTGAAATAAGTATTTTCTTTACTTAATTTTTTTTATGGTGTTATTACTTAGCTTTTTTCATAATTTAAGATTTTTCTTGTGAAATGAATAACTTCTAAAATATGAATTTATGAAATTTGTGATATTTCTGTAAAAGTGAAAATGAAATTTTTTACCCACAGGACTAGCACACAGAAAGATGATAAATTTTCAAAGTACACATAAGTAAGTACCGAAATCACATAAAATTTGAACAAGATAAATACATCAATCTCACACTATTTGCTAGATTTAGAATACTAATTAATCAAGTGACCTTGAAATTTGAATCGATTTTCATTGACCTAAGTTTTAAGATTACATACTTACCAACTTATACAAAAATCTTTCATGGTGGGATCAATTATTTATAAATTCCCTTCTTCATATTTAAAAAAATATGGAATTTTAATGGTTGTGACATTCTGAGATACTACTTATATTACAAAATGTCAAATGTCAAAAATTTACCATTTTTCAGTAGAAATAATATGAGGTGTTTCAAACTAAAAGTCACCTTCTTTACTTTTGGTCGAAAATGAGCTGGTGATGGAAATTGAATTCTTCAGTTTGCAGTGCTAGCAGTTTAATCAAACAGGGGTTTTACTTCAAATTATAGTTATAGCAAAACTGGCCTAACTAGTAATTTGTGATAAAACTTGTCTTTTCCAGTTTTTTTTGTTGAATAACTCGTTTTGTACGAATTAGGTGAGTTTCGTTTTAGAACGCCTTATATCATTTGAATTCAAAACAAAAACAAAATGACGATCTAGATACTGACAATTGTCTAGTTTGTTTATAGATATATAAACACACGTTTATGCTCATAGGTAATATAAAAGATTTATTCGATTAAAGAAAAATTATAGTCTAATTAGAAAAAATTTCATTATATAATGATTCTCTTATAATTTTTAGATATTATTTTTAGTAAGTCTACACATGTAATTAAACTAAATAATATGGGGTATGTTAAGCTGGTATTAGACAAGGACAAAAAATCTTTAACCCAAAATTTTGTAAATTATTTTTAATTTTTCTGGAGAACCAGTTGACAAACAACTATCGCTCCAAGGACGTTTTTTGTTCAATTTCATGTGCTTTTCGCAATGGTATAAAAAAAAAAACTTTGAATTCTAATGTTTTTAGCACTTTAGACACTTTTTGCCAAAAGTGCCCAAAAAACCTACTTCCGGGCATCCGACGTGTCTGGCTAACGAACTCATCCAACGATTGGGAGATTGCAAGGTTTTCACCAAATTTCATAACAGTTGGGTGTTTCGTTCGACAGTTATCGCGTACACACACACATATATATATATATATATATATATATATATATATATATATATATATATATATATATATATATATATATATATATATATGTATATATATATATATATATATATATATATATATGTATATATATATATATATATATATATATATATATATATATATGTATATATATATATATATATATATATATATATATATATATATATATATATATATATATATATATATATATATAAATTTTAGTGAAGTAGATTTTCGGGTTCTAGAGGCTCCAAAACAAATTTCTGCCACAGTCCCGCGCTTAGGTCTTACCATAAGAGCTGCTGTAATAGCTGAATTATCATTCTGAAAATTCGCTAAAACGCTATAACCTTGTCTTTGGCTTAAAATTTTTATAAGACTAATCAAGTTAATGAAGTATAATACTTACATAATTATTTTTAAGCAAATAAAAATAACAATAAACATTAATTAATTAAATATTTTTAGTATATTTTTCAATAACAAATATAATTTGAGCTCTATCAATTTTAATGAAGATCCAATTTAAATTCTAAATATTAATCCTAGAAATGAGATGAGATGTGCGGTCTGACAAGCCTACATATATCTTTTGACCAATTGCAAATAAAAACTAGTTCATGTTTTGTGTAGCTTTTATCAGTATATTTATTTTACAGATATGCCATGACTAACAGAACCAGATTTCGTCAGGTGAATGACGGAAGGGTAAGGTAAAGCAACCACACATAATATACAAAATACTGTATTATCGATTCGCTTGTACATTTACATATTTGTACATAAATTTTTATATATTTTTCGATGACAATTGAGGGGCTCAGAAGTATAGTGGTGTAAGTCAAAATATGTTGTTTTCAGTAATTTAACGTTAAAGTTTGAGTGAAGCATAGTAAGTATATGGAACTTATAATAACATAATGGTCTCTACCGCCTGTATGAAGTTAGCCACCCATTTTTCGAATTTCAACATTTTCAAAGTTGCTCCAGGTTGTTCTATGTTTGTTCTACATTGTTCCAGAATAGCAAATCCAAAAACCACAAAATATGGCCAAAAATCGAAAAAACCCTTTTTTGGACTGGCCCCCCCATTTTTTGAAAAAGTAACTTTTTATTGTTGTTCCAGGTTGTTCTAATTGTTCTGAACATTGTTTCAAAATATTACTCTCTTAAAATAAAAATTTAAAAAGATATAGCAAAAAATAGTACAGGACTTACCCCTAAGAGTAAAGTACCCTTTGTATGATTATTCTCGCGATGAAAATTTTGTTCTGAGTTGTTCTAGGCCTCTTCATCATTGTTCTATAGTTTCGAGCTGACCGGCAAACTTATTCGATCAAAAAATCCAAAAAACAAAAAAAAATTTTTCCACCCCCAAGAGTAAAGTACCCTTTGTATGATTGTTCTCGCGCTGAAAATTTTTTTCTGAGTTGTTCTAGGCCTCTTCTTCATTATTCTATGTTCATCATTATTTAAAAAAAGAAAAAATTTTTGAATCGATTCGTAATTGTCAACAGAAGAATCGATCCTTAAAATATCGACTGTATTCAGAATCGGTTCCAAGAAATCTATTCAAATTTGCAATTGCAAAAATGGCGGTAATTTTTAAATTTTATTGTTTTGTACATGGTACACTTGTCAATTTTACACATGATACACATTTTAATTAATAATAAATTTGATTTGATGCATTGAATTTGATTATATGCAATTGATGTGTCTGATGCTTAAAATTTAATAATCGTAGTACCGATAATAGATTTAAATTTAAATAAATAAATAAATAAATAGCAAGCTGCAAATAAAAAAGCAAATTATGTTTTGAAATTATGTTAAAATATCAAAAAAATATTTTGAATTATGTTTACGTTTCGCGATTTCCATAATATAAAAATCGATGTGTGAATCGATGTCAAAATCAATAATCGATTTTAAAATCGGTTTCTTTCTTCTGATTAATCGATTTCCCGATTTCGATTAAAAAACGACATCCCTAGTAATCAGTGTTGACAGCAGTGTTCCCTCTAAGCTGTGCGCGTGTGCGCGCGCACATAAATTTTAAACATAGCGCACATGAAAAATATTTGCGCGCACAGGAAAATTTTTTTTCGTGCAGAAAATACAATTGCACCTGCATATGAAATCCATTTAAAAAAAAAATAAAATGAAAAACAAAAATTGAATCAAATATAGTTTTAGATTTAAATAAACCACCAACTATAGTATTTGTGTATAGGCACTTGTATAGGTTATAGATTCCAGTATAGATTTTCTTATTTTTCATTTGAATGAAAAGGAAAAGCCACAGTAATCAGTTAAATTCTATTTTCACGAACTAATTAATGATTTGACTTGATTTTAGAGTAGTTTTTTTTTTCATTGTTTCCGTTGAACTGTATATATTATAGTACAAGTAGTATGCTTGCTCTAAGATCGAGTTAATGTGATAAGTAGATACAAAATTTAGCTGAATGTTAATAATATTCTGTATTGTATTTTTTTTATTATATGCACCTTTTTAATTGCCGCGCACATTTTTTTTTTTGTTTTGGGAAAAACTGCACACTCTTAAAAAAGTGCGCACACAGGTTACAAAAAAATTAAAGGGAACACTGGTTGGCAGCCGTACAATAATCATTATTATATATTATAATAATTATATTTTTAGTGATTAGAATTCCACAAAATGTGCCAAAATAAGTAAATATCAGTCGTTTGCATTCTTTTTATAAAATTATCAATTGTACTTTTTTTTTTTGTTCAATCAACTGTATTTTTGCGTTGTACCAGTGAAGGTTGTACTATAATTTTTAGTGTTCCGTACAGCTGATCGGAACACTAGTAAGATCTTTCTGTTGTATTCAAGAAATATTATAGTTTAAGAGCTACTGAACCATCCAACTAACCCGTTTCCCACAAAGCTAGAAAATTTTTAAATGACATTTTATTTTCGGTAAATTAAGTAAGTACCGTTCTGGCAGGTATCTTGCGGTTGCGTCATCATCCCTAAAATTTTTGAAAATGTCAAAAAAATTTTTTTTTAACCGACTTCCACAAGACCAAAATTTTAATATGTTGTAGTTTACATATGTTTAAGTGTAAAAAAAAACTGACAACCTATTTTGAGGGTTGCAAGGGATGTGCCAGACGATAACAAAAGTGTCATAGGGATAGTAATTCGTAACCTGCTCCCACAAGGCTGAAATTTTGAGGGAATATTCTTTCAATAGTTTAAAAAATATATGTAAACAGCCAACCTATTCTGGCGGTTGCAAGTGTCTGCCAGACGAATATATAAGAGTCATGACGCTCAATGAGAATGCGAGGGTGACAGACGTGTACTAGTGGTGGAGGACTATCGTTAGCACTATCTATAACTATCGATAGTTTTGGCTATCGAAAACTACCGATATTTTTTTTTTACTATCGATAGTTTTCGATAGTTTTTTTCAATCATTTCGTTTACTTATAAATACTATAAAGATAATAAAGATTATAGCCAGAGATATAAAAACAACCATTTTAAGGGAATTTCCGGCAACCTTTTTGTTTTTGCTTGTCAGCTATCCAAATGCCGCCCAAGTCAAAAAAACTTGTCCATCAAAAACTATCGATAACTATCGATAGTCAGGACTATCAGTAGTCGGTAGTCCGACTATCGATAATCGGGACTATCGCTAGTCGGTACTATCGATAGTCGTGACGGGTTCTAGTGTCAGAAAGAGGGGGTAGATAAATTTTTTTTTATTTTCGCATTTTTTGATCGAAAAAATTTTGCCGATCGAATCAAAACTATAGAACAATGACGAAGATGCCTAGAACAACTCAGAACAAAATTTCCAGCGCGAGAATAATCATACAAAGGGTACTTTACTCTTGGGAGTGGAAAACTTTTTTTTTTATTTTTCGGATTTTTGCTCGAAAAAGTTGGCCGATCGGCTCGAAACTACAGAACAATAACGAAGAGGCCTAGAACAACTCAGAACAAAATTTTCAGCGCGAGAACAATCATACAAAGGGTACTTTACTCTTGGAAGTGGAAAACTTTTTTTTTATTTTTCGGATTTTTTGCTCGAAAAAGTTGGCCGATCGGCTCGAAACTACAGAACAATAACGAAGAGGCTTAGAACAACTCAGAACAAAATTTTCAGCACGAGAACAGTCATACAAAGGGTACTTTACTCTTGGGGGTAAGTCCTGTACTATTTTTGGCTATATCTTTTTAAATTTTTATTTGAGAGAGTAATATTTTGGAACAATGTTCAGAACAATTAGAACAACCTGGAACAACAATAAAAAGTTACTTTTTCGAAAATAGGGGGCCAGTCTGAAAAGGTTTTTTTTCGATTTTTGGCCATATTTTTTGTTTTTTGGATTTGCTATTCTGGAACAATGTAGAACAAACATAGAACAACCTAGAACAACTTTGAAAATGTTGAAATTCGAAAGATGGGTGGCTAACTTCATACAGGCGTCTCTACCGGCTTTATTGTATAAGTAATGACTTTGTCGTTTTGGCACTGAATAAAGATCGGGTTAAATAACAATAATTTCACAATATCTCCAATCTTGAAATAATTGACTTACACCACTATAGTTCTGAGCCCCTCATTTATAGGAATATAACTAAATTAGAATAAAAAAGACTAAAATTTTATTTGAAAGATGGTTTTAGTATTTCTTCTGAGAAATATTAAATTAACTCATGTAGTTTTTCCACTTTTACCGTGGAAAAAAATGTTAGGACAGATTTTCACAGTGAAAAAATGGTATAAAACTTTTCGCTGTCGCGTTTTTGTTAGTTCACAGTTCTTCTCGTTAAATTGCTAGGCAACAAATTTTCGTTAAACAAACCCAAATTTATTCGAAAAAATACAAACCTCTCGTGTAATAAATAATAAGTGATTATTTGTAACTAGCTGTGACCCGTGGTTTCACCCACGTAAAATTATCTTAACTCTTGGTCAAATGATCAATTTTAAATTAGATATTCGGAAATAATACCTGGCTCCGCTCGTCAAACGATTCTAAAGTAGCAATCTGCATATTTCAATAGCATGGCTAAATTCCGCATCCTTATGTAGCTAGATACCCGTATCAATAGGTAGTTTTAGGAGTATTTCCATTTTAAAGCCTTGCTTGGGGCACTAAGATAGCAGGGGACAATTTTAATATCACAATTAATTTGGGGCTTATTTGATGGCCTTGACGGACAATTCTGACCTCGAGGTTCATTCAAATTTGATATTCTAAAATTCTGAGCAAATTCTCGCCTAATAACCCTAAATTAACCGTATTCATATTTCCATAGCATATTTAATTTTCATAAAGTATTTTCAAAATCCAACCGTTTAATCTTAATTCTATTAGATAGTGCTGGGGGTTAATTTTGATGTCACTTTACATTTAAATTAAATATTCTAAATTTCTTTATAAAATCAGTTTCTTCTAGTGTTTCGCTCCGTTCGTCCAATGATCTTAAAATAGATATATATGCATATAGCTGAGACCCGCGGTTTCACTTGAATAAAATTATCTGAATTATAGGTAAAATTTATATAGGTCAATTCAATCATATATTCCAAAATTCTGTGCAAAATCAATTATTTATAGCACTTGACCCTGCTAGCCCAATGACTCTAAAATGACTATCTTCATATTTTATTAGCATGGCTAATTTCCGCACCGTAAGAACTTAGTATAGTTACTATACCAACAGTCTTAGAATTGCTTCTATTTTAGGCCCTTCAAGGCACCAAGGCCCCAGGAAATCATTTTAACGTCAGTTTCATCTTTCACAGAGATCTCAACAGTACTTGAGTAAAAATTGTCAAAATTTCTTCAGTTTTTTAATTCGCTCTCTGTTTGATGTAACTGACGGACAAGGTGACCACACGTCCATTTAAATTTGATATTTTGAAATTTTGTACAAAATCAGTTCCTTATGTGCTTCGCTTCGCTCGCTCGCCGACACAAAAATATTATTCATATTTTCAAGTCATATTCATATTTTTATAGTACGTCTAATTTTCATAAAATTTTATCAAAATGAGTCAAGTGGTTTAATTAGAGTATAGAGTTGTTTAATTCGATAGCGCTGGATGATTCATTCCAACTTCACCTTAATTTCAAATCAAATATTCTGAATTGGCTATATTCATATTTCAATAACATGTCTAATTTCCATACCTTGAGATCTTATCGTAGGTAGTTAGATATGCATAGTGACAATTTCAAGAGAACTGTAATTTGTGAGACATTTTGAGATCCCAGTGTCTGGAGAATATTTCAGAATTCACATTAATTTATTTCGGAATCTCTGTAATATTTGAGAAAAATTTGGATAAGATCCGTTTGGTCGTTTATTTGGAGGGTTTTTTGGGTCCGCAAAGCTCACGGGGGGGTTTTATCCTCATGTCGTTTTTCAGAAACTCAGTGCTATTTGAGAAAAATTTTGTCAAGATTCGTTCAGCCATTTATTTTGGGTTTCTTTGGAGAGCCAAAAATTTGGTAACGATACGTCCAGTTGCTTACTTTAGGCTTTCTTGGGGGTTCTCAGGTCCTACAGGATAACTTCAACTTTGATCGTCTTTTTTGGATTCTTATACCAATTTTACCTATAGTTTTGTTATATCATTTTTTTGATACCTGCTACCGTTTTCTCGAAACTACTGAAGACGGATAAGTAAAGTCCATATTTCATTTTTAATATCAGGATGACCGAGCCCGGCCGATGGAAATTTCATCTTTATGGAATTTGCTGAGAAGAGCAGACACACATGCCAATTGATGATAACTGGACAGTCCAGTTGTCTATTTTCTTTAAAGGATACAAATAGTTTGAATTTTTTAACCTAAGATTCCCAAATATTTTATTAATTTATCATAGGAGATGAAGGTTTAAAATAATAATTCTACATTCTTCCGTAGAATAAACTGTTTCTTTATTTTCTCTTTTTTCCAAAAATTTTTCGGTATCTTTTAGAGAGAAATAAAGAAACAATTTATTCTACGGAAGAATGTTGAATTATTATTTTTAATCCTTCATCTTCTATGATAAATTAGTAAAATATTTGGTTACAAAATTTCAGATTATTACAATATCCCAATAAAACCATATTGGATACAAATAGTATTTTGCACAGTAAATAAGTAATTTCATAGTAGTCACAGGTAAAAATATTATTGATAGTATCTCTAGGAATATTTATTAATACTTATATACAAAAATCTCAAATTACAATTACTTAGCAACTATCTAAAATTTTTATGATTTTTGATAAATTGGCCACAGACTGCTGTATTACAGTAATAAAAAATTAATATCTTACGGTTTTTCGTAAATTTCGACGGTTAGACAAAAAATTTTGCAAAACCCGTTCTTAGGCGAGCGCCTACGACCCAATAGGGACCTACATGCCAAATTTCAAGTTGTAGCTATTGTAGTTTTGGAGATTTCTATATAGATGAGTGAGTGAATGAGTGGTATTTCTCTTTTATATAATAGATAAACTAATGGGGTATTTGACAGTATCAAAGAAAAGCAATTAAAACAAAGGGTCTAGCAGGTTAAGATAGGGTTTGTGGCCCCAGAAAGGCCTATTAAAAATAAGTTATGTTGCGATATCGGTGAGTAATAAATATACCATTGGCACCTACTTTAGCCTCTTATCTCTCTCCGTTCTCGAGATAATTGACCATATATATGCTAGAGCGGGTATTTTTTGAAATTTTTTTATTCCGAAAACTATTACATTCAGACTGATAAAACCAAGACTGTTTATTAGGTAGTACGTTGTGCTATATTCTGTATTTTTTACAGAATTTTCTAACAATTTCTACCACCTAAAAAAATTAAAAATAAAAAATTCTTATTTTTTTTCCATAGTTCTCGGAGAGGTACAATCACAGAAAAAATATATAATGTAGCCTAGTATGTCTACTATTATCACTAAAAAGTGCATTCAGATCAGATGGGTGCAACACTTCGAAAAAAAATAGAATATCCTTATGACCGCTCTAGAGTACTCACCACTTCATATCTCTCTTTCATATAAACTTGCTTATAAATATATAATCAAGTAGTAGTTACAGTTGATTTCCATCTAAATTGAAACGATTTTTATGAGTGACGAGTGTATGAGGTAAGGGGGTATATATACAAGACCATATGCACGATTGATATATAGATTATATAGAGTATATGTACGGTCTGGGTTAATATGAATGATTATTATATAAACAACCGTAGCTCACTCTTTGTCTAAGCACAATAGATACTACAGGTACCACAGATCTGCTGCAGAATACATAAAGTATGTATTCTTCTTGTATCTATGGTGCCTAAACAGAGATCGAGTTATGTTTATATAACTTTTTGTGTACTATACACTGTATACGAACATGTTGACGTGCTATAGCATCGTGTTGCAGTTAATGAAGTTTTACTTGAGGCTGCACAGCACTATAACCGTCTACGTGTTAAAAGTGTAGCAGATGCTCCGAATTACAGCGAATATTTACAAAAATAAAAAAGAAGTTCAAGAACTTGTTATTTATCCATTATTATATGGAATATTAATTGATTAATTGTTGTAATGTGGTTATGATTAGTCTCGGTAACTATCCTCACTGATAATTACATGAATATTTTCTGTTGTGAATATATTAGATAATTGCTAATCCGTAAACTGGCGGCATTCAACGCATTGTCACTTTAGTCATGTATATGTGAATTTTAATATCTAATCAATCTTAATATCAAGATAGATGGGTTTTAAAGAATATTTTTTTTTTGCTCTTGTGGCATCCATGTTAGTGATTCCCTTTATAGCTCCTATTAATTGGCGTGCAAGCAACAATGATGGATATAATCGTTCCTTCTCTTACTTTCATATTTTGTACAGTCGATACATTCTTATTTTGAACATCCAAGAATTCCACTTATATATATAATTTTATATCACTCAGATAAATAGACAACAATACTATTGATTACACTATCAAAATTTATTTTTCCCGTATATTCGTTGCTTATTAATCTACACATGACAAATATACTGATACATGTATAGGTGATAAGTTTTGTTTTAGTATTGATATACCTTGATCTTACTCTCAGTTTTAATATGTTGCCCGCTGTTATGACTAAATGCTACTTGAGATTATATTGTGCAACCACCTTTCTCGTATAGTACGCCCAGCACAAGTATTATTTAGTACATTCATAATAGAAAACAATACCTTTTCTTCTAAATAGAATCGATCCATGATATTTATATCCCAATCTATCCCTTCCTATTTCCCTTAATCGTTCGTATTAATCAACATCGTACATATACTCTATATAATCTATATATCAATCGTGCATATGTTATTGTATATATACCCCCCTTACCTCATACACTCGTCACTCATAAAAATTGTTTCGTTTTTAAATGGAAATCAACTGTAACTACTACTTGATTATATATTTATAAGCAAGTTTATATGAAAAAGAGATATGAAATGGTGAGTACTCTAGAGCGATCATAAGGATATTTTATTTTTTTTCGAAGTGTTGCACCCATCTGATCTGAATGCACTTTTTAGTGATAATAGTAGACATACTAGGCTACATTATATATTTTTTCTGTGATTGTACCTCTCCGAGAACTATGGAAAAAAAATAGAAATTTTTTATTTTTAATTTTTTTAGGTGGTAGAAATTGTTAGAAAATTCTGTAAAAAATACAGAATATAGCACAACGTACTACCTAATAAACAGTCTTGGTTTTATCAGTCTGGATGTAATAGTTTCGGAATAAAAAAATTTCCAAAAATACCCGCTCTAGCATATATATGGTCAATTATCTCAAGAACGCAGAGAGATCAGAGGCTAAAATAGGTGCCAATGGTATATTTATTACTCACCGATATCGCAACATAACTTATTTTTTAATAGGCCTCTCTGGGGCCACAAACCCTATCTTAACCTGCTAGACCCTTTTAATGGAAATTTATAATAAAAGACAGCAATTTATTATCCTAATTCATCTTAACTATCATTATTTGATTTTAAAAAATTTAATTAAAAAAGTAATTTTTTAGCTAAAATCCACGTAAGCAGAAACGGGCTGTGACGTTGCTTTCTCTTATATTTCAAACTATCACCACTAGTGTCACTACTTAATTTCCAGTTAGCAAATATAACTATGGAAATTAATCAAAATTAATTAATTTTTTTAAAAATCAACAATTTCTTTTCCTAGTTACAGGAAAAATAAACATTTTTTTTCTTAGTTACAGGACACCTGTTGCTATCTAGAGAATGTGACGTAACTGACAGCTAGTAAACGTTTTCGCGCAAATTTTGAGAACAAATACTAAAATAATTTTTTCTAACAATTTTCGGCATTATTTTTAAACATTAAAAACGTGTACATGCATAATACATAAATATGTTTTAAAATAATTTCCCAAAATTAGTCAAATTCCCCATTAACTAAGGGTCAGTACTCAGTATTATAAAAGACTAATACATAATATAAATATGTATACATATACCTGTGAAGTTAACTTTATTCATCAATTTTATCAGTATTATTAAGCATAAATAAATTTATTCAGGAAGTAATTGTCCTGGAAATTTACCCTCTAGAAAATTTATCGATTTAATTTATTAGGAGATTAAGTTAACAGTTTAGCACACTGTGTACAACTACAAATACAGAACTAACGTTTAATCAATAAATCGATCAAGAGTTAATTAACTTGTGAAACTGTTTCATAATACTCAATTGCTATTTACTTCAGAAGTTACGCAATAAATTGAGCCAAAATGACGTGAAAACTAGTTATAATATTTCACGAATGTAAACGAAGTTTGAAAATTGATAGCACCAGCACGTGGTGTAGACTATGTCGTAGACTCGTGGGCACAGTTAGATTTTAAATAAACTAACAATAAATAATGAAATCCAACAGACATGATTTCGTTGCGATTTGCAGATACACGTTGAGCTTGGAGTTACTCAGGGTCCACCGTACACCGTACACATACATACATATTTATCCAATATTAGTGAATAAAAATCAACCGTACACCTAAAAACATAAAAACCTCTCGTGCATTCTCTAAGAGCTTCAAATTAAAAATGAATTTGACTTTTTTCCAAAAAAAAAAAATAAAATAAACTGCTTTTCAATACAGCATCTAATAACATGTATGCACAATATAGGGTACATAACAGGGCCGGATTAACCCTGAGTCCGCCCCTAGGCACCTTGAAAAATGTCGTCCCTACCTTTTGTTTGGAAAAAGGAAATCTAGAAAAAAAAACGTCAATCACAAATTTTTCTACCGTGTTTTAAAATATTGCCGCCCCTATTCCTACCTTTTTTACAAACTTTCTCTTAAAAAAAATAAGTGACGAGCAAAAAAAAAAAAACGTTAATTTATTACTCATTTTAAAAATTTACCACCCCTAGGCCATGGTCTAGGGTGGCCTATTGGCTAAGCTGGCCCTGGTACATAATACATAATAACATAGGTAAGTATAAATACTGTATTATTATTTTAATACATAATTTTATATCTGACCTTGATTGAAATCACAATTATGCTGATGTGTACGAAAATTTTCATAGTTTAAATTAGTAAAACAATAAAAAATAAATAAATAAATACTTAAATTCCAATGCGAAATAAAGTATACATATATAGGTATGTATATTATTATCGACATTGTAAATTTTGTAAATAAAACGTATTTAAGATCATTTCATTTTATGAAATAAGTACATTTTCATTTCAACTTCCTTGATAATCCAAAAATATATTAAGTAATTTTTTTTTTAGTTTTTGATTATTCTATAGTTCAAGATGAAATTACGCACTAATTAATTAATACGTCTTTCTTCATTTAGAGCTCGAAGGGAGAACTAATCCATACACTGATTCCTAGTTAAATACGATATAATTTCAATAAATAGATACGTTCGTATTAAAATGTATCATTTTTATAGATAAAAATTCGCCAAGACTGTGTTAAATGCGCATTAAGTCAGGATTTCGGTAATCAATAGTTAGAATTTTACATAATTATTGGGATAAGTATATAATATGATTACCTGAACCATTTCCTATCTACATATATGAGTGCGAAAAGTCAATAACACTTTTTAGAAAAAGACACTATCTATCAAATTACATAACGATTTAAATGATTGCGATCCTGATTATTTAAAGCGTATTACCTCATTAGCAGCACATTTTTACTTCCTTTTCAGAGACACAAATCTACTGCATGTATCTTATCGTGTAATTCTATATCTATTTATATTAACAACAATCCTTAATAAAAATTATTTTAATGTAAGTAATTTTTGTTATTATTTGTCTAATTTTTCTTAGATATCTCATTGGCACGTTATGGCAACAAAAATTTTTTAGGTTAAAATGGCACCTAGATGTGAAAAGGTTTGCCACCCCTAAACTAGATTGTAATCTAGGGACTAGTGCCCAGAGCGACAAAATTTGGAACGTGAGAACGTACAGAGCTGGCCCATAACTGTCGGTAAAAGGCTCGAAAAAAGTAAAAAAAGATCTTCTTTAGAGTCGTCATTTATTTCTTTAGGGAAATTTTTTTCTCCACAGCCTAGCTTTAGGTAACGGGACGGTATTTTTCATGGAGTCCTAGATCGGCACTTAGGGTAAATCCGGACCTGGCCAAAAAGAGCTTTGCCATTACCACGCTGTATTAAATACGATTAACCATAGCTAGTATCATTTTCTACTGAAATTAAAAAAGAAATACCTATAGTGCGTTTTTTAATATAAGAACTAGGTACTTTATGAGCACTATGGCCACCATTCTCTTATACCTAGTCTGGTTTATTTCATTTCAAATAAAATTTTTTTCCTTAAAATTTTTGGTGAGTAGTAATACCAAACGCATGCTGAAATCACTTTTTTTATTAAATAAACCAATAAATGTTCGTGATTGAAGTTTTTAAGTACTTATCGTTAGTTGTAGGTAGGGTAAAAGCCCCCTTTGTGGAACGGTATCTAATTACGAACATATACATATTAATGAAGTTATTTCTGAAAGAAACGTCTGATAACAAAAATTATTATTAATAGAATGATTGTTTTTCAATTTAAATTCACCTCGCATTTAAAGTTTCCTTACTTAATTAAAGAAATAAATATGTAAATATCAAAACTGTTCCAGTATTAGATACCGTTCCACAAAGGGGGCTTTTACCCTATATTACAGATAAATACATTGCAAAATAATTATGCACAACTAGGTACAAGGAAGGCGAGACTGATATTTCTTATTTTTTATTACTTTTCTAATATTTATCATTATCTGTAATAATAGTAGTATCTATTAACTATTTTTAAAACTGGCTACAATCAGATCTTATTTACATATTTTTAAAATCTACGAAATTAGCATATCCATTTTTTTTATTATTTGGTAAGTTAATTAAAAATCAATTTTATTGTGTTTAAAACAAAAATCGACCTCAGAACTAACTGAATGAACTGATTTACAAAACGTTTAGCCACGCCATTGATTATTGTTAAATAACACATAATTCAGTAGAAAAATTCCTATTTATAATGTTAAAATTATTCTTATTATTAAAATATACAATTTTGATACAAAGAACAAAAACCGTTTTCATTATTTCTCTGTATGTATATAGGTACCTATTTAAAAAAGTACTGTTAGTATTTCTATCAGCAATTTTTTAATTCATTTCTATAAAAATTACATATTAATATATTAAAACAAGTTTATCATTGCATTTTTAGTCGAATTTTTCCTTGAAAAAAATTAGACTTATACAGCCTATACGACAAGAACGGCGAGAGTAGGGGGCGCTATCCGTTTTCGGACCCGTAGAACACGAATATGTAGAAAAAAAATGTCTGATATATATATATATATATATATATATATATATATATATATATATATATATATATATATATATATTCCCGCCACCTTTTAATATGTGTAGGGCCCCCCTGTGGAAGTTAAGAGATAAAATTTGGTAAGTGGGGCTCATTTTCGAGGCACCTCATACTATTAAAGTGGGGTCAAATTTTGGGAAAATTTTTGATCCGATCCAACTTTTAAGGGCGTGGTGGGGGGCGGTAAAACAATAAAACTTTTCCAAACCGGTTGGAAATAATGTTTCGGTCAATTATCTACAACATAGCCAAAATTTCGTTTTCTAGGATGATTTGGAGGGAGTAGAGAGGGAAAAAACGATTTTAGCTGGATCTAACACGCCCCCAGCCCCCCAGAATTAACGTAGAGGGTTGAAATTTGGTGATAAAGTTCGTACCTAGCTTATGCTTTTTGGAGGTTTTAATATTTTACCCCCACCCCCTCATTTTTAAACTACAATTTCATGCTTTTTCGACGTTTTCGAAGTTTGTACCACTTTGTACTACTCGTAAAGGTCACCCAAATAAACCTAGAGGGCTGAAATTTTGTATTCGGATTGAGTTAGTATCAAGGGGGTGTCTTTTGGGGGTCTCGACTTTTAACCCCTACTCCCACCATTTTTATACCAAAAAGAACATGATTTTTCTTGTTTTTTAACAATTTCGTTCGGATCAAAATCTCCCCAAATAAACCTGGAGGGCTGAAATTTTGTGTACAGGTTAAGCTAATAGCCAGACACTGCTTTTTTGAGGTTTCAACTTTTAACCCTTACCCCCACGATTTTTACGCCAATATTTCCTTAATTTTTTTGCTTGTTTTCTAACACGTCTAGAGACTCTCTAAGGAAACCTAGAGGGCTGAAATTTTGTACGTGTATTCAGTTAGTATCCAGCTAGTACCTTTTAGGGAATCCACATTACTTTTCCCCCCCATTTCTCCCATTTTTACATCGGAATTGAATGCTATTGTTAAATGTGTTTTAAATGCATTATTTTTATTCTAAATATGTACAAGTAGGCGAATAGTAATTTTAAAAAATTTAAAAAAAAGTGAACTTACTTTTATAACAAATGAAATACATACATATTAAGTAATTTAAAAATGTTATTAAAGTCGCTGTTTATTTATAAATTAGGAATTTTGGATTTTTATTATTTATAAAATAGAAATTTTGGATTTTTTTGGAAAGAAAAAATATCTTCATAAAAGCCTTCCAGTTTACTATTTAAGTTCTTTTTTAATATTTAAAAATAAAACACAAAGGTAATTGGCGGATAAGCATAGGTAGGAATGCCCTTGTACGAATTGTGTTGGCTTTTTCCCTGCTAACTGCTATCGGCACAAAATTGAAATTTACTGAGATTCAGCCCTTAAAAACTTAAAACCTTTTTTTAAAGCCCCGATCAACCGGACACTCATCATAAGTTTTGAAACGACCAAAATGACAAATCGCTTGTGGACTTTCAATTACATTTCGATTGTAGACATTCAATACCGAAGATGAAAGGAAAAATTCGACTTCCGTGATGGGGCTCCGCTGCTCACGGCGTTTTTTTTTTTTCATAAATACAAAAAAAAAAAAATTAACGATTTACCATTCATTGGGCTTGAATAACATCACAAAATCAAAAAACCGTCACATTCTATTACTTACAATACTTATGTACAATAGTTTATTTAAATATACGGAGTGTTCATTAACAAAAAAGGCATTTCTATTCTAGAAATGAAGTCTAGTCTAATGGTAAGAAGTTGAGTTGGGGTTGACTGAATTAATATTTGTATTTATAAACTGTACTGTAACACCATAGACCAATTGAATATATTATTACATATATAGTCTATAGACTGAGTGTATTAATAAATAAATGAAGCCTCCAGGCACATTCAAAATACGACCACCTGCTACTATGGAATATTGTAATCAGTGCAATAACCGTGGTGCATATCCGTAATAATCTTTTCAAATTGTTATTGTCAAAATATAATACTGAATATAAAAATAATTTTTTTTTTTTTTTGAAGAAAAAAAACTGCAAATAGAGGAAAAAAGAAAAAATATTACTTTCAAAGTACGTATGTATACAAATAATGTCTTGTAATAAATATGGTCCTGTTTACTGAATAATAAATAGCACATTATGTTCCTCATATCTTACTCCACTAAGTACGTCAGGGAAACAACCTACAAAGTGGCCTTACTCTCTGTCTATAATACTACTATAATATAATAATAACAATAGTCTATGATTTGAACAGTACAGAAAAAGCAAACACTATTTTAACATGATTGGCGCACTAGAGCATTTTAAGTTTTGAATATATAACTTTAGGCTACATAAATAGGCAATACAAAAAAATTCAAAATTTGAACCAAATCTGACGAACAATTTGTCACAAGAAAATTTTTAAAAATTACTAGGGATGCAACGATACCGATTCCGATACCGATTATCGGCCGATATATCGGTATCGCCTATTATGTCAAGTAAAAAATACAAATATTAATGTAGGTAATGATACGGTTCATCGTCCTGTAGGAACCGTGACTACTCTTTGCAAATTATTTTTCAATGCCTATTAAAGTAACCTCCTCTGCGTGTCAATAAATAATTTATTGAATATCTTATAAATATTACAACCTTACAAGTTATAAAGATAAGAAACAACATAATCTAACCTTTTGGGTATTATTTTTACACTTGTTACTTAAACAGCCTGTATATGTATTTTAATACAGATAGGATTTAAGAGATATAAATTCATTATGCATGTATACAGAAACATTTTCCTGTTCAAACGTAAATACTGAAAGTTCATTTTTTTTAAATTGGATTTAAATATATTTACGTAGTTTAGTGTCCTAAAAGAAAATTTGGAAGAAAATTAAAATATAAGGGAGTGTTATCAAAAAAATGTTGATTATGAGTGAGAATAAGAAGTAATTCAATTAGAATCCACTGCCCACCTTAAACAATGTGGTTTTATTATATTAATTTTTCAAAAGAATTAAAAATAAAATGAACAGACAATAGAATTTGCTTATAGTTTACAGAATAGTCAAGTATGTACATCGAACCAGCGCAGCGCAACAGTACAAAAATAGTTTCAAATAAATTAAAAAAATTAGTTATTAGGGTTATTAGTATTTATTCCATGTGTAGATAGAAACACTGGTCGGTACTAGCTAGGATGACTCATTTGTAAGATACAACGAAAAACAATTGGAGTATGAAAATCATTAAAAAAAAATCTTTAACAATATGTATTTAATTAAAGAAAAATACTGATTAAAAGAGATAAGTAATTAAATGTGTTAAAATCTCATAAGTGTTTCGGTAGGTATTAGACGATTATAAACGTATAACGAAGCGTTTTCAGTTGCAGATTTATACGTATGAGTCGATACCTTTCCATCTACTGTTATATGCGCGACCAGTTCTATATATTTTATTGTTGTATGATGATACATCACAATAAATTAATATATACAAAAATGAAAATTTTTTGCATAGTAATATCAAAATTCCTAATTAGTATCAGTTCAAAATCACTTACCTTATGATTTTAATCCAAATATCTTATAGAAAAAAAACACTCTCGTGACTAATATAACGCGATTCTTATTCAAATTGACGAACCTAAAGGAGCGATTTTATGAATGAAATTTTTACACTGAGTGAAAACACATGCACCAAAATGTCAAAACACAACTTGTTTACAAATTTTGAAACGTTCAGTTTAAATATTGTTTAAACAATGTATTTTCAAAAAGAGTTGATTATTATGTACATTTAAAAAAAAATTTCAAAAACCAGTAAAAATAGTGCACTTTGAAATAATAATGTATCCAAGATGTTTTAATTAATAATTAAATTAGAAAAACAAACTGCATTTTAAGAATGAAAGCACGCCATTCGAAAACGTATTATGTGTACTGGAAACGATGGTAGACGGTTGATGACGATAAACACATATTAACAACAGAGGAAAACGAGAAATGTAAAGTATGTGTAATATCTCATCATGTACACGGCAGATTCCCAAAAACAATAATTAAATTGAATGATTATTGCTTATGAAATGTCACAATCACAATCACAAATCACCAAATATGTCACTGACAGTTCACATTCTTATTTAAAATGAACTTTCACATAATATTTAATTAAATATTGTAAATAAATAAAAATAATTCCTTTTTTTTAGTTAAATCAAACAATATAGACTGACGGTGCTAGAGATCTGTATGTTGAATTCATTTGCACGAAGCAAAATGGCCGGCTGCTATTCTCTCTATACTCTTGCCATACGACCGTACCGCCGATGTCAGAGTAGTATTGCTTGGCCCGTTTTACCGAATCAACCTCCCCGTCATCCCCCCTGTCCTTGTCTATCACACGGCGATGACCGCTCATTCGATAATACTATCTCGCTCACACATGAGGTGCAATTACACACTGGAAGTATTGTTTACAGTGCACTATTACACTTATTATCATTAACTTAACATAATAATTATTCTAATTTTTATTATTTATTAAGATTTTGATTTTTTTTTAAATTTTATTTTAAGGTAAATTCTGTTTTGTTATTTACAAATTTTAAAATACATGAAAGATACATGTGTCTATTTTATTGCATCAAGTTTTTAAATAGTATCATTTTCTTATCAAGAATTTTTTAGTGGTAATAAATGAGTATGTACCTATATTGTTATACCTATATTTTTTTTAATGTTTAATAATGAAACCTGTGATTTTATCAAAAAGGTAACTTTTTAATACTTGTTAACATTTTTTATATTATTTTAATTAAACAATTAGTTAGAATTTGTAAAAAAAAAAATAATAAGTAAATATCTATAAAAGTACTCCTTACTAATGAATTATTTTTAAAATGCTAAAAGTAATCCAAATTTGTGAAAAAAAAGTTGAATAAACCTATTGATAACATTTTGAACGTAATAAGTATATTGTTAAATTTTCTTTTTACAATTTCGTTGCAGCCAATAAAGAATAATTATGTATTCATATAGTTATTAAAATTTGTAATCACATAAAAAATTAAAAAAATTATGTATAAAATAGTAATATACATGTCTTGACAATATTATATTTTATTACATATTTCCAATGAGATGGTTTATTTTAAGTTGCGTACATCCGACTTCTGAATATTCCCTCTCCGCTTATCTTGCACCTCAATACAACTGTCTCTTTACCCCGCTCAGCACAAGCATGCAGAGTACAGGGAGTACAGTTTACGGTGGAGACGCAAGCGGGCCCTGAGAACTACAAAACGCGCTTGCCGCGAACGACTAGTGAAACGACGGAGAGGGGTGATTCATCTATTGGACTCAAACAACTGTCGTACATATTATAGCAACGAGCTTGAACCTTTCTCTGCAATAATACACCAAAACCAATGATCACATCAATATTTAGTTAAATATATCAGTCATCGGCATTAAAAACTAAAAATAAAGAGTAGAAACGGGGATAATTCCAAAAGAAAATTTCTGTAGTAATTTTACTTTCATCTGTTAATGTTGTCTAATATTACGTTCATATAATTAACGGTGTTTAGTATAAAGGATATGAATGAAAAACCTTGAGTTTTTAAAAAACTCATTGAGAAATGGTAAAATATATGTTAGACACATGAAATCAGGGTAAAATTTTCCGTTAATTACGATTTTGTTGTTTTTAATGGTCAAGAACATCTCATTTCAAAGAAAAACTATTAAAAGTGAATTTAAAAATAGTAAACCTATTTAGAAAAGCAAAATATTTGAGATCTTTGGTTTTTAATAGAAAATATTGATGTTCGGCACATGAATTTGGGTTAAAATTTTCTGCTGATAACGATTATGCCATTAATAACATTCTAAAAAGCTTTATTATCCCAAAAAAAACCTAAAAGAAATAATTTTTAAAATTTTTTTATAAATTTATATGAAGCAAAGAGCAATTGATATGAGTTAGATAAAATTTCTTAATTTTTCTGTTCTTTTTTTGGATAATTTGAGGCTATATCTTTTTTTTTTTAATTTTTGAAGAGTTTATTTTCTTCTGGTTTATTTAAAATAAACAATATTTGACTATTAATACATAAAAATAATGACAATATATTGGCAAAACTATTGATTAAGATATTAAAAACTAAAATTCTAATTAATTATTTCGTAAGTAATTAGTAATTTATAATTAGTCAATAGTACTTTTTCAATCTAATATATAAAATTCTTGTGTCACAGTTTCGTTACCATACTCCTCCGAAACGGCTCGACCGATTTTGACGAAATTTTATATATATATATATATATATATATATATATATATATATATATATATATATATATATATGTATATATATATATATATATATATATATATATATATATATATATATATATATATATATATATATATTGTTATTTTGGTTGCTATCTATTTTTTATACCCCTAAGTGATAAGGGACAATTTTATTTTTATATTTTTGACAATTTTTCTTATTTTTTTATGATGTGGCATAAAACCAGCCCAAATTCGGTACATACAACCCTAAATTTTCATCTTTCTACTATCAACCCCTATTTTGGGATGGCGAGCGGAGCGAAGCATTACATGGAATTAACCTTTTATAGAATTTTGAACTGTTTAGCGAGCGAAGCGAAGCACTTTATTCTCGCGCCTATCCTCAATCCTATATGATTTAAAATTGACTAAACTACTTTCAGCTTTATTAGTAAATCGTATGGCGAACGAAGCGAAGCATTAGATGGAATTAACCTTTTATTGAATTTTTAACTCTTTAGCGAGCGAAGCGAAGCACTTTATTCTCGCGTCTATTCTCAATCCCATATGATTTAAAATTGGCTAAACTATTTTCAGCTTTATTAGTAAATATTGATTTGATTGTAACAAAATCATAAGAAAAAATTAATTCAATCAATTTATTATAACTACTGAGCCACAGCAACGCGTGGCCGGGTCAGCTAGTAACATTACAATAGTAGTAAAACAAAATTTTTTTTATCATTTTTCTAGAATAATGACAGTGACTTTTAAAAAACATTGTAATTGAAAATTAGGATTCTAGAATATAATTAGAGTTCGGGAAAAGTTTATTTACATATTAGTGAGCAGTTTGTACTCAGGGTCGGATCCAGTTCTCAAATTAGGAGGGAGTCATATTTTTTTAAAAACTTCATTAATGCTTTTTTGAAATTGCAGATTTAAAAAAAAATCGAAGTTAACATTGAAAGAACGATTTCGAAACCCAATAATTCCCTTCCAGTTTCATCATTCTCTTATTTCATTATCGGTTTCTGAAGCACTGAAAAATTTTGGTAAACTTGATGATGTGAACAAATTAAAAAATTGCCTTTTTTCGCAAATCAGGCTTTATGGGAGTGATTTGAATTAGGGTAATTGATTGATTTAATGTAATTTCGACATAAACTTTACATTTTGGTGTAAAAGTAACCAAATTCCTTTTATAAATGTGACTGATCCTACAGAAGGCTTTTTTAGTGGCCCTGTTTGCTTAACTTTGGCAAAAATGAAAAGAACAACTTCGAAAACCTATAATAAAATTCACTTCCAGTTTATCGTTCTATCATTTTATTTACGGTTTTTACGGAACTGAAAATTTTAATTAGTTTGATGACGTCATCAAATTAAAGAAATTCCTTTTCCTTAAAGCAAGCCTTATGAAGTGATTTTAATTAATGTGATTGGTTAAATTAAGATAATTTGGCTGTAAATTTTTCATTTTTGCTACCAGAATGAGCCAATTCCTTTTATAAATGTAATTGATCTGACAGAAGCCTTTTTCTAGTGGTCCTACGTGCCTAATTTTGGCAAAAATGAAAAGAACAACTTCGAAAACTTGTAATTTGTTCCCAGTTTCCTCATTTTATGTCATTTTATTTACCGTTCTTAAGTAATTGAGAATTTTAGTAAACTTAAAAATAAAAATAAAATTTGAATTCATCTCTGTGTAGGGTAGGGGGTTCATAACCCCCATGACCTTCCCCCTTTGACAGTTCTTGCTTGTATTACCGTATGAATGGTCAACATTATTTTTATGGAATTTGTTTTAAATAATTTATTTAGTCGAGTTTTACCGAAAATTAGACTATTACACTATATCTGAGGTCAACACATCGAGACGAGAGTGGGATCCTAGGATCCCAAAAAGGCTCAAAATAACCGGCTGCACAAATCGTTGCCAAATTTTGTTTAAGTAATATTGGGATCCTGGAAAAAATCAACGTTATATCAAAATTGATTCTTAGGGTCCAAGGGTCCCAAAAAGGACCCAAATAAGTGGCTGGACATACCTTGATCTTTTGCTCAAACAGTATTGAGATCCTGAAAAAAATTAACTTGACGTTAAAATTATCCCCTAAAATCCTAGAGACCAGCGAGCGCAAAAAAGCCCCAAAATTAACAGCTGAACGGATCTCGACCAAATTTTGTTTAAACAGTATTTATATCCTGAGAAAAACTTGCTGATTGAAAAATTGTTCCTTAAGGTCCTGGAGACCCACAAAGCGCAAATGATAAATAGCTGTACGAATCTTGATCAAATTTTGTTAAAATGCTATAGGCAGCGTGCGAAGTATATGGTGGGGACAATTAAATCGATTGCAGCGTGAGTAGTGGAGAAAACAAGCATTAATACGGGCTCATATGTGTTTATAGTATAATAAAAAATATAAATAAAAATATTTACATTGATTCACTTTGATTATAAACGCAGTTGCAACTAATATGTCATTCCTTATTTATCTGTCATCAGTATTAACGTCTACACGTCAATCCATAAATACAGAATGAAAAATATTTGATGTATTTTAACTCACATAGTCACATGCATTAAAGTTATTGATGTTTGTCTTATGACTCTACATTCAACTAAATGACTTATGCCAGCATTTCTTAATTCTCGAATTTTTTCCTTTCGACCAGCAACTTTTTCCTCTGCATAGTCCAAGGTTGGAAGGAAATACTGTCTTGATAATTATATCCATATTAACGTCGAAAATTGTTTAATTACTTTCTTAATATAACTGTTATACTTCATTCAGTATTTTATTGTTCAAATTGAACAAATCAAATTGTTCAAATTTATTTATAAAAAAATTAATTGTAAATAACAAATATTTGCATTTAGATTTTACGGTTTGTTTAAAAATATTTTAAATTTATTTATTTCCACGGTTACCATTATTTATATTCGTTAAAAGCCCGGAAAAATGTATATTATAGATGTCGTTGCCATCACGCACCCAGCCTATTGAGATTCTCTAAAAAATAAACGCAAGGTTAAAATTATTGGGATCTTTGGGACCCAAAAAAATTTCAGGAAATAGACGGCTGAATAGGTTTTGACCAAAGAGCATTACCGCATAAGAGTACATGAAAAGTGCCTATAATCTTCATATATGACCCATTTTGATAAAAAATGACTACTTTAGACTAGAAACGGTAATATACCAATACCCCTATCGCAGCATCTGCATAACATAGCGAATTTCCTCCTATTAACTTATTTTAGTTTAAAAATAATTTTTCAAGATTACAAGACATAAAAATTAATAACAGTGAGATTTACGTCCGTTTTTCAGACTTTTGTCTAATACAGACGTCACTTAGAATAATTTTTTTATCTACAAAATCATCAGTCTATAAAATTTAATTTATTAGTTAAGAAAATAATTCAAATATCACTGACAATAAATATCTTAAATGAGTTTAAAAGAATCAAAACGGCACTGTTTATTAAATTGCGTAAGATCTGACTCTGACTCGTGAAAAGTCGTTAAGTGGGAGTAAGCTGATAAATGCGAATTTATAAAGATTTTCTTCTACTACAAAATCCAAAAAAAGTGGGAACGCGTACTTTTCCTTAGTTAATTGTACTTTGTTTTTTTGCACAAAATTTTAAAATTACTTTATTTTCTTAAAAAACGGTGGCAACCCTACTCACCACATATACCTATAAAAACGTATCCTACTAAAAAAAAAAAAAACCGCCCATAAAACTTGTAAGTCTAACAAGTACGTATAACACATTAATATTTTTAGTCGAATTTTTCCTTGAAAAAATTAGACTTATACAGTCTATACGACAAGAACGGTGAGAGGCGAGTGTAGGGGCGCTATCCGTTTTCGGACCCGTAGAACACGAATATGTAGAAAAAAATGTCTGATATATATATATATATATATATATATATATATATATATATATATATATATATATATATATATATATATATGTATATGTATATATATATTCCCGCCACTTTTTAATTTGTGTAGGGCCCCCCTATGGAAGTTAAGAGATGAAATTTGGTAAATGGGGCTCATTTTCGAGGCATCTCATACTATCAAAGTGGGGTCAAATTTTGGGAAAATTTTTGATCCGACCCAACTTTTAAGGGGGTGGTGGGGGGGCGGAAAAGCAATAAAACTTTTCCAAACTTTTCCAATAATGTTTCGGTGAATTATCTACAACATATCCAAAATTCAGCTTCCTGGGATGATTTGGAGGGAGTAGAGGGGGGAAAAAACGATTTTAGCTGGATCTAATACGCCTCCAGCCTCCCAGAATTAACGTACAGGGTTGAAATTTGGTGTGTTGATAGAGTTCGTACCTAGGTTATGCTTTTTGGAGGTTTTAATATTTTACCCCCACCCCCTCACTTTTAAGCTACAATTTCATGCTTTTTCGACGTTTTCGAAGTTTGTACCACTCGCACAGGTCAGCCGAATAAACCTAGAGGGCTGAAATTTTGTATTCGGATTGAGTTAGTATCAGGGGGGTACATTTTGGGAGTCTCGACTTTTAACCCCTACCCCCACCATTTTTATACCCAAAAGAACATGATTTTTCTTGTTTTTTAACAGTTTCGTTCGGGTCAAAATCTCCCCAAATAAACCTAGAGGGCTGAAATTTTGTGTACAGGTTAAGCTAATAGCCAGTCACCGTTTTTTGGAGGTTTCAACTTTTAACCCTTACCCCCACGATTTTTACGCCAATATTTCCTTAATTTTTTTGCTTGTTTTCTAACATGTATAGAGACCCTCTAAGGAAACCTAGAGGGCTGAAATTTTGTACGTGTATCCAGTTAGTATCCAGCTAGTACCTTTTAGGGAGTCCACATTACTTTTCCCCCCACTTCTCCCATTTTTACATCGGAATTGAATGCTATTGTTAAATGTATTTTAAATGCATTACTTTTATTCTAAATACAAGTAGGCGAATACAAGTAATTTTAAAAAACGCCGTGAGCAGCGGGGGCCCCATCACGGTAGTCGAATTTTCCCCTTCATCTTCGGTATTGAATGTCTACAAGCGAAATGTGATTGAAAGTCTACAACCGAATTGTCATTTTGTTGGTTTCAAAACTGGTGATGAGTGTTCGGCTGATCGAGGCTTTAAAAAAAGGTTTTAAGTATTTAAGGGCTGTATCTCAGTAAATTTCAATTTTGTGCCGAAAACAGGTAGCAGAAAAAAAGCCAACACAATTCGTACGAGGACATTCCTGCCCATGTTTATCCGCTAATTGCCTTTATGTTTTAGTTTTAAATATTAAAAAAGGACCTTCAATAGTAAACTGGAAGGCCTTTATAAAGATATTTTTTTCTTGCCCCAAAAATCCAAAATTCCTAATTTATAAATAAACAGTGACTTTAGTAACATTTTTAAATTACTTAATATGTATGTATTTCATTTGTCATAAAAGTAAGTTCACTTTTTTTAAAATTTTTTAAAATTACTATTCGCCTACTTGTATTTAGAATAAACATAATGCTTTTAAAACACATTTAACAATAGCATTCAATTCCGATGTAAAAATGAGAGAAGTGGGGGGAAAAGCGATGCGGACTCCCTACAAGGTACTAGGTGGATACTAACTGAATACACGTACAAAATTTCAGCCCTCTAGGTTTCCTTATGGAGTCTCTAGATGTGTTAGAAAACAAGCAAAAAAATTAAGGAAATATTGGCGTCAAAATCGTGGGGGTAAGGGTTAAAAGTTGAAACCTCCAAAAAACAGTGTCTGGCTATTAGCTTAACCTGTACACCAAATTTCAGCCCTCTAGGTTTATTTGGGGAGATTTTGGCCCGAACGAAACTGTTAAAAAAAAAGAAAAATCATGTTCTTTTGGGTATAAAAATGGTGGGGGTAGGGGTTAAAAGTCGAGACCCCCAAAAGGCACCCCCTTGATACTAACTCACTCCGAATACAAAATTTCAGCCCTCTAGGTTTATTCGGGTGACCTGTGCGAGTGGTACAAACTTCGAAAACGTCGAAAATGCATGAAATTGTAGCTTAAAAATGAGGGGGGTGGGGGTAAAATATTAAAACCTCCAAAAAGCACAACCTAGGTACGAACTTTATCAACACACCAAATTTCAACCCTCTACGTTAATTCTGAGGGGCTGGGGGCCTGTTAGATCCAGCGAAAATCGTTTTTTCCCCCCTCTACTCCCACCATATCATCCTAGGAAGCTGAATTTTGGATATGTTGTAGATAATTGACCGAAACATTATTTAAAACCGGTTTGAAAAAGTTTTATTGCTTTTCTGCCCCCCACCACCCCCTTAAAGGTCGGGTCAGAAAAAAAATTTGCCCAAAATTTGACCCCACTTTGATAGTATGAGGTGCCTCGAAAATGAGCCCCATTTACCAAATTTCATCTCTTAACTTCCATAGCGGGGCCCTACAAAAAATTAAAAGGTGGCGGGAAAATATATATATATATATATATATATATATATATATATATATATATATATATATATATATATATATATATAAGACATTTTTTTTCTACATATTCGTGTTCTACGGGTCCGAAAACGGATAGCGCCCCTACTCTCGCCTCTCGCAGCTCTTATCGTATAGACTGTATGTCTAATTTTTCGGAGAAAATTCGACTAAAAATTTAAAATACAAGTAATTTAATTTATTACTAAATACAAGTAATTTTAAAAAATTTAAAAAAAAATGAATTAAAATTTTTTAACAAATGAAATACATACATATTAAGTAATTTAAAAATGTTGTTAAAGTCACTGTTTATTTATAAATTAGGAATTTTGGATTTTTATTATTTATAAAATAGCAATTTTGGATTTTTTTTGGAAAGAAAAAGTATCTTCATAAAAGCCTTCCAGTTTACTATTTAAGTTCCTTTTTTAATATTTAAAAATAAAACACAAAGGCAATTGGCGGATAAGCATGGATAGAAATGCCCTCGTACGAATTGTGTTGGCTTTTTCCCTGTTAACTGCTATCGGCACAAAATTGAAATTTACTGAGATTCAGCCCTTAAAAACTTAAAACCTTTTTTTAAAGCCCCGATCAACCGGACACTCATCATCAGTTTTGAAACCACCAAAATTACAAATCGCTTGTGGACTTTCAATTATATTTCGCTCATAGACACTCAATACCGAAGATGAAAGGAAAAATTCGACTTCCGTGATGGGGCTCCGCTGCTCACGGCGTTTTTTTTATATATCAACATCTAATAGAAAATGTTAGGAGCTAAAGTGTGAGTTTTAATCCCGAGTGTGAAATTTGTTTCCAGAGGACCTGTAAGGCCCGAGGGCAACAATTCACAGGAAGGAGCAAAATAAACACTTTAGTCCCGTGGAGTATAGGTATATTATTTTTTGCAATTTCAGATTATTTCGAGTTATAAATTTAATATGAAATAAAAATAACAAAAAATTCTTATAGCATTGTTTATACTGTCTATATGATAATATTATATGAATCAAGTATACTTTGAAAAAATTAACTACATTATTATACGCATGGATTATAAAATATTTAAATTGCGTAGCAACGCTTGTCAACAAAATTTATTTATTTTAGAATTTTAGCCATTTGCATTAGAAATTTTGCATGTAAAACTTCAAATTATTACTTTTTGATTTAAATTAAAAAAAAAAAAAAGAAAAGAAAAAAAAACTGGATAATTTCGATCAAGTGGATAATTTTGTGCAGTGAAAGTGCATTTGCCAAATTGCCTCAAAATGTAGCCACGTTTTTAAAACATTGTCAAACGACATGGGGGTGGAAATCTTCGACAGTGGCAAAATATATGTTGAAAATTCAATTAACAATAAAAAAGATATAGCAGACAAAATTTTCGGACAAAAGGATCTGAAATCGACTTCTGAATTAACCCTTAATGGAAATGAATCTTCCAGCTTAAATAATGATTTATTTAAAATATCGAGTTGCAGTAATATAAATATAAATGTAAACATTAATTCTAAATAAAATTTCCTCAAGACATACATGTATCTGTTCTGTTATCTTTTTGTCTACATAATAAGTTTAAATTGATTTATAAAATCATAAGTGCTGTGGTCTATAAATTAAACTTGCTGACCGGTGCCATTCTATAAATTAAGTTTGCTGATTGACTTAAAAGTGGCAGCAAAATAATTTTTTAGTCCCTTGGGACTAAAAGTGGCACTTGACTCCCTCTTATGAGGGACTAAATCATGTCTTTTAGTCCCGGAATTGCAAAAGGACATTTCAGTCCCTTTTTGGCAATCCTGGCAAAACTAAAACACTTTTTTAAATTTTTTATTGTTAAAATCGAAACTTTCTTTTGAGAACTGTTACAATTACTATATTTTATATTAAAATGTCGACACAATTCCCCTAGTTAACCATCCATAGACTTAATGATAGAAAATTGAGAAAAAACAGGTCAATTACATTTTTTACGGAGATTTTATTTCTGATGATTGAATTACAAAAATCAAAAGGATGCTTTAAAAATATGCATTCGCTGTGAGCTTTTGCCTGGAGGGGAAACAAAAATCGACTACAGCTACAGCACTCAAGGTGGACAAATATATTAGTTTATCATGACGGCATTCGTACATAATTTTAATATTTTCTTTAAGAAAAAGTATTTTTTTTAAAATACTTGTTTGATTTTTTCAAGGCGAGTAGTTATTACGATTTCTATTTACCATATTCTACAAAACAATAAAAAAAATCATTTGTAACACTACTATCAAACGTCATTTTATTTTGAAGTTTTCAAAAAAGATATCATAAAAGTTACCTCTTATATATAATTTTTCTGGGTTAATTATTGAAATATATTCTATTTTCAGACATTTTTGAGGTAAAATGAGCAGATATATGCCTTTCATTAAATAAATTTTAGTTTTTCAATATATTTTCCATACATTTTAAAAAATAGTACTATGTCCTGATAAATTGTAAATATGAAATAATCATTTGATATACGCCGCTATACTTTTAGCTCGAAGCAAATTAGACGACGAAGATTTTCTTCCGTAAAGAATAAAATTCTAAAAGAAAATAACAAATTGGTGAAAGAAATAAAAAAATTTACCCTTAAATTACCTTTCGAATACAATTGTTGTAAGTACCTATGTAAAATGTAAAAATTTTATTACATTTTTTCGAAAAACTGTAACTTAACGTAATTTAACTCTTTTTAAATGATTCGCGTTAAAATTTTGTAATATTTCCAAAACGAAATGAACGAAATGACAGAATATGTCAAAATAATTTTTTTTTAACAAAAAAAAAAAAAAAAAAAAATGAATATGAAAAATTATTTAAGATTAGAATGCCATGCTTATACGGTCCAATGATAACTTTATTATCAATCTGGCAGAAATTTACGTAAAAACATTATTTTAGTATGGTTTAACGTAATTTTTATTCATTTGTAGCAAACTCTTATTAATTTTAGTAAGGTATAAACATAATCTGAATTCTGACCATATCACATAAAACAAATTTCCTTGAAAATTATTCTAAAAAAAAATGGAATAGATAGATTATAAGAACCTATTCAACGAGAGAAATAGAATATAACTGAACCGTTAAATTGGATTAAAAAAAATCATGACACGTCACTTATAAAGCCGTTTTTTTCGAATATATCTTGGCAAAACATGAGACAGAAAATAAAAGAGTGTGAGTGCAAGTGAAATGAGGAACGACATATTTTCTAGTTTTTCTCGAAAAGTAATTAATCTAGACGAATGGTTTAAAAACGTTTTTTACGTAATTTGCCTCGTCCTTTCAATTAGTGTAAAAAAAATTTTAAAAGTTGCTTATTTCTAGCAAAAAACTCATTTTTTGGACAAAAAATGCTCGAAAAACCTACTTCTGGGCATCCGACGTATCTGGCTAATGAACTCGTCCAAGAGTTTTGAATTTCGAAACTTTTCACCAAATTTCATCAAAATTAAATGCTATATATATATATATATATATATATATATATATATATATATATATATATATATATATATACAATATATATAATAATATATCTATATATACATATATATATATATAAATATATATATATATATATATATAAATATATATATATAAATATATATATATATAAATATATATATATATATATATATATATATATATATATATATATATATATATATATATATATATAAATATATATATATATATATATATTTATATATATATATATAAATATATATATATATATATATATATATATATATATATATATATATATATATATATATATATATATATATATATGTATGTTGCAGCGATATTGTCAAAACCGTTTTATTATAATAACTCTAGTCAAATTATAAAAAAACGAAATATTGTCAATTCATTATGTTTCTTACAATACATCTAGCAAATTTCAGTGTTATTATAATTTCGCTAGACACATCTAGAAAAATTATTAAGTATAATGCTTTTTGACAATATAACTAAATCAGCGTACAGGAAAATATTGTAAAAATAAACATTATATGGATACGAAACTAATAATGTCAAAACTATTGAACCAATTTCAAACAAATTTAATTTAGATATTTATATGCTTTGGACTAACCGACAAGAAATTTTTATCTCGATTAAAGGTTCCCGTGGGATGTGAATACTAAAATAATAATAAAAAGTGTTGTAACTATACTAAATCCATTTCAATAAGTTGGGATACTTATATGGTTTAGAATAGTTAACAGGATAATTTACATCCTGGTTGAAGTTTCCTGCGGGATATGAATAGGAAACTAATCAGTATCAAAATTACAAAACCGATTTCAATCAAATTTGATATGGATACTCTTATGCTTTGGAAAAACAGAAAGGGAAATTTTTATCCAGATTAAAGGTTCCCAAGGGAAACAAATTACTTAGTCAGATCAAAATTAGTGAAACGATTTCAGTTAGTTTTATTATGGATATTTATATACTATGGAACGACATACAGGAAAATTTTCATGCGGATTAAGGCTTCCCACGGCAAACAAAACTATTCGAGAATATTTAAGTTCAAAGATTGTAATATATTTTTCGTGTACATCAGATTTATCAGCTACTCCGTACTTCTTCTTTAAATTCTAAAACTCACTTTATAAAAAAAATTACCAAAATACCCGTTTAACATATTTTTAATACAGTTATTGATTAACAACATCTTGATTAAAGCAAAATATGTCATTAACTTTTTTTTGTATTACCCGACTGCATCAAAAGGAGGGTAATGTTTTTAGGAAGTATGTATGTATGTATCCTCTGGATATGTCTGTTTTTGTGGCGCAGCCTGCAGCCTAAATGGCTTGACGGATTTTGCTAAAGACGGTGTTGCTGGATTCTTCTTAATCTCGGGAGTGTTATAGGCTACATGAAATTCTAAAATTCATCCCCTAAATAGCGGATGGAAAATTTATATAACAAACCATTGGGTCTAGAAACATGAAATTTTGCAGACGAGTTCTTTATGTAACGTAGGTAAGCACCAAGAAAAGATTTTTGGAAATTCATCCCCTAAGGTAATAAAGTAGGGGATGAAAATTTATGAATAGTAAAATTTTGCACAGGGTCACAGGAAACCTTTAGTAATATTGATGAGTATTAAGAGGGAGAATTTTTGTAAAAATTTATCCATTAAGGGTGTAAAATAGGGGATGAAAATTTATATAGGAAACCGCTGAATTTAGGAACGTAAAATTTTGCACAAAGGTACCTCTAGTAACGCAAGTAAGCACTAAGAGCGGATTATTTAAAAACCTACTGGGCCCAGAAATGGGAAATTTTGTACAGGATTTCCTTATGTAGCGTAGGTGAGCTCTAAGAAGGGATTTTTTAAAATTTTGTAAAAAGAACCAAAGTGTGTAGTTATTTATATTACTGAATTTGTGCTTTAATAAGCTTTAGTTTGATATTCTATTCGATGCTCTTGGGAAGAAAATCTGTTTTCACTTTCCAGGTTATCCCCTAAAATTAGTTCCCAGAATTTGAATTTAACTTCATATTTGTAATCGGGCCACCACACCCTATCTCTGTGCTAAGTTTAAAATTTTCGCGTTGAGTGGTTTCAAAAAAAAAATTGTCTGTCGCACCCGTAAAGACACCGAAGTGATTGTATAAGTGTTCCGTTTTGCTAATTTTGGTACGGAATACTAAAAGTGAAAACCGGATAAAGTTTGCAGAAAAGTTCGGATAAGCGATTTGTTTTTTATAATAAATAAACGAAATTAAAAAAATTTTTGTGAAACTTTTTTCGTCTCGAATTTCTTCATTTGGAGTGTACAATAGACACTAATCTTTATTTAAGGACACCCAATGGAAAGCTAACATTCTGGGTACACGTGTCTCCATAATTAGGAGTCCTGCTATAAAAACTACTTTAAAATTTGGCATAGCCTGGAAATTGCAATATTTCGATAACAAGAGAGTGACAAGTACACTATAATTTTATTATATTCTTTGCTTATAATATGTATTTATATGATCGGTGTCATTACTCAAATATTTTTTATGGATTGTATTTTAATCACTAACAGCCAAGTCAGATACTAAAAACTTTTCTACACTTCCATGCAATTAATTTTTCGATTTGTGCGACCGTTTGCCTAGCTACTACAATTTAAATAGCAATAAACTAAAAAATTTTAATTTTTTTTTTTAGGGGATGGGGGTGCAATATGGCGACAGTAAATGTTTTAATTATTTATCAGTTTTTAATTTTTATTGTTTGTGGCATACTACGCACTGTAAAGACAATTTTGGACCATATAGATCAAGAACCCAAGAGTATTGTATAAGAATTCCCGTCTTGAACACCCTCATAATTTAAGGGAAATCTGAAAGCAAACATAGGTACTGAAAACTACAGCAACATCGGTCGCATATCATTAATTCTGTACAAACTGCCGTAATTAAGCGAATTATTGAATAGACATAGTTTCACGTATTAAATAGTCAAATAATTTTAAAATAATTTTAGAAAATTAAAAATCAACAATTTTTCTTATACCTAGTTACAAAAAAACTAAATAGTTTTGTCTTGATCACAAAATACTATAGTTTAAGAGTCTACGACTCTGTATTTGTTATATGTATTTTATACAAATATACGAAAAAGGTGTAGTGAAAAGAACGACAACTGAAAATGACTCATTCACATAAATTTATGTTTTAGATAAACTCGTAATGTAGCTATTTCTCACAAGATCAGCTATCTCTCACAAGATTTACTATCTAATATAATGAAAAAGGATAGTAAAAATTTTAATAACTTTTATACGTAACAAAATTTTATTTTTGAAATGAGTCATTTTCAGTTCTTAAAAATAAGATTATACATTACTTTCTTCATAAAACATCTGAATATTTTAGGAAAGACAGACAAATGTGTGTAGTTTCACAATCTATAGATCACCATTACTGGATCTTGTTTTAAATACTCTGGCGACCGATTTGTATATTTGTACAAAATGCATATATAAGTATAGAGTTTTAGGCTCTTGCGCTCTTGGACAGAGGCGGCGCAAGACTAAAATTGGGAGTGGGCAAGATAATTTTAGCGAGGTCTCCTTTAATTTTCACTATCAAATTAACCCTTAAAAATTAGATGACAGGCAAAAAAAAACGCATTAGTAGCTTTTGCGAGGCCCCTTTTCCCATAATTTTGCAAAACAGTCTCCCTTAAAAATTAAGTTGTGAACAAAAAAAAAAAAGAAAAAACACAGTAACCCAACAACACCCTTAATCAAGTTTTGCCAGCTTTCTTACACATGTAAGGCCACACCACGAGGCCTCCAAAGACGCGAGGCTATAGATGGTCACCCACTTAGCACACCCTTTACACCACCTCTGCTCTTGAACTGTAGTATTTTGCAACCAGGAGAAAACTGTTTGTTTTCCTGTAACTATGAGAAAAATTGTTGATGTTTAATTTCAAACGTTAAATAATATCTTCTCGATAATTCACTAAATTACTTTTATTAACAATTACTAACATTTTTTGGTATTTTTACTATCTAATTTCCCTTAAATTATGAAAGTGTTTGATGACGGGGATTTTCAAACCATACGAGTTCTTGGTCTACATAAATTTATGTTGGTTATATGTTTGATTTATTTTTATACGACTTATTCTAATTTTCTGTTACCTATAAAATTTTATTTTCCTGTTACTTATTACTCTTTTGTCAATTTCCGACCGTAGTCAGTTTACATATAATCTATCCCGTTCGTCCTATAAGGAAAAAATTACGTCTTATTTCCAGTACCTCCACCATAATTTGATTCACACATTATTTTTAGGAAAAATCTTCTTTTACAATATACGTAATATAAAATTAACCCTTTGCGCTTATAAGACATGTACAGCATGACAAGGTGGTTTGTCCGTTAACTCTACCATATTCAAAGGTGTTTTGTCTGTTGGATCAGAAGACATGTACCACATGACACACTGAATGTTGAACTGTAATGACTGCTCATACTTCATATAGATAAATATTTTATTTAATAACTGCAAACACATTCATTTATTAGAAAAATTGTAAATAAAATAATACAAAATCACGTTGAATTATCTTTTTAAAATTAAAAACTAATAAAAACAGCATTGAGGACGTATTTAGCGCATTTAGTATTCAACTTTGGGGAAACAAGGTTAGAACGTCAAAAGAATCCGTCAAGAAAAGAACATCGGTCGTTGTCATGTACTACATGTCTTACCAGCCTATTTACAACTCACTTTTTTTTTGCTTGAGTGCAAAGAGTTAATTCATAGTAACATTTATTGATTACTATTGTATTAATATAAAAAAATGACCGTCTTACACTTCGTTTCCTCTACTTAAACACCTTTTAACCTTGCTCTCCCACCATGCAATGACTAGATCATATGCATTTTGTCAAATCCCTTAGGTTTCTTGTAAGACGTCATTGAGAACAAAAAGTCATAAGTGTTAAAAAATTATGGAAGAAACGATCCTTTTCACAATTGTAGCGAATTTCCGAATCAAAAATTTAACTACTACAGTCACTGCCAGGACGCGACTTGAGCACAGGCCCAGGACTATGATAGAAATTTGTTCTGACTGTCAATTTGCAATTTTGATGAAACATAGCATATGTGAAGTACATCGCTGGACCCGTATTTATTTTTATCTGCCACCGTAGTCATTTACGGGGTGAAACTACCCCTCAAAGTTAGGGTAAAATTTCAATTTTGCTTGATTACTTTAAAACTACAGCAGCTTGAGAAAAACTTGAAACCGATACTTTATTTTTAGAAAGCTTTCTACTAATGTGTATAATTCCAGGGTCGGACCGATTGGAGAAGCTGTTAAGGTAAAATTGGTGGTAAATTTGGAAATAGTGTGGATATTCTTTGGTATATAATATGAAAATTTGAATAGTATATATGAAAACTACATGAAAAATACTAATTTAACTGCTTTTGCTTAAAGTTATTATTTTTAAAACATAAAGTCTTAAAACTGGATAGCTAATTTAAAGTGTGTATCCTAAATTTTCGTCACAGTCAGCAGAATAATAATTTTTAATAAAATTTTTAGTAAGTGAATTGCCGTGTAATTATTATCTGGCCAAAATACAGGAATAATAACTTTTAATAAGGTTTTAATAACTAGATACAACTTTTATAAATTAATAGATGATATTGTGTATGTCAATTTAACATCCTCCTAAAAATTTTGAACACATTTGAGACCAATATCGTTTTTTGGCGATTGAGAGTTGCATCATTTTGTACAGGGGTGGAATTTTGAGGTTACATATTTTAAAAAGTGACCTTTACAAAAGTTGTAGATTTTTGCATGATGCACAACTTTTGTAAAGGATACGTTTCCCTTTGACTTCGACTTTCGCTAGAAATTGCAATAATACTATTTTTCATCCCTTTGGAACCCTCCATTCCTCCAAATCAAACCTAAACCATCCCTGCACACGCATTTATTTTTTTTACGTTTATTATAAGTTATAAGTATTATTACCCCCTTTACCATTTCCACTTATAAAAGTCTAGGTAACAATTTTTTTTTATTTCCCTCTAAATGAGTTATTTTGATCGGTCTGTATAATACATTTTGGTTCCCATAGAACCTTTGGTGTTTTTTATTTATTGAATATATGTAATTAAATTCGAGATTAATTTTTGATAATTATGATTACTATTGTTCTATACCGTTTTAACAATAAATTATTCGCCAATTTTGATTCCCAGCGATTCCACCATTGATTTTACCAGATTAGTTTGTAGTTTTAGTAAGTTTATCTGCGAACTAATGCATTATATGATCGTTCAAACTAATCTCGAAATGTTATTCCATAAACATAAAATAAGTAGCTTTTGGTCATTGCTCTTGACAGTTAAAACAATGACAGATTTGAATTCCACGTCAAATTCTACCCCTATTTCATGTATCGAACATTGTATCTTTTTGATTGAATGTTCAAAACACAAAAAATTCTATAAAAAAACAAAAATGGAATGCTTTTTTAAATTACAAAATATTTATTCCACAATAACCCACACTCTCACATCGCGTATGTATGTATATGATGATCGAATCATACAAGTATGTAAGTACTTAGGTATGTATGTACATATCTAGTAAATATCTGCTCTAACTGTGGCTCTAACTCTATATTGTATAGTATTGTATGTATGCACTGAACATTAATCCGAACTCGACATATGTATAAACACACACAAATGTACATATCTCTACAATAATATAAATATGTATGTATATGTAAGTAGGTACCATAGAGCACTAGAGATAACATACCTATCTCTATACTACTGGAACCAGTGTAACCAGTAAGAGATAGAAAATATGTTGTATACGTGCACGGTGTTTACTTTGTATTTGTGCGGTAAACTGTGTTAGTGTGAGTAATCGAAGATGATGGTAGCCGTCACGTGACCCTGCTCCGTATACATATGTGTGATATCACAACGCTACGTGTGGGGGTTCTACAATGCTAACAACAATCAAATCCATTGTTGTTTGACTGACCTATACTTAGCGACTGCTACTGAGACACTAACTATTTAATAGCCTAATGTGCACAGAAATGCACACTGCAGATTACACGATAGAGATAGTTGCTGTACCTCTGTACTCTGGGGTAGGTACGCTACAAAAAAAAAGAACGACCATTTATTTGTACGTTTTAAAATACCCTGCAGCTATTGAAATAGAAAATCAATAGTGAAGCGTTTTCTTTGCTTTTGTTCTCGTAAAGTTACAAATAAAAGCTGAAAGTCATAAGCGATGAAATAAACATTTACACAAAGACACATTCGTGCATGCATACACACATTCACATATGTATTAGTATGTATATATGGATTTAGGTATATATGTATATATGTATATGTATATAGGAATACGTGAGCATTGTGTGTAGGTCGTCATTTTAATTGTTAACCGGGTATTAATATGATTTCTTATTAAAAAATCTTCACAAATATTTACGATTAATAAAATTGCAATACACAGTGTTATTGCTTCTTCAGTTTTTTTTTTCGGCTGTGCCGTGATGCCATGTGATATGTGTAACGGTGGGACACTCGGGATATAGATGGATCGGGAGGTGTAGCGACCTCCTAGAGGCTGGCAAGCTATTCATTCATCCCCTCTTCTGGAAGGCAACGACGATATAAATAATATTATTGATTCGACAGAGCGGAGGGTAGTTAGTTTAGTTTGCAAGAGTCGTCATTTCATACAACTGTGTATATGTTGCCTTCATTTCTTCTCCACCTCAGTCAGTTTGCCTTCAGTTCTTCATGTTACTTGTACATATATAACATACACGTTCGGTGTATATTCTAACTATTCTATTTTCTGTAAAATTACAATATGGCTGTATTATCACACACAGAGAGGCTACCACCATCAAACATACACATCGCCGCCAGAGAGTGTACAGAAGAAAGGAGTTTGTTTCATCATATACGGTAGAAAACATAGAATGCAAAATGCTTTGATAATAATGTATCCAATGAGAGAATCGTCAGTAACATACGACATGAGATAGCACATACATACTATCATCGGGCGGGCATCTCATGTGCCCGTTAATAATAATAATATGTCGTTGTTCGTTCGGTTGCATATATGGTTCATACTTCATACGTACCATCAGTTGGGACGAACCTGGACAGTAGGGGCGAATCTAGACAGAGCTGCCTCTCGAAATTTCTTCGTCAGTGTTATGACCGTACAAGGTCATAGATCAATTTATGCTACTGAATTTTGTCAGTTATGAGTTGAACATCAAAGAAAAGCGGTGAACGTGACATCTTTATATTTTGTTATTTTACAGGCGCATTGTTTATATTTTTAAAAATAACGCGCGTTTTGAAATCTTATAAAGAAACTGCTGTACAAAAAAAAAAACAGTTATATATGTATAAAGTAGGGATTGGCAACAAAATGTTTGGCGTTTTTTTGACAATATATGTACCAAAAATGAAAGCTGTATTGTGCTTAATTTTTTTTTATAAATTGATTAACAAAAGATTGTCTGTAGGTGAGGCGAATTCATACACCATGGTGCGTCAATATAAAAAGATAGTGGGTATAAACTACATAAACTGTAGTCTAGATAACATAAAATGGGCTCTTTTCGACAGTGGCGCAACAACCGGGGAGGTCCAAGGGGTCCGGACCACCTAAAATAACCTGGAAATTTTCCCTTCAATTTATTTTATTTATATTAAAAAGTAAAATTTTTAGTGATTTACTAATATTTTTTATTTGAAAATCAAATTTTCGGAGACGACATTTTATTACAACATTTTCCATTGTTATCGGAGAACTGTGTTATCAAAAAATTTGATAATTTAAATTTTTATTGTACCCCCTGTAGATATGCAGTTGTTGCGCCCCTGCTTTCCGATATTAAAAATAAAAGAAAATAGCTCAGACAAGCTGCTGAATATTTCCATGTTCCCAAATCGACCTTGCATGATAGACTCACAGGCAAATCGAAATAAAATTCATTTAAAATGTTTTATTCCACCCATCAAAAGTCATTCGCTGATGCAGTTATTTATCTTAGCGAATTTCCAGATTGGAAATTCAGCTATTTTTATATTTTTATGTCCGATTTTACCCATATGCATGACTGAATGTAATTTATTAAAAAATATTTCATAATTATTTCTATAGAAACCACCAACAAAGTAATTTAAACAATATTTAATTCAGAAAGAAAGACAAACACTCAAAAATAGTATTTAAAAAGTAATAAAAAAATTACGATAATAGAGAAAAGTATTTGAAATTCGTAATAAAAAATAGTATGTGCAACGCGCGCGAGATTGTGACTCACTACGATCGTGCGCTCAACATCGTTCTCGTGGGCAATCGACAACTTCCCGCACTTATTGCATAATATACTATTTACTGTGTGTTAATTGAGATTTACACTTGTATCGTGTCAATAGAAAATTTTATGCTCATAGGCCGAAAGATCTAGGAATTATTAGAATATGACGAACGGTCGAACCGACACACAGAGAGACAGACAATCATAAAATTATAAGGTTTCCGAGATTTTTACTTCGGGACTCTAAAACTGACTATTTTTACAGCAGGGCATATCATGGTCTAGATTAGGGGTGGCCAACCCAAATGATCTTGCGGGCCACTTTGAAAGTGCATTATAACTCCGCGGGCCGAATATAAAATTATGTGTTCTCATATATTATGTATTTTTTTTAATACATTGGTTTTTACTACCTTGGTCATTATAAAATAAACATATTTTGTATAACTGTGATGAATCTCGCGGGCCAAAAAAAGTTCAAGGGGGGCCACAGACGGCGTGCGGGCCGCGATTTGGCCTCCCCTGGTCTAGATACTAGTATAATACGTACCTACGTACGTATTAACGGATACAGGATAAATGTTAATTCTTAGATTTTTACTTCGGATCCCTAAAAAAGAATATTAATTTAATTGAAAGTTGAAGATTGGTTAAAAAATTCTGTTTGGTTTTTTGCTGGTCTTAATATTGAGGTTTATCGCCAAATAAAGTCAAATAATGAAATTACAAGTTTTAATTTAATTATTTGGTATATTAAATTTATAAAGATTATATAAAAATATACCACTTAATTCGTTTTTAGCGAATTTCCAGAATGGAATTCAGCTATTACAGCCACTGTCATGACGCGACTTAAGCCCGGGACCATGACAGAAATTTACTTTGAGGTCCCTAGAAACCGAAAATAATATATAATATTCACTAAAATTTATATATATATATATATATATATATATATATATATATATATATATATATATATATATATATATATATATATATGTATATATATATATATGTCCGCACGTTAACTCTCGAAGGAAATGCTCTACTTTTGCAAAATTTGGTGAAAATGCTGGAAGTCCCAAAATCTTGGATGAGTTCTTCAGCCAGACACGTCGAATGCCAGGAACATGGTTTTTGTTCTTGCAAAAAATCAGTTTTTCGCCAAAATTTCCACTTATTCAAAAATTTTTGCGAAATTTTTTTACACCATTTAAAAAGGAGAGAAAATTACATAAAAAAGGTCTTTAAACTATTATTCTATGTCAACTAGTTTCCGAGAAAAATTAATTTTTATAAACGGGCATTCGCTATGTTATGCAGGATGCTGCGACAGGGGTATATATAATTATGTATATGAAAGTAGGTACTTATACTACAACATATTATGGATAATACTACGTATGTACATAACACGATAATATAGCTTCTCGTATAATGGGTTGTATAGTCACATACATATGTATATATTATGTTTGTATGTTAAAATATGCCTTCTTTTAAGGGTTCCTAAGAAAGTCCTATTTTTTAGAGCTCCGAAAGAAATCTTTCGGGACTATAATAGAAATTTATTTTGAGGTCTCACACCGTTAGACAAGTTCATTAGCCAGCCATGGATGCCTGGAACATGGTTTTTTTTTGGTCATTTTTCGTGAAAAAAATTAGTCTTTTGCCAAAATTTTCTCAAGTCAAAAAATTTGGTTAAACCAAAAAGGATCCTTTTGCATTCAAAGTTTGGATATCTCCGGAACAATTCAACGTAGAGAAAAAATATAAAAAAGGAAATTGGAGCTGAATAAACAGACTATCAAGTGAATACCATGGCTTTACTGTAAAAAAAATTTTTAAGTCCGTAGAACGAAAAAGAAAAGAGCAAAAAATTTGCAAAAACATTTTTTATGCTATTCCTTAGAATTGCTCGATAACTGTTATTCCTAAAAATTTTTGGACGAAAGATCTCAAAACTAGAATCTTGAAGCTTCAAAATGTTGTTTTTATCATCTCGATACGGCCATTTTTCACGTAAATACAGCCCTTCAAAAATCACTAAAAAAATTAACAATTTTTTTTTGCTCCCTTAATTTTTTGTAGTAGTATATATACAATATACTCGTACAATATTATTACATATTAGATCAGCACTTTATTATCAATACTGGTACAGTTATAATACACTTCGGTAACTGCTCAGTAAAGTAAACCAAATGGAATACAAAACTCAAACTACGCAATCTTGGAGTGAAGTTCATCTCATACCTACCTACAATCTTCAAGTTAACGTTTCCAACGTCGAAACAAAACTTAAATTCAAAAAGCTAGGAAATTTCCACATCACAACCACGGAGGAAATTCACCTGATTAAACAGCAGGGAACCTTCCATATAACAACGATGTATTGCATCATAATGGGATCCATCACTATGGTATTATTAACAACAATCTACATAATCAGACGCAAATATACCAAGAAATATAACCAATCGATATTATTCCAGTGTCGAACTTAACGATTCATCAAGTTATAGTGGTTTACTCAACTTCATGAGGAGTAAGGGTATCCAGTACGTTTTCAAACGTTAACGGACGGAATCTACGACAGGAAGTCAACATTGTCAACATCGTTCCAGTGAGTGACGGCTTATCACACATCGGGACACATCTACAACAGGCGTCCATGCAGTCATCTTCAACGTGACAGTTCATCACAGCGAGGAGACGCAGTACCCAAACGGTGACGGTTCATCATCGAGGAACAAAAATCCCGGTTTAGGAATGTTTGTTCATTGGGTCATATAAGTCGATTTTCAATTGTTGCTCGCATCATTTTACTTATCAATGCCAATTAAAAACAAACTCCTTTCCTTACGATCCAACCTATGGAGGGTAGATATCAGGAGCACCATCTCTGTATCAAAAAGTGTCCATTGAAAGGCGTAAATAGAGGCGACGCTACTGTAGCAAAAGGGTAAATTTAGAGAAGTAAACAAGGAAAGAAAAACATCCGCGTTAGTAGTAGGAATATGGGCATTCCAGCACCACCTTCCCACCTGCCGACTTTTTGAGCGACCTCGGCAGGAGGCAAAACTACCGAGGCGGTTCTAGAAGCCTCCGGCGGTGGGTGGAGTAATGTGAGCGAAAATTTTTTCTAACCTAACAGAACCCAACGGAACTTGATCCAACCTAACAGAACCCAACAAAATTTTGTGTAACCTAACCTAACCTAACATAACCTAACCTGACCTAACAAAATTTTTTCTAACCTAAGAATTCAATAATTCCGTAACAGATGGCACAGCCACCTTCGAGCCTCGTAAATTTAGTACAAGATGTCGCTGCTCGTCTGGATAATAGTGATACCGGTGTGTAAGTTTGAAAAATTGTTAATAGATGGCATCGAAAACCTTTTTTCGATAGTTAAAAGATGGCGCTGCTAGTCTGAACCACCGGGAACTCTGTACCTAGATTCAAAATTCCATGAAAATATAGCGTTGCTAGTCTGAACCACCGGGGACTCTGTACCTTGATTCAAAATTCCATAATTTTATAATATTTTTATCTGAAACAGGTTTAAACTTGTATAAATTGCCAGCTGACGTCACTAAAGGTAAACTGGTATCAAATAGCGAAGATTTCTGTCTAATATGCGAAAATGAACCAGCAGGTTTTAACCTGTGTGGCTACATAAAGTGTGATAGCTGACGTCATCATACTATTTTTCTGCTATAAAAAGGCTGCGACAGAATTTCTTCAGTTACAATTTTGTTCGAAACTTTAGTGAAAAAAAAATTAAATCTTATTGTTGTAAAACAATTTTTTCAATTGTTGTGTTAAAACTAATTATTACCAACAATGGAATCCATTACTGCTGGAAACAGAGACTTAATTCAAAAAATGGCGGGAAATTTTGTGAACGAATTGAACCATCTTGGTTCCATCAAACGGTGGATTAAACTTTCTGATATGGAGATTGGAAAATTATATAAAATAATGGGCGCAAGTCAGTTGCCGTCAAAATTCGACTCATCGAAGATGAAGACAATATTGGAATTAGAAATTGGATACATATCATTGCCGGCGAGATTTGACAATTTGAACGAGCAGATGCTGGCGTGGCTGCAGAGCAATTCAAAACTGGGTATTATGAATAATGGACCCATTGGACTAACTCATAAACTGGAATTCAAAAAAACATTGGATCTTCTTGAAATCGCAATTCAAAACGTTGGATCTTCTTGAAATTTGTAAATTTTCAATTGTTGTGTTAAGAATTAATTATTGTCAACAATGGAATCTATGTATTGTGGAAATCAATTAGCTCGTCGTAAAATCGTTCGTATTCATCATATAGCATTTCAGAGTTATCGATAATTTGTTTAATAATTTCCTCTCGACGCTTCGCTTTACTTAGTTCTCTTAATTCTGCGTTAGAACATTGAAGAAGATTGATGTAATGATCCGTAAACTCCATACAACAGAAAGATGATTTTTTTACAATATATTGATATTGTAAAAAATATGTTTTTTTAACGGCGTAGAAACCCGTACTTTTAACAGAGTACTGTATATATGCAAAATATTATATTACTATATATATTTTAAAAAATTCGTTTTTATTTAATTGTTAATGATCAAATATTTTTACATTAAATGAGTAAATTCTTATGTATTTTATAATACGATATCGCGTGATTAGCAATATAGTAAAGTAATCATGGGTATTTATAAGGTACATATTTAAAAAAAATACATGCTTAGATTAATTAAAATTGACATAGTGTTTGAAAAAATTACCAAACTGGATCGGCTGGGACTCGAACCCGGATCTCTTGGTTACCAGCCAAGCGCCTTACCAACTAGGCCACCGATCACTTGTTCGAGTGCCACTCCAATTCAGTAATCAATCAAACACAACCTCTCTCTAATGCGAGACGCAGTTTTATACTTTTAATTTCAAATGTTATCGAGTGCCTGTGAAACATTATTAGTGTATGGTGGATTTTTATCCGTATTTAAACATACACCAATATTCATATGTTCACTCAATGTTCAGCTTTGGCTGATACTTGAACACTCGATGTACTTTGGCAAATGGCCAATTCATTATGTTAATTAAAATTGACATAGTGTTTGAAAAATTACCAAACTGGATCGGCTGGGACTCGAACCCGGATCTCTTGGTTACCAGCCAAGCGCCTTACCAACTAGGCCACCGATCACTTGTTCGAGTGCTTAGATGTTTATAGCATAAGTAAGTAGCAATTTTTTTAGCTGAGTAATATGTATTCTGGTATTTAATTTGATCATCGAAAGAATATACAGATAAAAAAATATATAGAGTGTTAAATTTTTTATAAAATTTACGAGTATATATGGTGTACCATAATTGTAAATGGAATTTTTTATATATACATCAAGTTTAAGGCATAATATTAAAAATTAGTTTGATTTATTTTTTAGGGATGGGTGTAAAACAAGAGATCGGTTTTTTTCTTTAATTTTTTTATTAAGTATAGTTTTTAAAAAAATAGGTACACAATGATCACTTTTTTAACTTGTAAAATTTATAATTATATTAAAAATTTGTGCATATGCAAGAAAGTGCTCTGTGAGGAATCAAAGATCACTAATTGAATCGATTGGTCGACTTGTGTATTAAAATAGTGAAAAATTATCCAACAAACACCATTGAATCTATAGAGGTGGTTCGTAGACTTTTCAAGCGCAATTATAGACGAAATGTCGGAAATATTGAGATAACGGAATATTTCTGTTGTATGGAGTTTACGGATCATTACATCAATATTCTTCAATGCTCTAACGCAGAATTAAGAGAACTAAGTAAAGCGAAGCGTCGAGAGGCAATTATTAAACAAAATATCGACAACTCTGAAATGCTATGTGATGAATACGAACGATTTTACGACGAGCTAATTGATTTCCACAATACATGGATTCCATTGTTGACAATAATTAATTCTTAACACAACAATTGAAAATTTACAAATTTCAAGAAGATCCAACGTTTTGAATTGCGATTTCAAGAAGATCCAATGTTTTTTTGAATTCCAGTTTATGAGTTAGTCCAATGAGTCCATTATTCATAATACCCAGTTTTGGATTGCTCTGCAGCCACGCCAGCATCTGCTCGTTCAAATTGTCAAATCTCGCCGGCAATGATATGTATCCAATTTCTAATTCCAATATTGTCTTCATTTTCGATGAGTCGAATTTTGACGGTAACTGACTTGCGCCCATTATTTTATATTTTCCAATCTCCATATCAGAAAGTTTGGTCCACCGTTTGATGGAACCAAGATGGTTCAATTCGTTCACAAAATTTCCCGCCATTTTTTGAATTAAGTCTCTGTTTCCAGCAGTAATGGATTCCATTGTTGGCAATAATTAGTTTTAACACAACAATTGAAAAAATTGTTTTACAACAATAAGATTTAATGTTTTTTTCACTAAAGTTTCGAACAAAATTGTAACTGAAGAAATTCTGTCGCAGCCTTTTTATAGCAGAAAAATAGTATGATGACGTCAGCTATCACACTTTATGTAGCCATACAGGTTAAAACCTGCTGATTCATTTTCGCATATTAGACAGAAATCTTCGCTATTTGATACCAGTTTACCTTTAGTGACGTCAGCTGGCAATTTATACAAGTTTAAACCTGTTTTAGATAAAAATATTATAAAATTATGGAATTTTGAATCAAGGTACAGAGTCCCCGGTGGTTCAGACTAGCAACGCCATCTTTTCATGGAATTTTGAATCTAGGTACAGAGTTCCCGGTGGCTCAGACTAGCAGCGCCATCTTTTAACTATCGAAAAAAAGGTTTTTGATGCCATCTATTGACAATTTTTCAAACTTACACACAGGGATCACTATTATCCAGACTAGCAGCGACATCTTGTACTAAATTTACGAGGCTCGAAGGTGGCTGCGCCATCTGTTACGGAATTTTTTAATTTTTAGGTTAGAAAAAATTTTGTTAGGTTAAACCAAATTTTGTTGGGTTCTGTTAGGTTAGATCAAGTTCCATTGGGTTCTGTTAGGTTAGAAAAAATTTCAGTAGATATCGTTAGGTTGGAGACCAAATTTTGCTCCACCCACCGCCGGAGGCTTCTAGAACCGCCTCGGTAGTTTGCCTCCTGCCGAGGTCGCTCAAAAAGTCGGCAGGTGGGAAGGTGGTGCTGGAATGCCCATATTCCTACTACTCGCGTTGTTATGTAATTATTGTTTTTTTATTATAATTGTTACATATAATAGTTTTATTATTTTAAAAATTTTTATAAAACTCAACACAAAAAAAACGCCGTGAGCAGCGGAGCCCCATCACAGAAGTCAAATTTTTCCTTTCATCTTCGGTATTGAATGTCTACAAGCGAAATGTCCTTGAAAGTCCACGAGCGATTTGTCATTTTGGTGGTTTCAAAACTGATGATGAGTGTCCGGTTGACCGGGGCTTTAAAAAAAGATTTTAAGTTTTTAAGGGCTGAATCTCAGTAAATTTCAATTTTGTGCCGATAGCAGTTAGCAGGGAAAAAGCCAACACAATTCGTACAAGGGCATTCCTACCCATGCTTATCCGCCAATTGCCTTTGTGTTTTATTTTTAAGGGAAGGTTTACTCGAGAGTCCTTAAAAAGGATGTATTTTTCGAAAATTTTTTTCTCAATAACTTTATATATATATATATATATATATATATATATATATATATATATATATATATATATATATAAAATATATATATATATATATATATATATATATATATATATATATATATATATATATAAAGAAACGTATTTTCAAAATTTTATATTTAATACTCATTATTGCGTGAACTGCGTTTTTTGAATTTTTTTTGTAGAAAGCTGGATTCGATTAATGTGCAAGAATCTTATTTTTAAATTATTTTCAGTAAAATCACTTTCTACACATAATTTGCTATCAATTTCGGCAAAAAAAATCTATTTTTTTTATCAAATCTCAAGTAAACCTTCCCTTAAATTACTTTCAGCAAAATCAAATTGGGAACATATTGTACACATAATTAGCTACCAATTTCTGCAAAAAAAAAATCGATTTTTTTTAACGACTCTCAAGTAAACCTCCCCTAAATATTAAAAAGGGAACTTAAATAGTAAACTGGAAGGTCTTTATGAAGATATTTTTTCTTTCCAAAAAAATCCAAAATTTCTATTTTATAAATAATAAAAATCCAAAATTCCTAATTTATAAATAAACAGTGACTTTAATAACATTTTTAAATTACTTCATATGTATGTATTTCATTTGTTATAAAAGTAAGTTCACTTTTTTTTAAATTCTTTAAAATTACTATTCGCCTACTTGTATTTAGAATAAAAAAATGCATTTAAAACACATTTAAGAATAACATTGAATTCCGATGTAAAAATGGAAGAAGTGGGGGGGGGGGAAGTAATGTGGACTCCCTAAAAGGTACTAGCTGGATACTAACTGAATACACGTTCAAAATTTCAGCCCTCTAGGTTTCCTTAGAGAGTCTCTAGACGTGTTAGAAAACAAGCAAAAAAATTAAGGAAATATTGGCGTAAAAATCGTGAAGGTAAGGGTTAAAAGTTGAAACCTTCAAAAAGCAGTGTCTGGCTATTAGCTTAACCTGTACACAAAATTTCAGCCCTCTAGGTTTATTTGGGGAGATTTTGACCCGAACGAAACTGTTAAAAAACAATAAAAATCATGTTCTTTTTGGTATAAAAATGGTGGGGGTAGGGGTTAAAAGTCGAGACCCCCAAAAGGCACCCCCTTGATACTAACTCAATCCGAATACAAAATTTCAGCCCTCTAGGTTTATTTGGGTGATCTGTGCGAGTGGTACAAACTTCGAAAAAGCATGAAATTGTAGCTTAAAAATGAGGGAGGTGGGGGTAAAAAATTAAAACCTCCAAAAATCACAACCTAGTTACGAACTTTATCAACACACCAAATTTCAACACACTACGTTAATTCTAGGGGGCTGTGGGCGTGTTAGATCCAGCCAAAATCCCTTATTCCCCTTCTACTCCCTCTAAGTCATCCTAGGAGGCTGAATTTTGGATATGTTGTAGATAATTGACCGAAACATTATTTGCAACCGGTTTGGAAAAGTTTTATTGTTTTACCGCCCCCCACCACGCCCTAAAAGTTGGGTCGGGTCAAAAATTTGCCCAAAATTTGACCCCACTTTGATAGTATGAGGTGCCTCAAATTTGAGCTCGTAACTTCCATAGGGCCCTACACATATTAAAAGGTGGCGGGAATATATATATATATATATAATATATATATATATATATATATATATATATATATATATATATATATATATATATATATATATATATATATATATATATATATATATATATCAGACATTTTTTTCTGCATAATCATGTTCTACGGGTCCGAAAACGGATAGCGCCCCTACTCTCGCCTCTCGTCTCTCGCCGTTGTTGTCGTATAGGCTGTATAAGTCTAATTTTTTCAAGGAAAAATTCGACTAAATCACTATACTCTTTTGCTACTCTAGCACTATTCTGGCGAGTTTTTGAACTGTTACTTAGTACTTAAAACGGGACACTTTTTGAACTATGTTTCTATTGTTTTCCGTACAAGATAGTCCTCCTTATATTCTACACTCCATAATCCAACCCTTATCAAAAACCAAAGACTTCCAATAGTATCAGCGCCGCAGTAGATGGAGAAAATATTGCGTTGTCCAGTGTTAGTCAGTCAATTTTAGTTTTAGAAAATAACGATAATAATATAAACGATAATAATTTAGAGAAAAGTAAATCAAACAGTTCAAATAATAATTCAAATAATATTACAATGACTACAGGACTACCCCAACAGACATATTTAATTCACTAACAAGTAAAGGTCTTGAAGTGATAATTCTCAATTTTGATGAAACTTGGTAGGTGTGTAGAACTCAGAAAAATAACAGACACGTATTTTTTTTTATCGGCCAAAAACGCCATTTAAGGGGTGAAATGCACCCCCAAAGTTGGGGTAAAAATTTAATTTTGTTAAATTACTCGAAAACTATAATAGATAGAAAAGAAGTTTAAATTGACACAACCCTTCATTTTTAAAGATCTTTCTACTGATGTATTCAAATCCAGGGTCGGACCTACTGGAGTGGCCTTGACTATAAAATTGAGGGTAAATTTTGAAATAGGGTGAATATGGTTTTACCAATCAAAATACTAGTATCAAATATGAAAACTACATCAAAAATACTAGTTTACCTGTTTTTGCTCAAAGCCGTTACGTTAAAGCTAAAAGCTCAAATCTTAATCTAAAATCTTACATGTGTACTGCTATTTTACTTATAATATCTTTAAAAATAACTGTTTAAATCGTTTTTATTTATTGTATTTATACTCTAGAATTAATATTTAAAGAAAAATATTGGGTAAAATTTTATTATAATGTTATTCGTACAAAATTAAGACTTCTATACAAATTCCGGTAGCTCTAGTTAACTTCCCATTGGAAGTTATTGTAATGGGCCCGATTTTACGAATGGCTAATTTGGACATATTTCCACCCTTCAAGGTTACTAGAATCCGAATCCACCGTTTTTAGTGTGATGTCTGTGTATGTGTTCGTTAGTTCGTTCGTTCGTTCGTGAATTTTTTTTTTTTTTGTCTCGCATATCTAGAGAACAAATATGATATCAACTCCGGACTAATTTCATTAGATGTGTAATTAAACAATAAAGACCGGATAAAGTTTTCCGCAAATTCGGATTAGCGGTTCGTTTTTTGTGATAAAAAACGAAGTTAACTTTATTCACGTAACATAGATCATATAGATTTGTTACCATGTCTTTATTATATAATGACCTCAAAACTTAACTGATGTTAAAACGCCAGTAAATAATTATAAAATTTAAGGAAAAAAAACACGAAATAAGAAACTTTTTATGAAATATCTTTTGTCTCGCATATCTTGGGAACAAATGATTATAACATTTGTTTGATAAGGGTACCCACCCTTAGGTACAGAGGGCAAAGTCCCCAGTGTGGTATAAGGGGCAAAGCCTCTATCGGGGGCCTAGGGGAGGAGCCCTCTGAAATGAAAAAAGAATTATTGATGTACAGTAGTCTCTAGTCTTTAAGGACACCTAATGGGAAGTTGACAGTATGGGTAGACCTGTCCCCCCAAATTTTTAATATTGGAAACTGTTGAAATATTTTAAAAACAGAATCGGCAGAGGCAAAATTAAAATTGACTAATAGATATATTTCTTGCATATTTCTATGTAATTAATTACTACAGTTTTTATACATAACAAATTTTACTTTACAGTATAAATTACTCTTTTGAAATTAATGAACCAGCATTTTTATTAACCAGTAAAATAGTACTCTAAAGAAAATTTAATATTACATGATCACTACTAAAAATATAAAAGGCTTCATTGTAAAAATATTAATCGTATATCTGTGAAATAATGGTGATGAGAACGGAATTCACCAATGCTGGAAAATCGAAAGTAGGTTGTACTAAAAATTGGGTATAGTAAATATTTAATTTTTTCTGAAGACCCGTTAATAACTACGACTCTGGATTTATATATGTTAACATCCCTGTATATTTTTTCGAGCTTTAAAACAATTATATGGTACATCAATTTAAATTTTGCCTCTACCGATTGTGTTTTTAAAATATTTCAACAGTTTCCAATATTAACTAGAGCTACCGGAAGTTATATAGAGCCCTTAATTTCGTATGAATAACATTATAATAAAATTTTATCCAATATTTTTGTTTAAATGTTAATTGTAGGGTATAAATACAATAAATAAAACGATTTAAAAAGTTATCTTTAAAGATATAAGTAAAATATTGAGTGGACATGTCAGATTTTAGATTAAGATTTAAGCTTTTAGCTTTAACGTAACGGCTTTTAGCAAAAACAGATATACTAGTATTTTTGATCTAGTTTTCATATTTGATATTAGTATTTTGATTGGCCGAACCATATTCACCCTATTTCAAAATTTACCCTCAATTTTATAGTCAAGGCCCCTCCAGTAGGTCCGACCCTGGATTTCACTACATCTGTAGGAAGATATTTAAAAATAAAGGGTTGTGTCAATTTAAACTTTTTTTCTATCTGTTATAGTTTTCGAGTAATTTAACAAAATTAAATTTTTACCCCAACTTTGGGGGGTGGATTTCACCCCTTAAATGGCATTTTTGGCCGATAAAAGGAAATACGTGTCTGTTATTTTTCTGAGTTCTACACACGTACCAAGTTTCATCAAAATCGGGAATTATCACTTCAAGACCTTTACTTGTAAGAATCCCAGATGCTGTTAAAGACCTACCAAATTTTGACGGAAACAGAAGAACTTTATACGATTTCATAAATAACGTATAAGATATTTTAAGCTTGATCCCCACAGCTAATGGCATTAGCTATGGCAAGTTAGAGCTATACGAAATAAAATAATAGGAAATGCAAACGAGGTCCTCAATATGTACGGAACTCCCATTGACTGAGTCGAAATTAAAAACAATTTAATTAAACACTAGTCAGACAAAAGAAACGAAACGTGCCTTATTAAAGATCTTCACAACTTAAAATAAGGAAATTTAACAATAGAAAACTTTTATAGTAATGTAACTGAAATTCTTTCTACAATATCGAATCACGTTAGAATACATGAAACTACTCCGGCTGTAGAAAATTCAAAATTAATGTTATATTCAGAAATGTGCTTAAATGTATTTTTGTAAGGATTAAAAGAACCCCTTAAAATACCCCCCTAAGGATTAAAAGAATCTACCATCCGAGCTATGAAACCTACCACCCTTTCCGAAGCTTTTTCATACTGTATAAAGGAACAAAACATTTACTACACTAAGCAAAATACACAAATAACTATAAATACAACGAAAATCGACCAATCGTATCTACCTAAGCCAATACCACAATTTAGATCCCCATATCCACTAATTCAGTATCATCATCAACAATTTAATTCACAGCCTCCACAACAAAGACAATTTCCACAACCTAGTTCGTCAAAATCAATTCAGTCAACACGTCCGTCTGTAAATTACAGACCACAACCACTGGAAATTAGTTATAATAGGCTCAGTATTAGAGCACCACAACATAATCAATCACAGAATCAAAATCCTTTCTTCAAATCAATGTCGAAACCTACTTTTCGAAGCGAAGAGTTACACAATGTAGAAGAACAAAATTTTCAAAATTTATAACAATTTTGCGAAGAAATAGACAATGACCAATACACCCAAACTAACGATAACATAGATGACAGTACACACGAAACAACTGACGAAATAGACGAATCAAATTTTTAATACACTTGGGACCACAATATGGTTACATAGACCAGAACGTACATGCAAACACACTACCCTACATTAACATTAGATCTCCATCCAGTTCCTTATCAAAATTCCTTATTAATACAGGAGCATCCCAGTCATTTATCAGTCCTGAATATATTGACCCGAACGATACAATCCAACTAGATCCAAGAAAAATCAAAGCTGTTTTAAATACTTATAAATTAGACAAAAAAGTGATTTTACCTATGTTCAAAGAATTCAATCAACCTCAGGATAGTATAGAACTTTTAATTTTTCGATTCCATAAATATTTCGATGGACTAATAGGCTTAGATACGCTTGAAAAACTATACGCACAAATAGACATTACAAATAAACAATTGAAAACAAAAAACTCAATTATAAATTTGTCGTTCAAACCAAATTTCATGTCTGGAAAATATACAATTCCACCGTTCACAAAACAACTCGTTAAGCTACCCGTAGATATTGAAAATGGAGAAATTTTCTTAAAAAGTACTTATGTAAATAACAAAATACTTATTGCCGAAGGAATTTACTTATCCAGAGATTGGCACATTGTCGCTACCGCTATAAACCTTACCGATCAAGACCAATTGCTTTTTATTCAACAACCCTTAAAAGCAGAAGTATTAAATCACGAAATCGTCCAGTTTGACGGAAGTCAAATAAATACTGATTGTCCTAATAGCGAAACAGAAATAGAAAATTTAGTACGTGTCGACCACTTAAACAACGAAGAACTTAGAGCTATTGTCAATGTCTGTCGTCAATATGAAGACATTTTTCTTAAAAAAACAAAGATCTTACATTTACAAACGAAATTAAACATATAATCCGATCAATTTAGTCCTAAAAATAGTAGTAAAGGTACAAAAATTAGAGGAGAGCTGAAAATTGGTACAGATGTTCGGAACACCATTGTGATCCTGTGCATGGAAAAAATTTTATTCAAAGTCAAAGGGGTCAAAAATAGGTTTTTCGCATTTTTCAGCAAAATGGAAAGTTTTGTCATAAAATTAGGTCAGACAAAAATTGTAGATCTTACAATTATCTATAAAAAATGTCTCAATACGTTTTTTCCTAAGAGCCACCGTTTCAGAGATATATACTACTACAAAAAATTAAAGGAACAAAAAAAAAAATTTAATCAACGTAGTTTTAATTGGGATTTCAAGAGTTTAATGATTTCGTTTTAACCAATTACCCAATGATTTAGGAACCGGATATTCAGGACCCCAATAATTAGAGTTGAATTCCAGAAAATTTTCTGGAATTCAACTCTAATTATTGGGGTCCTGAATATCCGGTTCCTAAATCATTGGGTAATTGGTTAAAACGAAATCACAAAAAAAAAATTGTTAATATTTTAGTGATTTTTGAAGGGCTGTATTTACGTGAAAAATGGTCGTATCGGGATGATAAAAAAAGCATTTTGAAGCTCCAAGATTCTAGTTTGCAGATCTTTCATCCAAAAGTTTTTAAGAGTAACAGTTATCGAGCAATTGTAAGGAATAACACAAAAATTGAAAATTGAAAATTTTTTGCTCTTTTTCTTTCGATCTACGGGCTTAAATTTTTTTTAACGTAAATCCATGCTATTGACTTGATAGCCTGTTTATTCAGCTTCAATTTCCTTTTTAAAATTTTTCTCTACGCTGAACTGTTCCGGAGATATCCAACTTTGAATGCAAAATAATCCTTTTTGGTTTAACCATCGATATCTCAGTAATCAGTGATCGGACAGAAAATTGAAGGGCAGTTTTAGAATCTGGAATAAATTTCCTACAAGGCTATGTCGCGCATTTTGGTGGAAAAAAATTTTTTCGTCCGTAATTTTAACCTGAAAAATGTGAAAAAAAGGACTTTTTTCCTTGTTGTAATAAATTGTTCGCATCCTTACGAGAATTGCTGGGGAATCTAATGTCTGTACGAATTTTTACACCTCACTGTACTCCCAATAACCTTGCAAATCGGTAGATCGATCTATCGAGTGGTTTTCCTAAACCGTTTGTTCAAAATTTCAGAAAAAAAGGAGCAAAATTGAATGAAAAATTCAATTTTTTTTTAACTTTTTTCACAGAAGCATCTAGGCACTTTTTATCCACTAAAATTTGAAAATTGTGAAAAAAAATTTTTCACAATTTTTTTCAAAAATTAAAAAGGATTATTTTAAAATTTTTTTCAAAATTTAATTTTAATTTCTTATTTTTTTTTAAAATTTAAAATTAAAGGAGCAAAACTGAATAAGCAAAATTGAATAAAAAATTCAATTCTTTTTTTTTTCAATTTAATTTTTTTTTCAACTCTTTTCACAGTTAGGCATCCTTTATCCATTAAATTTGAAAATTAAGAAAAAAAATTTTTTCAAAATTTTTCTTTAAAATTTTGAAAAAAATTTTGAAAACTTTTTTTTTCTTAATTTTCAAATTTAATGGTTAAAGGATGCCTAACTGTGAAAAGTGTTGAAAAAAAAAATTGAACTGAAAAAGAAAAAGAATTGAATTTTTTATTCAATTTTGGTTATTCAATTTTGCTCCTTTAATTTTTTTTCTGAAAATTTGAACAAACGGGTTAGGACAACCATTCGGTAGATCGATCTACCGATTTGCAGGGAATACAGTGGGGTGTAAAAATTCGTACAAACATTAGATTCCCCAGCAATTCTCGCAAGGATACGAACAATTTTTTACAACAAGGAAAAAAGTCCTTTTTTTCCACATTTTTCAGGTTAAAATTACGGATGAAAAAATTTTTTTTCCCAAAATACGCGACACAGCCTTGTAGGAAATTTATTCCAGATTCTAAAACTGCCCTTCAATTTTCTGTCCGATCACCGATTACTGAGATATCGATGGTTAAACCAAAAAGGATCATTGTGCATTCAAAGTTGGATATCTCCGGAACAGTGCAACGTAGAAAAAAATATTACAAAGGAAATTGAAGCTGAATAAACAGGCTATCAAGTCATTACCATGGCTTTACGTTAAAAAAATTTTTAACCCCGTAGATCAAAAGGAAAAGAGCAAAAAATTTTCAATTTTCAATTTTCGTGTTATTTCTTACAATTGCTCGATAACTGTTACTCTTAAAAACTTTTAGACGGAAGATCTGAAAACTAGAATCTTGGAGCTTCAAAATGCTTTTTTTATCATTCCGATAGGACCATTTTTCACGTAAATACAGCCCTTCAAAAATCACTGAAAAATTAACAATTTTTGTTTGTTCCTTTAATTTTTTGTAGTAGCATATATCTCAGAAACGGTGGCTCTTAGGAAAAAACGTACTGAGGTATTTTTATAGATAATTGTATGATCTACAATTTTTATGATAAAACTTACCGTTTTGCTGAAAAACGCGAAAAACCCATTTTTGACCCCTTTGACCTTGAATAAAATTTTTTCCACGTACGGGATCGATGAGGACTTTTCAACACTTATTTATAATGGTATTCCGAACATTCATACCAATTTTCAGCTCTCCCCTAATTTTTGTACCCTTGCATGTTTAAATTGACCGGTGTAATAGAATTACTACTACCGACGACGTTCCACTATACACTAAATCGTACAGATACTCGGAAATTCATCGCGGAGAAGTTCGTAGGCAAATAGACCAGCTATTAGAACAGGGCAAAATATGCCCTAGCTATTCACCATAGTCCTCACCTATCTGGATAGTCCCGAAAAAACGGACGCCAGTGGCAAAAAGAAATGGAGGCTGGTCGTCAATTATAGAAAATTGAACGACAAAACCATCGATGATAGATATCTGTTTCCCAACATCACCGACATAGTAGATAAGTTAGGTCGTTGCATGTATTTCTCCACATTAGATCTCACGAGCGGGTTCCATCAAATTGAGGTTTACACCAAAGACATACCTAAAACCGCTTTTACTGTAGAAGGGGGACACTACGAGTATGTTAGAATGCCCTTGGGTGTTAAAAACGCCCCGTCAACATTCCAGAGGGTAATGGGCAACGTCCTTAGAGAATTATGGGGTACAAGTTGTTTGGTCTATATGGACGATATAATAGTATTTTCTACCACTTTACAAGAACACGTAGAAAATCTTAAAAAAGTCTTCGAAAAATTACGAAAAGCCAAATTAAAAATCCAATTAGACAAAGGCGAATTTTTATACCACGAGGTAACCTTTCTCGGACACATAGTCTCAGAAAATGGCGTCAAACCCAATCCAGACAAGATAAACGCAATTAAGAATTTTCCAGTTCCCAAAATGCAAAAGGAAATAAGAAGCTTCCTAGGTCTACTAGCGTATTATAGAAAATTTATAAAAGATTTCGCGCGTATAGTTAAACCAATGACAAAATGTTTAAAAAAGGGAGAAAGCGTCAAACTAACACCCGAATACATTAAAACCTTTGAAACTTGTAAAAATTTATTAACAGACCATCCTATTTTAGCTTATCCGGATTTTACAAAAAATTTCATTTTAAAAACAGATGCTAGTATTGTAGCTTTGGGAGCTGTTCTGTCTCAGGGACCAATTGGACACGACCGTCCAGTATGTTACGCTAGTAGAACCCTGACCGGTACCGAACAAAAGTACTCAACCATCGAGAAAGAACTACTTAACATTGTATGGGAAATAAAATACTTTCGCCCTTATTTGTTCGGCAGAAAGTTTAAAATCATAACGGATCACAAGCCCTTGACGTAGTTAATGTCCGTCAAGGAGCCTAATAGTAAATTAGTCTGCTGGAGGCTTAAATTAGAGGAATTTGACTACGAAATTGTACATAAACTCGGAAAATTTAACACCAAAGCTGATGCCCTTTCCCGAGTTCAAATCCTTGACATAAACATACACGAAACTGAAAGTAACACTTCCACACAAGTGACATAACACACAACAGATGATCAAGCAGCACACAGCGCTGACGAAGACGATTCTTCTTTTATACCAATATCAGAAGATCCACTTAACGATTTTAACCATCAATTAATTTTCGAACAAATTAGTAATGGATCGCAAGTAAAAATAAAAGTCTTATTCAAAACTAAAAAACGATATACCGTTCAACTTCCATATTATGATGACGAAGTATTAATCGATATTTTTAAACAATTCGTTCCACCGAAAAAACTAACAGCTGTTTATTGTTCTGATGATAATTTATTTAACAAAATTCAAGAAGTTTATTCGGAATATTTTTCTCAAGGAAAACAATTTAGGTTAATGAGATGTACCAAAATAGTAACCGACAACCGACGCGACGTCGAGGAAAACGACGAACAAGACAAAATTATTTCGAATTACCATAAAAGTAGTAACCACCGAGGTATTAGTGAAACTATAGCACATTTAAAACGGGAATATTTCTTTCCACAAATGAAATCAAAAATTTATTATTTCATAACTAATTGTAAAGTTTGTAATGAGAACAAGTATGATAACCAACCACCCAAACAAAAATTTCATATTACACACGATAATTAAACAAATTTCCGGTAACATGGATAACGAAGACGCTTTACGCATTAATAAAGACATCGATTTGTTACGGACAAATCAAAATAAAATAACGGACTAATTAAACAGACAAACAGCTATCAATTTACAAATAATCGAACGATTAAAAAATATTTCAAAACACATAAACGAACAGCAAAACGTAATAAATAGTTATTTACGAAACATTTCAAAAGATCTAAATTATTTCATTTTCATACAATATATCAATCAGATAAATTTTAATATTGATACGCTTAACGATCACGTTAAAGGTATAATTCAATCAATAAATTTGGCTAAGCTCAATATAATTTCCAAACCTATCCTCTCACCATCAGTATTGAACCACGCCTTTAACCTTTTAAAAACCCAAGACATACCCATTATATCACATGAACAATATACCCAGATTCTTCCTAAACAAATTTCTACTTACTTATTTAGAACCTGTAGTTAATATTAACCTAAAAACGATAAAAAATGCCATATCAATATGCCATCTTTGACGAGAATCAATTGTATTTGGTCGATAAAGCATGCCCAAAAATTGAACAAATTTACATATGCGAACCGAAAACAATCAGCACGAAAATGAAACATTCAGAATGTTTAGGGAACCTTCTTCTCAATCAACATGGTAGATGCACGTACATGGAATACGACAATATCTCCGAAACCAAGTATGGTTCATTTCAGTTAAATTTAACCATGCTTCGTCACTTTGAATTTAAATAATTTCCGTTTTCTTGGCTTTATCTCTTTTATTATTTCATTTATGTAAATTTGAAATTTGCAGTTTATTTTTAGAAAAGAATAGAAGGTTGATTTGTTTCGAAAATAAGAATTATTTAATTTTTTTTTTAACGAAAACTCATGATCAATTGACAAAAAGGCGGAACCAGTCAAAACTCATCTTCTCGTCTCGTTCGACTGGAGTGGACGGACAGCTTGAGACGTGATCTGCTCACGTGCCGCGCACAAAGTGAGCCAAATAAGAGAGAGTACATGGCAAGGATGCACGCCATATGGTGCCATATGCATCCCGAACACTCAAATTTAACGCCACAAAATCTGCGTGACCATGTAGCCCGAATTATAAAATTGAAAATACCTACCGGACATGACGATAATCGAGAAGCTCGCGAAGAAGCTAGGGTTGCTGAAACTGTGATGGTGGAAGTTGAACAGGATTCTGCGGTCAATGGTGAGAGCTTGGCCAATATTAACATCACAGAGCAGGATCAACCGGTAACTCATGGTGACAGCATGGTTACTGAGGCACAGACGGACTTGTTAAATCAAGCCAACACAGATACTGTGCTAGAGTCTAACACCAGAACGAGTTCAACTCCCACACAGAATGATGCCGATCTAAATAAATCCCTTTCTGTCTCAGACAATTTAAGAAAACAATTTCGCGATCTTCTCGAGACCGATTTAGACTTTGACAAACGACCACGTCCCAAACACCGACGGACGTATGTAAAGGGCGAACAACTGACCCTACTAAACGAAATTTTGGACGAGCATCTATCCCCATCCAGTGATCTCACCGACGTCGACAACGCAGTATATGCAGCGATGCGTGTCCAGACCCTATGTACTAAGCAGCAAAAGACTGCAGAGGAGAAGGCACGGATTCGTATTAAACAAATTGACACCAAGGTGAGGGCACTACGACAGATGGTATCGCGTATCCAATGTGTGATATAATATATTCAGACCAATAGGCGCTTTACGCGAAAGGTACGGGCTTTTGCCAGAGAACTAAGGTACCGCTATCACACGATAAATTTGGGCAATCTGTTGACCATCAAACAGACACATTTGGATAAGATACGCGCATTGGCCCTGGCCAAGAAGAAAGTAGCCCGGCGTGAACGGTGTATTCGGGAAAATAAGATCTTTAACTCGAACCCTTCACGCCTGTTCGCATCTAAAAGCCCTGTCGTGGAGCAACCACCGACGGTCGACGCAATAGAGGATTATTGGCGGGGGATATATGAGACGACTAAAGAGACTGGCTTGGACTGTATTCCCATCAGCCAGTTTAGATGGTACTGCAAACAACAGCTTGGCAAAGTGCCATCTCACACCAATATAACATCTGTTGATAAAGAGGAAGTCGAACTTGCTTTCAAAGGCAAGAAGAATTATTCGGCTCCGGGCATTGATGGAATAACGAATTTTTGGTGGAAGAAGCTCGCTAGTACCCACCGCCACCTTGCCCGTATATTTTCAAATTGGTTATTTAACTGTGAGCCAATACCATCGTGGCTCGCTGAGGGAAGAACGGTCCTAATACCGAAAAAAGGAGACCTATCACAACCACAGAACTACAGACCGATAACGTGCCTGAACACTGTGTATAAAGCGTTCACTTCCATTCTATATGAACGCATCTTGAAGGCGATTGAACCAGTGTGGAGTTCGATCTATGAACAACGAGGTTCAAAAAGAGGAATGTCGGGTTGCAAAGACAACTTGCTGGTCGACAGATGTATCTGTCAGGACGCTAGACAGCACAAACGCAACTTGAGCATGGCCTGGGTGGACTATCGGAAAGCATTTGACACAACGTCGCATGAGCTCATTATCTATTTGCTCCATTGTCTGCGAGTCCACCCCGACATTATTAAATGTATTGAACACCTGTTGCCGCTCTGGAAAACAAGGTTCACAATACCATCCGGTGAACACGTTGTGTCAACGGAGTTGGTGACATACAAACGAGGAGTATACCAAGGAGACAGCCTCAGCCCACTTTTGTTTTGAATCTCGTTGTTGCCCCTGTCAATCAGCCTGAGAAAGGAACCCGGGTACTTGTGTGGCCCGGTAGGAAATCGCGAGCATAAAACTTAAAACTGTATGCCTCGTCGGAGAGTGATCTCAACTGCGCTCTAAAATTAACACACAAATACACGCACGCGATCGGTATGGAGTTCGGACTGGACAAATGCGCGGTGGTGCACTGTAAGCATGGTGTAGTTCCGAATTTTGATTCACACGCCCAATTAGTGGATGGAAGCATCATAGAACATCTTGATGAAGGAGCGACCTATACGTACCTCGGTGTTGACGAAAGTCACATCCAGGACGTGAAGAACATGAAGGCCGCCTTAAGTAGTAGATATAAGCGCCTTCTCCGACAGATTTGGAGTTCCGAATTGTCGGCGAAGAACAAGACCAGCGCTACAAATATGTTAGCCATACCCATCCTTTTATATACTTTTGGCTCAATTAAGTGGAATGTGAATGAATTGGAGGAACTAGACCGAGACACGCGGAAAATAATGAATATCAACCGTAGTTTGCACCCACGCGCATCGACACAACGACTTTACCTCCCACGAGACCAGGGGGGAGGGGGCTCCTGTCAGTCGAACGTTTACATGATCGTATAGTCTTGGGTACAGCTTGTCGTGTACTTAACAGTTCAGAGCCGCTATTGCAACTCGTCAGGGATCACGAGCTTGCTGGCGTAGGCGCATTTTTATTCACAGCAGCGCAACGTGCCGCCGATATCTTGGGCTTAGCCTTCGATCCGCGTAATCGCGACGGTGATGATAACATTCTTTCACTATCACAGTCGCGCCAAAAGTCGGCAATCAAGAGAGCCGAGCAACAACATCTGCTCAATAAACATCGCGACAAAGTTCACCAGGGTATGTTCTACCGTCATCTTGACAACCTTGGCCTTTCGAGCGAACTCACTTGGGCTTTCTTGAGAGCTAATGGACTCAAGATGGAGTGGTGATCATGGCAGCTCAAGATGGAGTGTGGAACACTTTAACACACCAAAAATATGTGATGGGTAATAAAGGGGTTTCGAGTACCTCGTGTCGGGCATGCAAAGCATACCCGGAAACCTTAATGAACCTGACTTGAGGTTGTTCTTATTATGCTAAATCCACCTATATCCATCGCCATAATGCAGCGTTGCGTGCGCTCTACTTTTATCTTCGTCATCATTACGAAGTTGACAAAACACCAGTCTTGCCCTACGATCCTGCGGAAGTAGAATCCTTTGTTGCCAACCAAAAGTGCAAGATCTTTTGGAATATGCCGGTTGCAACTACCAGGCAATTGAACGCCAATAAGCCTGATGTTGTGCTCCAAGATTTAACATCTCAGACTATGTATGTTATCGAGTTCTCTGCTCCGGCGGAAACTAACATAGTCGAAAAGGAGGAGCAAAAAAGGATTAAATATCAAGATCTAATACATGAACTGCGACAACTGTACCCGGGCTATACTATCCACTTGGTCGTACTTATAATCGGATGTCTGGGGGGTATGCATAACTCCTTTGTGCGCAATCTTAACATCATTCCGGCTTGTAGATCTCACGCCAACATGTTAGCGGCGTCAATGCAAAAAGCAGTTATTATCGGGACGCTCCGCACGCTCCGGTCGCACGAGACGACTTTCTCCGGGAGTTCGTGAACACCTTTGAACGCCCATGCCCCGTTTAGAGCGGGTCCTCGAACATCCATTGGACCTGCCCTCGAATCTCCCACTGCCATGGTTTTGCAGCGAGGTTCGGGGATTTATTAGGTAGGGAAGACCAGGAAGGGGAATGCTGTATGACGGACATTACGTACCTGACCTAGAAGTACCTGACCTGGTACGCTGCACGGACACTTTTCCCTCCGCCTGGGGGTTTTTGTAGTGCAGCGTTTTTCGTTAATCTATCACGATAATAATAATAATAATAATAATGGTGGTGAGGACACCTATAGCAGCTGCCCTTGGCACCCGTGAGGGATATTTATCCCCCATTGGTGTCAAGGAGGCTAAGGGTTCCAGAGGTAGTTTATGCGCAATACAGTAATCTTCGGATTCCATTAGCCTCTGACTACCCAAGATCGGCACCGTTCCTTCTCGAGGTACCACCGTTTTCACAAAAGATGCCGGATCTAGAGGAGAAATCCTCGATCGTTTATTTATTAACCTTTTTTATTATTTCGTTTCGTTTTTATTGTTTTTTGTTTTCGTTACTTTTATTTCTTTTTGTTTCAGGTTTTCTTTTATCTTTTGTTTCTTTTTTGTTTTTGGTTTTGTTTTGTTTTCGTTCTTCTTTGTTGTCCCAACTTCAAGTTATCTTCGGGACCCACACTAGCTCGTGTGTGGCTTAGCGGCGTTGCCTGGAAAAGGGGATCCTGGTGACTGAGGGAAGCCGTTACTTGCGAGTACGGCGGAACAACACGTCACTTCGGCCCTGGCTTCAGGCATAGACCGTGGCTGCGGTTATGCACCGGCCGCAGTAAATTCGAGCGCCCCGGGGTCGTGCGTGTCACTGGGGCAATGGGCTTGTCCCTAGGGCCCCTCATTCCCGTATCCCTGGCGTGGGAGTCCCACGTCCCTTATGAGGCTCCGTGGAGGGTGGGGAGCGGGGTGGGGGTTTTGTTTTCATTTGTATATGGAAGTTAAAAATAATATCTCTTCGGGCGAGTCCGGGTCCCCCAAACCGGACGCGAACCAAGCTCCGCCGCCGTCTTCTGGCGTGAGCCAAAGTAGCGTGGCTGGTCCCGCTACTGCGTCTACGGTACCTGCTCCACAACCCAGTGGAGTGAGTATCCAAACGAAAAGGGGTAACCCTCCCCAATCAAAAAAAGGGAAACTTCGCGGGACTCCATTACAGTTGGAATCCCCAAGATTGCAAGGTGTCAGTTACACGAAGTTTCTTGTTATAAAGCCAAAGGAAGGTGACTTTAGTAAGATCAGTCCCTTCCTCTTGGCTAAGTTAGTGAAGGATGGAATTGGGCAGGTTAAAGATGCCAAACTATCGGGCAATGGGTTGCTCGTAGAGGCATTCTCACCGGCACAATCCGAAAAAATACAAAGTCTTAAAGTATTAGGACAGTACGCGGTAGACGTGATGCCCCATGGTGTATTAAATTACTCCAGGGGCGTCATTATGCATCCGTCTTTTGCGTACTGTACCCTAGAAGAGATAGTGTCGGAGATGACTCCACAGGGGGTAATAGAAGCGAAAAGGCTAAAGTACAACAGGGGGAACAAACATCCTGAGTCCCCCTTAATTCTTCTAACATTTAACAGGGTCACTCTACCGAAAGAAGTGATCCTGGGCCTTTTCAATAAAGTGGACGTGCGCCCGTACATCCCAGCACCAATGAAGTGTTATAAATGCCAAAGGTACGGCCACGTCTCACAAAGATGTAATATAGAGCAGCAGATTTGCGTGTGCGGAAGGCCGTTACATGAAGGACGACCATGTGATGAGCCAATCAAATGTATCAACTGTGGGGGTAATCACTCGGCCAAGTCGAGGAATTGCCCCATTTTTAAACAAGAATCCGCGATTCAAGAGTTGAGAGCCCTGCAGAGGTTAACCTATCCAGAAGCAAGACGGAAGCTTTTAGGCAATACGCCTAGTCGCTCAGCTCTCGAAGGTTATGCACGCGCTGTTGCGGCCCCCGCCCCTACAGCGGCTGAGAAAACAAGCGAAATTCGAGAAATAAAGGAAGCCATGGGACAAATGCAGGTGAATATGCAGAAAATGCAAGAGTGTCTCATGCGCTCTGTGGGTGTAGCTGGATCTACCCCCACACCAGCCGCAGTGTCAGCCAAGGTCCCTGAGACCAAAAGGGTGATTACAACCACCCCTCAGGGACGAGTCGTACGTACTGTGACGTCTTCACCCAAAAAGAAGACGTCACCGAAGAAGTCACCGCCAAAAAGGCGCTACAGTGAGGGGAGAAAGGAGGTGGCCGAACAACGGTCCCCAAAAAAGGGATCTGCCACCTCAACATCGGAGGCGGAATTCATTCCGCCCCCACCAGTGACGGCCCCACTACCACAGCGGCCGTCCCGACCGGGCACACCCGAACGCCCGGTCACCCCCCTCCCGAGTCGCTCTAACCAAACACCGATGAGCGACTCGAAAAGTACGACTGCGTCGGTTCGTACGGGTACTAAGCGCCCGACGACCGACGCTTATACCAACACCTCGGCAACAGAATCTGACAATTCGGACGCCGAGGTGAAAGTGATAAAAAGAAAAAAAGGCTGGCCAAAGGGGAAACCTAGGAAGTAGCCACACTTCCTAGGGAGCAACTCAAGTAGTAACAGAAATGGCCATCGTACAGTGGAACTGTAATGGTGTTAAGCACCATTACTGTGAATTGCAGATGCTTCTGGCTGAGCACACGCCTATGTGCGTGTGCCTACAAGAGACACATTTACGGCCGGCGGAACAATTTACCATCAAATACCATAAAATCCGCCGGCACGACGTACAGCCAGACATCAGGGCGAGGGGGGGTGTTGCCATCATCATTAAAGATGACGTTCCATTCCGGGACCACCCGTTAAACACCCCCTACAGGCTATTGCAGTACAATTTTTAAAACCGCCCCAGTTCACAGTATGCTCGGTCTACCTACCAGATTTCGACTGGAACGTCGAAGATTTGACCGAGCTTACATTACAGTTACCACGTCCATTTTTGTTACTAGGAGATTTTAATGCTCACAGCCCCATGTGGGGCTGTAGCACAAGAGACGCCCGTGGAAGACTCATAGAACGGTTTCTAGATGAGTCTGAAGCGGTCTTGTTGAATACCGGTCAAGGTACTTTCATTAACGCAAGAACCGGTGAGCTGTCGGCTATCGACTTATCACTCAGCTCACCGGTAATGGCACACCGTTATGAATGGACGCTGGCGTCTGATTCATACGGTAGTGACCATATACCGATTATTTTGAATAGTACCACGCCGATGACTCCACAATCATCCTCGCCGAGATGGCGTCTCCGTCAAGCTGAGTGGGACATGTACGTCGATTCATTCCGTACACCCGAGCTGACTGGAGACGTAGAAGATGATGTGGAGCAAATGTCCTCCAGTGTCATTGAAGCAGCACATAAGAGTATACCTATGTCGTCCAACATTCCACCTAAACGTCGCTTACCATGGTGGAATGAAGTCGTGAGAGTAGCAGTTGCTGAAAAAAAGCGGGCGTACCACGAACTCAGACGTCGCCCCACGCAGGAAAATGTGATAGCCTACAAGCGTGCGCAAGCACGCTGTAAACGCACAATTAAAGAACAGAAAAGGCTATCATGGGAGCAATATGTTTCGGCCATTAATACCTCAACAACAACCTCAGAGGTATGGAGAAGAGTGAGGGCCATTACAGGGAAATCCTCCCGTTCACCAATGCCCTCCTTTCTCGTCGTCGACGGTCGGAACATCACTGAACGCGCAGAAATAGCAAATTGCTTAGCTAAGCACTTTGAGCGCGTCAGTGGCTCCCAAAATTATGACCCGGACTTCCTGCGGATCAAGATCGAACATGAGCGAAATGATCTTGATTTTTTCTCAGATGAATCCCTCCAGTATAACCAACCGTTTTCTATGCAAGAATTACTGGAGGCGCTTCGGGGATCTGGGGACACCTCCCCTGGACCTGATGAGATCCCCTACGCCATGATCCGGAACCTGCCTTATCCTGGTAAGTGTAGGTTACTGGATCTGTACAACGAAATTTTTAGGTAAGGCGTTTACCCTCCGCAGTGGCGGGAAGCTACCATCATTCCGCTATTAAAAGAGGGTAAAGATTCATCGCAACTATCTAGCTACTGTCCAATATCCTTGACTTGCTGTTTCAGCAAGGTATTGGAAAAAATGGTGAACAACCGTCTCGTCTGGTGGCTGGAATCCCACAATCTCATTCCTAAACATCAATGTGGGTTCCGCCGATACCATTCGACTACGGACCATCTTGTTCGCCTCGAGAATGCTATTCAAGACGCCTTTCTCCAACGAAAACACCTTGTGGCCGTGTTTTTCGACTTGGAGAAAGCTTATGATATGACCTGGAGGTATGGCATTCTCAAGAAGCTGCACGACTGGGGTTTAAGAGGTAACCTCCCTCAGTTCGTAAAAAGTTTTCTGACTGACCGTTCTTTTCGTGTCCGGGTAGGTGACACTGAGTCTGAGGCCCACTCCCAGGAGAATGGTGTTCCTCAAGGCTCCACCATTAGTGTCACCTTGTTCTCCATCGCAGTCAGTCATATTGCAGCTTCAGCCCCAATTCGTCGTTGCTTGTACGTTGATGACCTCACAATTTTTTATGTAGCCGATTCCATTGATGATATTCAACAACGGCTGCAACAAGGCATCAACGAAGTGGTGACTTCTGCAGAAGCTCTTGGTTTTCGTTTCTCACCACAAAAAACATCGGTGGTTCACTTCGGCAGAAAGCGCAAAGCACATCCGGATCCTGTCCTTACTTTAACAGGATCCAATCTCCAGTGCGTTGATAGCGTCAGGTTTCTAGGACTCATATTCGACAAACAACTTACGTGGAGCCCACACCTCCAAGCCTTAGCTGCGAGTTGTCGCAGGACAATCAACATGCTTAAGTGCTTGGCTGGTGCATCGTGGGGTGCGGGCCGGGAGTCGTTGCTTCGCCTGTATCAATCGCTAGTTCTGACTAGGATTGATTACGGCAGCATTGCTTACTCCTCCGCCCGGGCGTCTGCGCTTCTACTCCTAGATCCTGTTCACCATGCAGGCATACGACTGGCTACGGGAGCATTTCGAACGAGCCCTTCTGTGAGCCTCTGCGTAGAGTCGGGTCTGCCTCCGCTGCGACTGAGACGTGAGCGTCTCTTGCTCAATTATGCAGCGGGGGTATATGCAACACCTACGCATATCAATCACCCGACTCTATTCAGATACCGTTTACAGGGGCTCTACGGTCGACGTCCCACCATAAGTCGACCAGTGGCCGTTCGAACGCAGGAGTTATTAGAGAGTCTGCACTTACAGTTCGCCAAGGTACTTCCCAAACGTCCTATGGAAGCACCTCCTTGGCTGATCCCTAACGTAAGGTGTCGTTTCGACCTGACTGGTCTCAACAAGGAGGAGACCAGTTCATTCGAATATCGATCCCGCTTTTATGAGATCATTAGCGAACTTGACTCTCTCTGCATATACACAGATGGTTCCAAAACAGCTACGGGTGTTGGGAGTGCCATCGTCATTCGTGACGATCCTCACGCTTGGTCACTTCCTCCCCAGGCCACTGTGTATACCGCGGAGTTATTTGCGATTTTGCAAGCCCTGCGATTCTGTCAAACATCCGAAGACAGCGCATTCCTCATTTGTTCCGACTCGTTGAGCGCGTTGCAAGCGATCTGCCACTCTCATACCATCGATCCACTGGTGCAGAACATTCGAACGTGTCTCTACATGCTCCGCCAAAAGTCTATCACCTTCTTTTGGATTCCCGGACATGTGGGGATACCTGGCAATGAACTCGCTGACCAGGCAGCACGTCATGCAGCCGAAGTCGGTGAGCCACAGGACATTGCCATTCGCCCAGAGGATCTGAGAGTGTGCATTAGGTCGGCGATCGATCAGAAATGGCAACGTGAGTGGAACAACCTCACAGCTAAGCTCAGACAGGTGAAACCTGAGGTCCGAAGAACTCCGGCACCTGTAAATCTGAGCCGGCGAGAAAGTGTGACCCTGACGCGTTTACGCTTGGGCCACACGGCGTTAACACACCGTCATCTTCTCGCCGGTGAGGATCAGCCAAGGTGCGCCGCCTGCGGGACGGCGCTCACCGTGAGGCATATAGTTGAGGAATGTGTAACCTTTGAGCCATTGCGCCAGAGGTTGCAGCTCCCAAATAATGTAGCCGAAGCTTTAGCTTACGATGCAGTCTCTGAAAGAAAGATGCTTGAATTTATCCGAAATTCGCATCTTCTTCAGAGACTTTAGGGGCATTACATCTCTGAATTTTATACAAGTCGTCTCTTGTTTCTCCCCCGACAGTTAATTTTATTTGAGGCAAAGTTTTTATCTTTATGTGTTCAAAAATTTCTTGTGAGTGTCTTAATTTATTTATTTATTAACCATACCCTGTTCCAGCTGGTCTGGCAGGGTACTTTTAGTGTTTCGTTATGCCACTAAGGGCCTTTTACACCCTTAGTGGTACTGTTGTTATTTATACTTTGTTATCTGTTTCCGTTATTGTTTTTTAACGATGTATCACCGAGGGCTCTTTACACCCGAGTTGGTACATCATTTGTTTTCCTTTGTCTGTGATATTTTGTTATGCCGCTGTAGGCCTGTTGTTATGGCTCTACAGCAGTATTGTTTTAACTCCTTATTGCCTCACTGGTCGGTCTTTGGCCTCCCAGTGACGCAATAAGTTTTTTCTGTGATAATACTGTGATATCTTTCTAGTCATATTTGGTGTGTTTCTAGTCGGTTCTCTCCACTCCGAGGTCCGTTACACCTCGGGGGGAGTCTCAGCGATGGTCTTCAGGCCTTGGTGACCGGACGCTTTGTCTAGTACTTATCGTACCGTCACCAAGGACTGTCCGCTCCTTTCAAACCCTGGGATGGCAGGGCTCATCGTTGGATTTTATATGTGTATGTTTGTCCGTTGTCTATTGCATTTATGTGTCCCTGTCTTTACGTGTTGTTTTTATTTTTACTGTGTTTGGCGGCGCCTGCCCTTAGTAGGCGATGCCGACGGGTACTGCTGACCGCGCCATCCACCGGCAGCAGTGCCCCAATTTTAATATAAAAAAAAATAATAATAATAATAATAATAATGCTGGACTAAAATCCAACCTTCACGTCCCCGTTCGTACCCGGCGGGCAACTGTTAGCTTCGGCTAGCAGGCTGACGAGGCTCTGGTACCGTGTTTCGACAAGGATGATCGTGTGGAGGGGACGATGTCGTATCCCCCGAGTCAGTGTTATGCCTGCGTCAGCTTGTTTTTGGTATAATTGGTACCTTCACCGGAATTCAATGCGTCGTCAGTGTTGTCTACTCTCATGGGCGTGATCTTCAGAGTCCGACGAGATCGTTCAGACGAGTTGAAATATGTGATATTGCATTTGTGATTTTGTTTGACTGATCTGTGATGTTTTTATACCTGTGATAGTTGTCATGCCACCTTGGGTTCTCATGCCTGAGGTGGTATTTTTTAATCTGCTCGTTCTGTGATATTTCCCTGGCCTTGTTCTTGTCATTTCGATGGGTAGGAATGCGACTCTCGACGCATTCGTTCTCATCGGCTACGCGTGCGAGTCGACGTCTGCCCGAACAGCTTGAGCGAGCTCGCCCAGTAAGGAGACGTCGTTGTCCCTCGTACGGATGCGTTCGTGGGCGTTGATATGGCGGCTTCCGCCCCGTCGAAGTGATACGAACTCAGGTCAGATGTTGGCTCTGTGATACTCTATGGCATTGTCCCATTCTCTGTAGCCTCGACTCGGACGAACGTGGCTTAGTCATCGTACCGGTCTCCCGTGTAGGTTGACCCCGACATCTGACAGAACGGCACATGTACCCAGTAATCAGTTATCTGACAGAACAGTACATGTTGCTCAGTAATCAGATGTCACTGTCCCTACACATGTGAGTTCCTAGGTGTTGACGAAGCCATTTCGGAATTGTCGAGACTATGGGGAGCGGAATCGTGTCACAGAGCAAGAAATTTTTGAAATCTGTGATATTGTTGTTTTTATTTTTTAATAAGATTGTTTTTAATCCGTTTTGTTTTAACGATGTACCACTGAGGGCCTTTTCCACCCGAGGTGGTACATCATTTTTTTAATCTTATCTGTGATATTTTATTGTGCCGCTGTGGGCTTGCTGTTGTAGCCCTTCAGCGGTTTTGTTTTTAACTACTTATTGCGGCACTGGTCGGCCTGTGGCTCCCCAGTGACGTAATAAGATTTTCCTCTTATATTTTTTTTTCCATGTGATATTATTGTGATGTTGTTATCTGTGATATTTTTACTCAGTATTCTCCACTCCGAGGCCCTTTACACCTCGGAGTTTCATCGTTGGTTTTCAGTCCTTGGTGACCGGAGGTTCTGGCTAGTACTTAGCGTACCGCCACTAAGGACTGTCCGCTCGTTATAAAGCCCTGGGATGGCAGGGCTCATCGGTGAATTTTATCATGTGTATGTTTGTCCGTTGTCTAATGCATTTATGTGTTCCTGTCTATATGTGTCGTTTTTATCATTTTCCCGTTTTGGCGGTGCATGCCCTTCGATGGCGATGCCGCCGGACACTGCTGACCGCGCCATTCACCGGCAGCAGTGTCCCAATTTTAATTAAAAAAAAAAATAAAAAAAAAAAAAAAAAATAATAATAATAATAATAATAATAATAATAATAATAATAATAACAAGATCTGCTTCTACTCCATCTGAGCCATCTACAGTGAGCGAACAACACACTGACACTCATCTTACAGACACACAACACACATACATAAACACACAATACACTAACACTGAAACACAAACACTTAACACACATACAGATCCAGATTCGTCTGATGGAGAGGGAGGATCGACCAACTGCCGCACTGTCACTGTTACCGCTCTGGTGCACAATCCTCCTCAACTCAATAACACACAAGGTCCGTCAACCTCTGTACCATCTAAACGCACAATTCCAGGAACACCCGGTCTTAATGAGCAATTTGATGAACCAGAACACATTTACACCAAGAAACGTAAAATAGAACGACACATCCACACACATACACGAACACACACACAAACACAAACAGTCCTTTCCCTTCCCTCTGTCCCTAATCCTACCTATTCTCTGAGGACACGAAAACGAACTAGGCATTCACAGCCGTCTGTCATTGAGCCAACATCTACGCTCCCACAAAAGTCTCGCCGTACGAACCAGTGTACACCAAAATAGACGCATAACACCTCGTTTCAAGCAACAACAACAACAATATAAGGAGTGATGTGACAAACCCGTCCGTGAATGTACTACGGTACTTTTACGGATTGGTTTGGCACATTACCCTTCCACAGAGCCTAATACCTTGCATAATGCCGGTATAGGTGATCTAAATAAATCCCTTTCTGTCTCAGACAATTTAAGAAAACAATTTCGCGATCTTCTCGAGACCGATTTAGACTTTGACAAACGACCACGTCCCAAACACCGACGGACGTATGTAAAGGGCGAACAGCTGACCCAACTAAACGAAATTTTGGACGATCATCTATCCCCATCCAGTGATCTCACCGACGTCGACAACGCAGTATATGCAGCGATGCGTGTCCTGACCCCATGTACTAAGCAGCAAAAGACTGCAGAGGAGAAGGCACGGATTCGTATTAAACAAATTGACACCAAGGTGAGGGCACTACGACAGATGGTATCGCGTATCCAATGTGTGATAGAATATATTCAGACCAATAGGCGCTTTACGCGAAAGGTACGGGCTTTTGCCAGAGAACTAAGGTACCGCTATCACACGATAAATTTGGGCAATCTGTTGACCATCAAACAGACACATTTGGATAAGATACGCGCATTGGCCCTGGCCAAGAAGAAAGTAGCCCGGCGTGAACGGTGTATTCGGGAAAATAAGATCTTTAACTCGAACCCTTCACGCCTGTTCGCATCTAAAAGCCCTGTCGTGGAGCAACCACCGACGGTCGACGCAATAGAGGATTATTGGCGGGGGATATATGAGACGACTAAAGAGACTGACTTGGACTGTATTCCCATCAGCCAGTTTAGATGGTACTGCAAACAACAGCTTGGCAAAGTGCCATCTCACACCAATATAACATCTGTTGATAAAGAGGAAGTCGAACTTGCTTTCAAAGGCAAGAAGAATTATTCGGCTCCGGGCATTGATGGAATAACGAATTTTTGGTGGAAGAAGCTCGCTAGTACCCACCGCCACCTTGCCCGTATATTTTCAAATTGGTTATTTAACTGTGAGCCAATACCATCGTGGCTCGCTGAGGGAAGAACGGTCCTAATACCGAAAAAAGGAGACCTATCACAACCACAGAACTACAGACCGATAACGTGCCTGAACACTGTGTATAAAGCGTTCACTTCCATTCTATATGAACGCATCTTGAAGGCGATTGAACCAGTGTGGAGTTCGATCTATGAACAACGAGGTTCAAAAAGAGGAATGTCGGGTTGCAAAGACAACTTGCTGGTCGACAGATGTATCTGTCAGGACGCTAGACAGCACAAACGCAACCTGAGCATGGCCTGGGTGGACTATCGGAAAGCATTTGACACAACGTCGCATGAGCTCATTATCTATTTGCTCCATTGTCTGCGAGTCCACCCCGACATTATTAAATGTATTGAACACCTGTTGCCGCTCTGGAAAACAAGGTTCACAATAACATCCGGTGAACACGTTGTGTCAACGGAGTTGGTGACATACAAACGAGGAGTATACCAAGGAGACAGCCTCAGCCCACTTTTGTTTTGAATCTCGTTGTTGCCCCTGTCAATCAGCCTGAGAAAGGAACCCGGGTACTTGTGTGGCCCGGTAGGAAATCGCGAGCATAAAACTTAAAACTGTATGCCTCGTCGGAGAGTGATCTCAACTGCGCTCTAAAATTAACACACAAATACACGCACGCGATCGGTATGGAGTTCGGACTGGACAAATGCGCGGTGGTGCACTGTAAGCATGGTGTAATTCCGAATTTTGATTCACACACCCAATTAGTGGATGGAAGCATCATAGAACATCTTGATGAAGGAGCGACATATACGTACCTTGGTGTTGGCGAAAGTCACATCCAGGACGTGAAGAACATGAAGGCCGCTTTAAGTAGTAGATATAAGCGCCTTCTCCGACAAATTTGGAGTTCCGAATTGTCGGCGAAGAACAAGACCAGCGCTACAAATATGTTAGCCATACCCATCCTTTTATATACTTTTGGCTCAATTAAGTGGAATGTGAATGAATTGGAGGAACTAGACCGAGACACGCGGAAAATAATGAATATCAACCGTAGTTTGCACCCACGCGCATCGACACAACGACTTTACCTCCCACGAGACCAGGGGGGGAGGGGGCTCCTGTCAGTCGAACGTTTACATGATCGTATAGTCTTGGGTGCAGCTTGTCGTGTACTTAACAGTTCAGACCCGCTATTGCAACTCGTCAGGGATCACGAGTTTGCTGGCGTAGGCGCATTTTTATTCACAGCAGCGCAACGTGTCGCCGATATCTTGGGCTTAGCCTTCGATCCGCGTAATCGCGACGGTGATGATAACATTCTTTCACTATCACAGTCGCGCCAAAAGTCGGCAATTAAGAGAGCCGAGCAACAACATCTGCTCAATAAACATCGCGACAAAGTTCACCAGGGTATGTTCTACCGTTATATTGACAACCTTGGCCTTTCGAGCGAACTCACTTAGGCTTTCTTGAGAGCTAATGGACTTAAATCGGAAACGGAGGGCTTTATCATGGCAGCTCAAGATGGAGTGTGGAACACCTTAACACACCAAAAATATGTGATGGGTAATAAAGGGGTTTCGAGTACCTCGTGTCGGGCATGCAAAGCATACCCGGAAACCTTAATGCACCTGACTTCAGGTTGTTCTTATTATGCTAAATCCACCTATATCCATCGCCATAATGCAGCGTTGCGTGTGCTCTACTTTTATCTTCGTCATCATTACGAAGTTGACAAAACACCAGTCTTGCCCTACGATCCTGCAGAAGTAGAATCCTTTGTTGCCAACCAAAAGTGCAAGATCTTTTGGAATATGCCGGTTGCAACTACCAGGCAATTGAACGCCAATAAGCCTGATGTTGTGCTCCAAGATTTAACATCTCAGACTATGTATGTTATCGAGTTCTCTGCTCCGGCGGAAACAAACATAGTCGAAAAGGAGGAGCAAAAAAGGATTAAATATCAAGATCTAATACACGAGCTGCGACAACTGTACCCGGGCTATACGGTCCACTTGGTCGTACTTATAATCGGATGTCTGGGGGGTATGCATAACTCCTTTGTGCGCAATCTTAACATCATTCCGGCTTGTAGATCTCACGCCAACATGTTAGCGGCGTCAATGCAAAAAGCAGTTATTATCGGGACGCTCCGCACGCTTCGGTCGCACGAGACGACTTTTTCCGGGAGTTCATGAACACCTTTGAACCCCATGCCCCGTTTAGAGCGGGTCCTCGAACATCCATTGGACCTGCCCTCGAATCTCCCACTGTTATGGTTTCGCAGCGAGGTTCGGGGATTTATTAGGTAGGGAAGACTAGGAAGGGGATGCTGTATGACGGACATTACGTACCTGACTTTGAAGTACCTGACCTGGTACGCTGCACGGACACTTTTTCCTCCGCCTGGGGGTTTTTGAAGTGCAGTCGCGTTTCTTTCGTTAAATTCTCAAATAATAATAACAATAATAATAATAATAATAATAACGCCCTGTGGGTGGGGGCTTCACTTTGCTGAATTTCCCCACAGTAAGTCCTGCGACTGAAAAGCGACTGAAAGGAGAACCCATTAGGATCATGGTGAATAAAAGCAAAAAGCCTCGGAAAAATGCCGGTGCTGGTGTAGCAACCGGGAGCTTCACGGTCACCACTGAATGTGACAGTTTAGATCGCGGTGACGACAGGCTGGGTTCTAGGCAGCCACCTGTCAGCTGTAACAACACCTTCAGCCAAAATACTACTGCCCTACTTACGGAGCTCCCAACACCTTTGGCTCAGCCGACTTTAAGTGTTTTCTCAGAGCACCCTTTAAGTGTTTCCTCAGGGACCACTAAAGCTGGTAAGAAGCGTTTGCGTATGCAATTGACAGATGAACTGATTGAATTCATCGTACGCACATACTTCAAAGTTACTAGATTTGAAACGAACAAAACTGGTTACCGTACAAAATTACATCAAGAGTTTTCGCGCACCTACCCTAACGTAAGTCGCGTCACTGAAAAGAGACTGGCAGATCAAAAACATGTCATCTTTACCAATAAACTTATCCCTTCCTCTCTTATAAACACAATTAAAACCCAAGTTACATATCAATTTGCTCAAAATGCAGAAAGACAGGCCGACGTTCCACCAGAAATGGAGGGCCTCACACAAAACGACACTCAACAACTTGTCGAAAATGGGCCTAACCTCCATGAGACAGGAGTAAACGACACCCTACTGCAAGAGATCGAATTAGAATTCAAGACAGCGCTTACTGAATTTGAAGGGACGGGCCCCACACATAGGTACTTGTTGCCTAAACAACGCACCTCACGTAGATTGGCTGAGATCGTTGAGATATTAAATAATACAATACTGCCTAAACACTGTGAAACTTGTGACAATTTTATCGAGTTACACACAGCTATCTACTGTGGAGCCGTTGCAGCTATACGTTGTAGTGCACAACTCGAAGGAGCACAAAATTCCTGCCTGAGAAACACGATTAAATAAACGCATAAACAACATTCGATGCAACCTCGGTAGGATCACCCAATACTAACAGGGTACGAGATCCAGACGGCTCAACAAATACATACACGACATATTACACAAACATACAGTACACACCAGTGGCGGCTCGTGAGCTTTAAGACTGGGTATGCGCTTTCAAAAAGGTAAATCACACTTAATGTGTAAAGAAGTACTAAAATAGCAGGCGGGTCACGTGTCCCGGGCGGCAGGTTTTGAGGGGCGCCAAAATTAGGTATGTGAGGTTTTTTTCTTCTTTTGCTCGTCACTTGCTTTTTGGGAGGAAAAAAGGAAATACTTTTTCTACAGAGGCGCCATTTTTTGACCTTGCCCCGGGCGCCACTTAGGCTAAGTCCGGGCCTGAATAACATACAAGAGAAAAGCTTTTTTGGTATCAAACAACCACCTAATTTTAGAATATTTATCAAAAGAAGTTTGGAAAATGATGTGCAAACGCTTTTTTGTAACAAACTGAGTTGTAGAAAATATAAGATTCAGGAAAAATATAAAAATATGAAATAACTTTTCTTTCACAGTCAAAGTAAAACACCAGCAATATTTTTATGAGGCTAAATAAACACGATTTAAATTACCTTCAATAGTCTAAAGAAAAATTATTTTCGTCAATATTCCTTAAAAAAAGTTGTGTTAATTACTTTATGTTGTGTTAATAACGCAACCGTTGTTTTTTAGTCATTTAAAAAAAAGACAGTAGGTAATAAAATCTTAATAATCAAATCACAGTTGACAGCAACGATAAATTTATAAGTATAGGAAGCATGCTAAAAAATTTAAAAGCTGAGGTGATTAGAGCACAAGTTAAGATTTGGTTAGTTCGGCTGTTATCGAATATACGATAAGCGCCGAGCCTGGTGCCTACGATGGAAAAGAACTATACGGTATTATAAGCCACTAATACAGCTGCACATATACATATACATATGTAGATTCAGTATAGCCATTACATCGACTGTTATCGAATATACGATATGCGCCGATCCTGGTGCCTACCATGCCAAAGGATTACCAGTATTATAAACCACTAATACTACTGCACAGATACATAATATACATATGCAGATTCAGTACACACGGATATGCTCAGATGATGATCGCATAGCTGAGTAGGTACATATGCGTATGTACGTCCTATACACAGCTACATAGACTGGCTACAGGGTCTATTGTTGATCGTGTCTATATGTAACACGTACTGTGGACCATATTTATGCATTTTAGGTATATCATAATTAGGTATGTATAATTGGTATAATATATGCATTCTAATGTGCAATATATATGCAATAATGTAAGGTAAATCTTATGGAAATTGTATATTTAAATTATTTTGTAAACAATGTTATTTTCGTTATAAATTTATTTCAGTTTTTAAGAAACAGCTAGGGTAAGCGGCGCCTACCCCGCATACCTGGAATAACCGCCACTGGTACACACACAATACGAGGAACCCGATAAAACACTCACAGAGATTAGAGATACGCTTCACCAAAAATTAACAGCACTAGCGAAGCGCTTACGAAGGTATAAGATCAGTACTGAACGCAAACGAGAAAACAAAGAGTTCAGCAGAAACGAGAGACGATTTTATCAGTCTCTAACGAATACGGTAACTGACAGTAATTGTCTACCGGAGAAGAACGCACTCCATAGTTTCTGGGCGAATATATGGTCCAACACCATTGACCATAATGACAAAGCCAGCTGGATCGATACAGAGTACAGAAATAACGAGCATCTTCCGGAGATGCCCTATACGGACATTACTACAGAGGACGTCTCCAGAGCTTTACAGAGACCGCATAACTGGAAGGCACCTGGCATCGACAACATACAAAATTTATAAGAACCCCAAACCTGACACCGAAGTTCCTAACGCAGGGTATCACATATATGAAATCAAAAAACAGTGATACAAAAAATCCTGCTAATTATAGGCCTATCACCTGCTTGCCTACAGTGTATAAGACTTTGACGTCAAGTCTGGCAGAAAAGATTAATGAACATTGTCATATTAACACCATACTGACAGAAGAACAAAAGGGATGTCGAAAGAGATCCCAAGGTTGCAAAGAGCAGCTTCTGATTGACTCCGTAGTACTGAAACAAGCGAAAGGAAAACAACGTAACCTGTACACAGCGTTTATTGAATATAAAAAGGCATTTGATTCGGTTCCGCACTCCTGGTTACGGAGAGTATTGGAGCTGTACAAAATACACCCAAGTATTGAACTTCCTTGGAACTATCATGTCCAATTGGCGAACGACCTTACATTTGAGTACTAGTAACGAAAAAACAACAAGCGATCTTATTTAAGTAAGACGCGGCATATTCCAAAGCGACTCATTGAGTCCATTATGGTTTTGTCTCGCTATGAATTCACTTTCTCGCCTGTTAAATGAAAACAAATACGGTTACAATGTAGGGACGCAAACGAATTCGCGCCATACCATTTCACATCTGATGTACATCGATGATATAAAGATCTATGCAGCTACTAAACATCAATTAGAGCAGCTGCTAGGACTTTCATATATTATTATATGTAATTACTAAATATTCGATAGTGGTAAACGAAAATTTTATTCATTTTATTCATTTTATTCATTTCTCATCATCTAGAAGTTTTTCAAACTTCTAGTAAATTATCATACTAATTAATAAGCCATTTTGAAAGTTGAGTAAAATTTTGATAACAATATCTAGTAAATTTCCTTGTTGCTTTCCTCTTTGTTTTATTTATTTAAATATTGGTATTGGTCTGTCAGGTTGGACCAAGACAATCGATTTTATTATTGGGTACTGTAGCAAATAAAAATAAATATTGAAAATAAAACATGATTTCATTATTTTCCATACCATAATAACCATAATTAATTAAATATATTAGAATTTTAAAGAAATTAATTAATTTTTTTTATCAAGACAAATCACCGGCCACTGAATAATGACTTAAATTTTTAAATTTGTCCGGTTTTTTCGCCGAGTATTGATTAAAAAAACAAAACACCGGTAATAACCGAGTCAAAAATAACCGAAAAAAACTGGTTAACCGAAACAGAAAAATCGGTTTTCGGTTATAACCGGTCGGTTTTTCCCATCCCTAGGAAGCAGCCCTCTGAAATGAAAAAAGAATTATTTATGTACTCTCTAGTCTTTAAAGACACCAAATGGAAAGTTGACAGTGCTGGTAGACCTGCCCACCCAAATTTTTAAAAATTGTGTATGCAAATATAAAAGACCAATCATTTAATTCCTACGTATATTTTCAAGCTAGTTAAATGATATTATAGTTTCAAAGGAAAAAATGAATGTAACAGTTACTTTAACTGTAGACAGGTTGAACATTGATGGCCATAGCTATACAAATATTTTCCGGAGGGTAATATTCCTGCTAAACAATATGGATTAGGGACCTTTTTTCTGTGCGCAAAAAAAATTTTACCCATATTGCGGGACTTAATTAATAAATTTATTTTTATCATTGACACTATACGGTCCACGTTCATAGCATCTGTAAATAGCCAGAACAACCAGGGCCGTATAGTGTTAAATTGTATTCACTTCAGTCTTAATAAAAATTTCAGAAAAGAATCAAAAACTAGTGCTGTGGCGCCCCCACTCTGCCTTTAGCTATAATGGCCCCACTCTGCCTTTAGCTCTGTCCTTTGGCATATTATTTACATCCCTACATACGTTTTTAGGTGAAATAGGATATAATTTCCTGTAAAAATATTACATTTCGTTGAACTTTTAGGTTATGTTCAGTGTTTTGTCTATATGAATGTATTGCAGTTCCATTGATTTTAATAGAATTTAGTTTTCAGGATACATAATTATGTAAGCGGATGGCTCTAGTTGAGAACGAATTGGACATTCGCATTGCAGGCGAACGAGATGGATTCGTATAGGTACATATTATATTTATTATAGGTGTGTTGTAGCGTACCTACCTATTGGTGCCTAACTATACAACAATATACATACACAGATAAAGATAGGTGTACACAATACACATATCAAAATTTGTAATGTAAATGCTATCGATTTTCCACAAGTGTGAATATGAGATTGTCGCTTAAATAAATTACTCGGAGCGATGCGATGTCCGTAGATATGTATACCTATAACGTTCGTACAGAGATACAAAAGCTCATATTGCTCCGCTGCTCACTGCTTGCTTGCTCCGCTAGAGTTTGTGTATTTGTGTGTTGGAGATTCCCCTCCGCGACGCACTATTTCCACACCGGCACACACACACACACACACACCAACATCAAGTTCAATTACATTATTGCCCTTATGAATTTACAGCTTTGTATTTATTTGTTTCTGTATATGTGTGCTATATGCTATGCAATGTCGGTATAGAGTTTTATTAAATTAAATTTAATTTTCAGTATGTCTATTTTATTGTTATTAAAAACCATCTTTTTTTTTGGAAAGAGTAACAAAATAATTTTGTTATTATAATTTGAAATAGTCAGTTTTAGTTGTTCATCTTATCTGAACACATCAGTTTTCATTTTTACAGATGAGGCTAGGATCACATTGGCGGCGGGTTGAGTACTTGACCAAATTAAATTTCGAAAGAGGGTTTTAAAATATTCCAAATGATTTAAATATAATCTTAGTAATTGATTTTTGTATAGGTAAAAAAAAGCGATTGAAAGGAAAAAGAAAGTTTTCTTTTTTATTTAATTGAATTTTGGTGCGAAAACACTTACTAGTCACGTATCAGTGATGTAAAGCTTCTTTATCCACGTTTTCAGTCACAACACAGTTTGATTCACTCATCTTTAAACTTACACTCCCACACGTTCAATGCACAAATACGGAATGACAAATAAAATTAAAATACCGCAAAGAGTTAGGCTCGCATGGAAAAACCTGCTTAAACATGCAACAAGTGCAGTACAAATCGACGTTTGACTGAATTTGCCTTAGTCGCTTCTAAGATAGACTAGGAAAAGTTAGGTACTTCTAGATTTGACTAAAAATACATCAGTCAAAGGCTGAAATAGGAACTTACTTCGGGGTTTGCCGAAAGGCGTTGGTGAAACCTAGGATAAATGAGTCATTCCGCGAAGAGACTACATATCATCGACCTTTGACTATGACATATATACTTCATTACTGTCTTATTCATGACATTATAATTTTATATCTATCTTCTGTTGCCTTTTTGTGGTTTGTCATTAATCAATTGTCTTATTTTTAATTTAATAAAAATGGAATAAGGTTTTGTTAAAGCTGATAACACAAATTTTACAAAAATAGATTCGTTTATGGTAGCAAACTTTTTTGCTTCGAACCCCAAATTTTGTTCAACATGTAAAAACTAAAATGTGAATATCTTTTTTATAAGCATCTTTTTTACAATATTAAATCTTTGGTTTTGTGCTGTAGCATCACATGTCCGAATAAATAGTTTTAATCATTTCAGCCGCCAATTACAAATTCGTAATTTTAATTTAGAAAAATAAAATATTTACATTTTTTTTTTCTTTAATTTAATATAAATGGCTAATCATTATCATTGAATCATACGCTATGTTATTCACAATATTTTGTTATCAATTACAGAACATCAGTCAAAATTACCCAACTGTCAGAACCTTATGGTCACACTGTTAGCGTGCACTTGCGAAAGTTTTTTTTTTTTTTTAATATGATCCTGTTAAAAGATTATTTCTTTCCTGTTATAATAATATAATTTAACTTTTATTTGACGGAAAATGTAAATTCAAATTACTGGAATTACTAATTATACGTAAAAGGCCAACTAACACCGAATTTTTTAAATTAATAATTTATTTTCACAGTTTAAAAGAACACAAACATAAAAAAGATTTTTTAAAATTTTCATATAAATGAATAATCTTAATAATTGCATATTTAAAACATTCTTCTTAGTACAAAGAAACAAACAGATTTTAAGTAAAATATAAATTTGTTATCTTTTATACATGTACAAGTCACATGTACATGTAAAAGATTTGTTATCTTTTACATGTACAAATCACATGTACATGTGCAAGGGAAAAAGTTTTTTGTTTCAATTTTTAATAGTGACGACTACTTACAAGGAGATGGACCCAGAGTGAAATTCGGGATTTTGATGAACCTTCGCTGGTGTGTAGATTAGGCAAAAATAAGGACCCGTATTTTTTTATCGGCCATCTTCCACGTTTACGGGGTGAAACCATCCCCTAAAGTTGGGGGTTCAAATCGCATTTCTTAAAATATCTCGAAAACTATAAGAGATAGAGGAAAACTTAGGTTAAACCAGGGCCGGGTTCATAAGAGGGGCTGGAGGGGTGAAAATGGTGGTAAATTTTCTTGTACAGCCTGAATGGTCCAATGTATTAAATTTTTGCCATTATAAATAGAAAGAACACCAAAAATTAGGGGATACGTGTTTTTGCGTTTTTTCGAAATATATGTGATGTCCAAGCCATATAAGGAAGAAAAAAGTAGGGTAGATTATATTTTATTATTGATTGCAAATACGTTCTATATTTTTTTATTTTTATGTTTATTTTCATCATGAAAATGTAAATTTTTACTTTCCGATAAAATGATTCATCTATTTTTCAGTACTTACTTAATTAGTAATTTAGCCATGTGTATATTTGATTGGCTCATATTCGATATTTTTTATACCCATTTCTACCAAGAAGTACAATTTGAACCCCCAAATTTAGGGGCTGGTTTCACCCCGTAAAGGTGGAAGATGGCCGATAAAAAAAAATACGAGTCCCTTATTTTTGCCTATTCTACACACCAGCGAAGTTTCATCGAAATCCCGAATTTCACCCTGGGTATATGTCTGTGAGGGAAAACTGACTGACGAATTTCACTCTGGGTACATCTCCTTGTTAGAGTAACCATTATCTTCTTCATCACCTTCATTTGTATTAGTTTATTTTTGTATCTGTCGAATACATACATAAACGCACAAATGATTTGTCGTACCTACCCGCTTCCAGTGGGACCCCAATCTATACCTCCTATATATTAGTTGAAAAGTGCAGTAAAACTTCGATTGACTATAACTGCACAAACCGGGACTGTGCTCTTATATGTAAATAATAATTTGATTTGTATTTTTAATAGCATGTCTAATTTCCATACCTTGAGACTTTTCCCTAGATGAGACTCGTGCTGATATTTTCGGAGTACTTCAACTTCGGACATTTCCTAGAAAACCAAGGTCCTGTAGGAAAAATTTATCAGAATCTCTTCAGCTATTTAATTTAGACCCTATCTGATAACACTGGAGAACAATTTTAGCCTCAAGTTACTTTTAAATTTTATATTCTAGAATTCTGCACAAAATCAGTTTCTTATAATGGCTTCGGTTCGCCCGGTTAACAACTTTAAAACAGTGCAATATTCATATTTTAATAGCATATTCAATATTCACAATACAGTGTAAACTCCGTATAACGAAATTGAAGGGACCGGGTATTTTATTACGTTATAAAGAGTTTTCGTTATATGGAGAGTAAAAGAAAACAATATAATTTTACGAATACAACTTACGAATTTAGTAAGTGGTTTTAATTTTGACTGAATTAAATGACACTTTTTCGTCAATACACAAACTCTTTCTTTTACTCGCCATGTTTACAGTTAAAAAGTTTGAAAGCAACTAAGAGTATGATAACGTAAAGACAGCAATAAGACAGTAGTACGGAAGTACAGTAGGCAAAAACATGTGCTAGGCAATTACAACAAACAAATAAACGGATTTCTAAGAATCCCTTTGTGAGTACGAAATATTTACGACTCTATATCACTATTTTGTTTGAAAGTCAGTGAAATAAAATTTTTTTGGCTTAAAAAATGACGTGTTTTTCGCTATTGAGAGTGGCAATTACGTTATAAAGAGTGTTTCAATATACTAATGATAATGTAAACCAAACAAACCTTTGTAATTTCTACGTTTTAAAGAGTTTTCCGTTAAATAGAAGTTCGTTATATAGAGTTTACACTGTATTTTGTCCGTGATCCTAGATGATAATTTTAATCATGTTACTTTTAAATCATATATTCCGAAATTCTGGCCGCTTGGTTCATTCGAGAGTTATAAAGTGACAACATTAATATTCTAGTAGCGTATCTAATTTTAATGCCTTAAGACCGATTCGTTCATATCCAAATTGATATTTTCAAGAGCATTAAATTCATGTTCAATTTTTTCTCATGATCTCAAATATTACTGAGATCGCGAAAATAACTAGATGACAATTTTGATTTCACGCACCAAATCTAATTATTTGAGGAAAAAGTAAAGATCTTTCCAATCATTTGCTTTGAGTGCTTTAGTCCCCTGGACCTTGAAGAATCTCATAGGTATAACACTATATATGTCAATCTGGATTAGTTTAGCTTTCTTACAGTGAAAAAAATTTATAAAATCGACTGAGTAGTTAATATAAGCGATTTTTGGCTTCCTGGAACCCTGGGAAACAATATATAATATAGTGGTTTTGAACTGGTGTAGTTTAGCTTTCCAACAGTGACAACATTTTTAAAATCGAACTGGTGCTTTTTGAATTTACTCCTGACATATAAACGAACAAATTTTCTGTCTTTATTATAACA
>JAPWDM010000060.1:0-10000 GCA_035578155.1 Brachynemurus nebulosus | reverse complement strand
TGATTAATTGGAAAAGAGAGGCTTATTTAAGTGTGGTACTTTGGTCATATCTTTTGTGTGGTGTAATTTTTGCATGTTCAACTTACTTCTGTAATGTGATTAATTGGGAAAGAGTGGCTTATTTAAGTGTTGTTATTTGGTCATATCTTTTGTGTGGTGTAATTTTTGCATATCATTTTACCTTTCTTATGATAAATATATATGACAATTTGTTCATGGTCAATATACCTTAGTTGAACAATAGCGATAAAGATATTTTTTTAATTAGGATAATGATATTTTTCAATTAGGATATCTAATATTATCATTTTCCTAATCTTTCTATAATTACAGTTGATGTTATTCAAATTTTTCCCAAAAATTGCCCAAATAACCCCTACTCCACGTTTTGTCTCATCAATGAAATGCTTTAACTGCCGCCAGGAAGGCTATCATTTTCGTGATTGCCTAAAAGCTAAAACCCGTTATTGCTACCGCTGTGGAGCCTCTAACGTCACTGTTAGGACTTGCTCCAAATGTAATCAATCTTTAAACGCCAAGTAGGCTTCCGCTTGAATCGTCGGTCGCCTCCTTCAGTTAACAAATCGATTCGTTCGATGAGGCGTGATTCTGAAGAATGGACTTCATGATTGTCTACGGTTCGCAAATTTTGTGTTCAACCTCCACCTAGCAATAATTGTGAAAATCCGATATACTCATTTGTTACAGTCAATAACGTCTCTCGTCCTTACGTCCGTCTGTATATCTCTGGACGTAAAGTCCTCGGCTCAATTGACTCCGGAGCTGCCGTAACAGCAATTAGTTCAAAATTTTATGAGCAAATTAAACATAATCTTCCACCATTATGTAAGTTAAGCCCATTTACTCAGATCACTGTTGCAAATGGTTCGTCCTGCGAAATAAAAGGAAAAGCTTTTATCCCGTATAAATTTCATAATCGTACTTACACCGTACCTACGCTTGTTATTGAAGGTCTCTCCAATGATCTTTTATTAGGAATGGACTTTATCAAAAAATTTTGTATTTTGGTCGACTTTGCTCGTAATACATATCAGTTCGTCGGTTCTGATATTTGTTCACTAGAGCAAAATCAATCATTAACTGATGACCAACAGCGTAAATTAGAAAATTTAATCAAAAGCTTTCCACAACCCGATAACTTGCCCTGCACATCTGCTATTGTACACAAAATCGATACTGGCGATGCCCAACCAATTAAACAGCGGAATTATGTTGTATCAAAACTTATTCACGATTTTATCAATCAAGAGTTTGATAGAATGTTAATTTTGGATATTATAGAAGCCGCTCAGAGTCCCTGTAACAATCCGATTGTGGTGGTTAATAAGAAATCCACTGATGGAAATCCTAAGTTTCGGTTTTGCCTTGATTTCCGTAAACTTAACACAGTTACCAGAAAACATGCTTATCCACTACCATTTATGCATCAGATACGTGACCGTTTAGGTAATGCGAGTTGGTTCACTACACCTTAAGTCCGCCTTTTGGCAAATCCCTTTAGACCCTAGTAGCCGTCCTAAGTGTGCATTTTCTGTACCCGGACGTGGCCAATTTCAGCCAAAACGAATGATGTTTGAATTAACCAATGCGATTGCTACTCAGCAATATTTAGTGGATACTATTTTAGTTCCTGGTCTCGAACCATATGTCTTTGTGTACCTTGATGATATAGTCATCGCTAATGCATCTTTTGTTTAACACATCAAAACTTTATATGAGGTGCTAGCTCGTTTGAAAGCAGAAAATCTGATGCTTTCTTTAGATAAATGCCATTTCGTGAAACGCGAAATTAAATATCTTGGTTTTGTAATAAATTCCTCAGGTATACAAGTTGATTCCGATAAGACCAGTGCAATTTCCACTTATCCAATACCTAAATCAGTAAAACAAGTCCGTTCATTTTTGGGAATAGTATCGCGGTTCCGTCGATGGATTCCACATTTTTCGGAACTTGCTGCTCCTCTAGTTAAACTTACGAGGAAACATTGTAAGTGGAATTTGGACGACACCACCCAAAAATCTTTTGACTCATTAAAAAAATGTTTCACCCATACTTAACTGTCCGGATCCGAATTTACCATATACGATACATTGCGATGCGTCTAACTATGCTCTCGGTAGTTGTTTAACGCAACAAACTTCTGATGGTCAGGAAAAAGTAATTGCATACGCTTCCCGCGCGCTTACTAAAAATGAAATTAACTTTTCCATAACCGAAAAGAAGCTACTCTCCATCTTGTGGTCCATCTTAATAAATATCGAGGTTACGTTGAAGCCACCCGTTTTACGGTTGTAACGGATCATTTTTTCAGGTCGACTAGCACGCTGGAGTCTGCAATTGCAGTCATACGATTTCAACATTGTTCATCGAAAGGGATCATCCCATACGTTGCCTGACGGTTTGTCCCGTATACCGACATTAACTTGATTGAGGTAACTAATACTCATTATGACCGTTGGTATCGGAGAATGTTAGCTGATGTTGAACGGTTTCCCGACAAATTTTCCCACTGAAAAATTGAAGATGACAAATTATGCAAATTCTGTACACCTATTAACCCATTAAATATAGATGAAGATCCTTGGAAGTTAGTGTTACCCACTTCACTCCATACAAACGCTTTGAGTGAATGTCACGACAGTGTTACATCCGGCCATTTTGGTGTTTATAAAACCTTATACCGTTTATCCCAATTTTATTATTGGCCAGGCTTACGCACCGACGTTCTACGTTATTGTCGATCATGTCAGGTTTATGCTCAGCATAAAATCGAACGTAAGTTACCTGCTGGATTTATGGGTAAGCGAATTATCAATAAACCTTGGTCAGTTCTATGTACTGATCTCGGAGGTCCATATCCTATGTCTATTAACCGAAATCGTCATATTTTCGTAATCTCAGACTTGTTCACGAAATTTACATTAATTTTTCCACTTCGTGAAGCAAACACGAAAAATATCTTAAAAATACTTGATAAGGTATTCCTTACTTTTGGGTTTTGTGATACCATAATTTTTGACAAGGGTACACAGTACGTATCTAGTCCAGTACAACAGTATTTCAAAGACCACAATGTACAGGTTCAGCTTTCTCCTAAATACCATCCACAGAGTAATCCCGCTGAACGCGCTATTCAAACCGCAAAAACCCTAATTGCTTCATATATTAACGAAAACCAAAGAGACTGGGATTCGACTTTAGACGCTTTTAACTTCGCTATAAATTCCGCAGTACATCACACTACACAATTTTCACTAGCATATCTTATGTTCGGTCGTGAATCTAAATTATTAGGTACCCCATCATTTCAAAATCTTGTACCTTTCGACATTGACCTCAATAACTGTCCAGAACGTATGCGTAATTTATCGAATGCATGTCGTATTGTTCGTGAACGTATTGCTAACTCACAGGAAAGTAGCGCTAATAGATACAATTTACGTCACCGTTTTGCTTCATACAATACAGGCGACTACGTTTGGAAAAGACATTTTCCAATATCAAGCGCTGGTGAATACTTTAGCTCCAAATTAGCACCAAAATTTGTCAAATGTCAAATATCTAATAAACTTTCTGGCAACCGTTATGAATTAGTATCCATCGATGGTAAAATTTAGGCACATACCATGTCTCTATGTTAAAACCATTCGTTGAGCGCCAACAGTAAAAATTAATTTAGTAGTCCATATTATCTAATTCACCTATCATTTACGTTCCTTTGTTATTTTTTCCTATTATCTCTTATCTTATCTTTTCACTACGTTTAATTATTCCCTTTTTATTGTACGTATATACACTGTTACATTTTATAATATTTGGTGACCACCTTTTACCTAATTTACATTCAATCCGTCGTCTGCTATCAGTCCGTCCGTCAGTTACCTTGCCGCACTGCCTCGGCATGCAGAATCTGGCAGTTGGCTGTTCATTACAATCGTTTTGCCATGGGGGGTAAGAATCCTCGAAAAATTGCGATCAAATGACTCTATCAACTTGTCATTTATAATTATTTATGGTGACAGTCATTTTTTTTCTAGTCAGTTATTCTCATTTTATCTCTTCTAGTCCGTCCGTTCATCTTTTACCCTTCACTTTAACATTTGTAGTCCGTCTGTTCGTCTAAATTACTCCCATTGTAACCTCTATTTGTCACCAAAGTTAACTTACATTCAATTTATATTATTGCCCTTAATAAAATGAAATATATCTTTACCTTTAAATTGATATCTATTTTGATTCAGTGGTCATTGGGCACTTTTTTTATGTGTAATAAACGTGTATTTACGCTAATCTCTATTACATTTAAAATTCAACTACCTTTGCCTTTTTTATAATTTTAATCCTTACTTAAAATTACATTTACCTTACGTGTCACACGACAAAAACTTTCCTTTGGATTCATACTCGAATAATTTGTTTCTTTTTAATTATATTTACGTTTCCGTTCCTCAGGTTTTTTTTCCTGAAGACAAACGAAGGCCTTTAGTTAACATTTCGCGATGTTGCTTGGGGCACGACATAAATTTGAAATCATGTCACTTAATTTTGTATATTTATATTTTTTTCTCTTTGTTACCTACATTATCTTTACCTTACTTATATTTTCTGATTAAAATTAGTTAAAATTTAGTTAGTAAGTATCTTCCGTTTCGTCAGGTGTCAACTTGATCGAAACGAAGGCTCTTTACTAATGTTGACTAACATTACTTGGGGCATGACATAAACAGAATTCATGTCATTTAATATTAATATTTCTCTAATTTACGTTATTTTTACCTTATTTTGCATTTACCTTTCGTAATAGAATCATTACGTTTTCTTTACCTTTTTATATTACATTTATATACTAAAATTTAATTAGGGTTAATTAGCACTAAAATTAGTATATCATTTAGTAATCATAATTAGCTTATAATTTAGCTTATAAAATAGTAATAATTTAATTTAGTGTGCTACCATTTTATCCGGCTTATGTCTGATCGAAATGAAGGCTCTGTGGCTAATTTTTCGGAATTAGTTTAACCCGATTTTATAACAGAGCAATGCCAACAATGTCATTTAAATTAGACTAGAAATTTTGCAATTCATTAGTAATTTAAACTTTAGGTTTTTCAGGGTTTTACTTGTGTGTTCATATTACTACAATTTTTACCTAAATAATTTCAATAGTCACTTATAAAATTGAGTTCGTTGTATTTTTTTCTGTTGTTACCTTTAATAGTTTTATTTTTTGTTTTCTTATATTTCTAGTCAATGGGAATTGAAAATGGCTCGTAATTATGCTATTTACAGGGAGACTCACTCAATTTTTTTCCCTTTTCTTTTGTATTTCGTTCGTTGTGGGCTGATCAAACATTATGTTCTTACAGCACAACGATTTATCTTGCCTTTTCTCTTCGTAGGTCCGGCCGACCACTATAATTTAGAATTGTGGGGACTTACATAATTTTTTTTCTATTTTACGAGTGATCCCTGGCTAACCGGCTAATCCTTGTTCCATTACCCATATTCAATTTTGCAAAGCAAAACGCTTAGGTGGATCTATATTTGAGCTAAATCTCAAATTTAATAAAATTAACTGAATTTATATTTGTCCCAGACAAATTTAGTTTAGTAAGTTAGTTTAGTTAATTATTATTCCGATTATTCGGATTTATGTCTGAGCTGTCAGACTTAGGTTAAGTAAATTCTCTTCATTAGTAACCTGAAAAGTACAACGAATTTCATCAAGAAACGAATTTCAATTGAAACAACTAATTTCAATTTCAAAAACCCTATTTCACAAAAAACTTGCCTTTTATCCTTTATATTCCGTTCAGTCAGTACTATACATTTTTTTGTACTTACAGCACTATGCGAAAATGCTGAAATTTTGGAAATATTATTCAGTTGGGCGCCCAAATTTAGCAAACACATCTTTGCTAAAAATAGAAATCGCTTAACTGCTCTTAGGATATCTAATCTTACTATAAAAAAAAATAATTTTAAATTTTTTTTAACTGGTCGTTAAGGGTGTTACGTTCTGTACCTTTTTAAATTAAAAAAAAAAATTTGCTAATTTTCAAAGTTAATTTTATTGTACTTATTTTGTTGCCGCCCACTGTACTTTCGCTGCTGGCGCGAGCTGTACTTTCGCTGTGTTAAATTTATTGCATTTTTTTTCAAGTTGGTATTACTAATCGCTAGGGATGTCGTTTTTTAAAAAAAATCGATTTTTGAATCGACTCGTAATTGTCAACAAAAGGATCGATACTTAAATTATCGATTGTATTCAAAATCGATTCCAAGAAATCGATTCAAATTTGCTGTTGCAAAAATGGAGGTAATTTTTTAAAAAAAATTATAATTTAGAAAGATAAACTTTCGAACTCTTTTAAGAAGAAAAAAATATAAACGTGTACATACTAAATTACCAACATTTTTTTAGAATTTTATTATATGGTATAGAGATGAATCAATAAGGTTGACAATTTTTATTTTCATTTGATATAAAAATGTTAATTGTATAAATATTATCTAAATTGTACTAAATGTTGAGAAGATTTTATTTAATTGTATACAAAGTTGTTTATAGATTAAGGGATAAAGAAAGAATTATATTTTTTTTATTGGGTCATCCAGAAAGTTCGTGCTGTTTTTGGTGTAAATGACTATCCCGATTTTCTTCAAATGACCGAGAACTGTGAATTTTGAATGCTAAAAAGTTGCCGCTAATTCTTGACAGTTTGCTTCGGGTTTCGCTTTATTTTTTGACGCTTTGTTACATCGTCAATACACACAAGTAGACCATATGGAGCTTCATCTTCCAAAGAAAAATTACCCTTTTAAAATCTAGCAAACCAGTTTTTACAAGTTCTGTCAGAACGTGCATCATCGCCATAAACACTACAAATATTTCTCGTTGCGTCAGCTGCATTAGTATCTTTTTTTAAACTCGTATAACATGATATGATGTTCCTTGATGTCTAAGATTGCTCATTATAACTGACAAAAAAAAAAAAAATTATTTAAACACTGTTTAAGGATTTATGAAACATATTACAAGCAACACTATCGGCCTAACACTAACATGTTGTTGCATGTTTCTTTTACGGTTGCTACTTTAAGAAATATAAATTCATTCGAAAGGCTCCGAAAATGGCACGAACTTTCCGGATGACCTAATAAATTCCCCGCCTAAACTTTATTGTTTTGTACATGGTACACTTGTCAATTTGTCAATTTTGACAATTTGATTTGATATTTGATGCGTTTGATGCTTAAAATTTAATAATCGTAGTACCGATAATAGATTTAAATTTAAATTAATAAATAAATAGCAAAGTGTAAATACAAAAGCAATTTATGTTTTGAAAAAAAAATCGTTTCGCGATCTCCATAAAATAAAAATCGATGTGTAAATCGATCTCAAAATCAATAATCGATTAAAAATCGGTTTTCATTCTTCCGATTAATCGATTTACCGATTTATCGATTAAAAAACGACATCTCTACTACTCGCGATAGGTAGATAGTTTTGGAGGTAAACTACGTTATAAATATCAGTTGTCCGATTATACCAGTCTCATTCTAACTTGATTTTTTTTGTAATCCCGATCGGACTTTCTTATAACAGGTATGCTTAAATATTTGTTTAATATATTTTTTCTATTATTGCAATAATGTAATTAGTTTTAACATGTAAATTTTTGGTCACATGTAATTTAAAGGTTATATGTTGAATCTAAACTTTCTCTTTTAATTTTATCTTTGACAATGGTTAATTTAATTAAATTTACATTTTATTTATTCAGTTTCTTAAATAGATTTTCTTATAACAGGAATTTTGTAACAAAATTAGGTGACAGTTTGAATAAAACTTGTAAAATGGGAACATTGAGTGGCATATTATACAATTGTGGAAGTTTGTTAACCTGAAATCATGTGTTACTTTTAATGGACAAATCCAGGAAGCACTCGACTCGCTAATGGTTTAGATTTGGAGTTTACGCCTTACATCCGCATTCCATGAGTTCGCTTCAACTTTGGGACAACCACCATAGTTTCAACGTTCTAAAGCCCGTTTAATACCATCTTTATAGTGGAAATCTTTAGATAAGTAATCATTTCGCATACTCTTATACTTTCTTTGCTACATGGTTTTTGGTGCTATTTTGAAATAACAAATTAACTTTGCATAATGACTTTAAAAAAGTGTAAACCAGTTAAATTTCTATTAACTTTTCTGTCACTCAAATTTTCTCTTAATTTTCTATTAACTTCCTAAAGTTTACATACTAATTGTAATTTAAGGATACCTACCTAACCTAATCATTAATTAATTTTCTTTAAAATTTTATAGCATGCTTGTATTGATCAGTAGATATTTGTATTTCGTAAATTTTCTATATTTTCCTACGTTCTCTTTTAATTATTGTATTTCGTAAATTCTCTATATTTTCTTACGTAATGATCATTTTTTCTTGATCTTTTTTATATTTTAGTAAAATATTTACTGACTGATAAAACTTTTAATATTATGTAATTTATTTCTAAACTAAATTGTGGCCATTTAACATTTTCCTAAATTTTAATAATTTATTTATATTGTTAATTGTTATTGAAACAAGAAATTGTTATTAATTATTTATTTGTTCAAAATAATTTTATCACTCAATTACCAACTTTTTTTGTATAAAACTTTGTATTGGGAACCTCACGACCCTGACATTGTATAAAAAATGTACAATTAAACAATCAAACAAAAAAATAATACATGTACGACTGAGCTAGGCAAACTAAGGCAAAAAAAATTTTAATTTTGAACTAAACAATATCTATTATTTAAAATTTTCCTACCCTTTTTTTTCAGTGCACTAAGAAATTTTCTTAATACAAACTTTGAAAATTTAATTTTAAATAAATTTCTTTTATTTACTTTGAATTACCTAACTATATATATATATATATATATATATATATATATATATATATATATATATATATATATATATATATATATATAATATACAGGGTGTAAAACAAATAACTCTCGTCCTTTTGTGGGGTGACTCATAGCACCCGGCAGGCACTAAAACCACAGAAATTTTTTCGGAATTAACAGACGCGTCACCCCCCAAAAGGATAAGAGTTATTTCCTTTACACCCTGTATATAATATATACACACATACATACATATATATAACCCTGTATATAATATATATACATACAAGTTAAATGTAAGTTGATTTAATTGACTCAAATTTTTATTATTCGAATTGCAATGTCACTTAGTTAACCCTAGAACGACAAGGCTCAAATTTAGCAAGTGGGTGTTATCCACGACACCTATTTCTTTTTCTATTTTTTAAATTAATTACAGGTCAGATCGATATTTAATTGATGTCAGTGTCAACGTCTATCTGTCCAGATGGTTTTCAAATTTTTACCAAAAAAGAAATTTATTACATTATTGTCAACTTCTACATTATCAAAAGTTACAGCGCTGAAGCAAAAAACGTAGATGTCATGTATGACACCAACTTGTCGTTCTAGGGTTAAATTTGTTATTAGAGTTGCAGTTCTCTTAAGTCAAACTTTTCTGACTCAAGTTGTGTACTACTATCTTTAAGACACGTCGATAAGAATTGTACTTCCAGAAGATGATTTTCATAATTTTATTTAGAAGTTGCAGTCGTAGCGTATAGTTAAGGTTTGAATAGGTTAAGGCCGAATTAAATTTTACAATACTTTTAAGCAACAATATTTGAAGAGTTAAGTTTCGTTTTCATATCATGAAAACTTTAAAAAATTTTCTCAAAAGAATGCCTTTATTTAATTTCAGTACGTTTGAACATTTTTTTTTTTTTTTGTTAATTAATATAAATAATGATAAAAAAGTTTATAGAATATTTTTTATCAAGTATATTGATTTATAAAGTAAAAAAAAGTATTTTGCATTTTATAATTCAGTTTAAATAACTATAGTTGAAAAAATA
>JAPWDM010000059.1:267500-322500 GCA_035578155.1 Brachynemurus nebulosus | reverse complement strand
TTTGGGTGAATCTCTCCTTAAATTAATTGTCTTGAGATTCAAACTGAAACAAAAATATTTTTGTATAGAATTACCACAACCGCCAAAAATCCTGGCGCCACCCGGTGAAATTAAAAAAGAATATGAAAAACAAATATCCGTTGAACAAGAACAACTCCAACGGGAACGCGAAGAAGAAGAACGAAAATCGAAGGATTTAATTTTACGATTAACAAAAGAAGAAGAGCTCGCAGCAAAACTAGAAGAGGAAAAACTTAGACGTGATGAAGAATTAGCGAAAAAATTAGCCGAGGAAGAGGCGGCAAAACAACAAATTCATTTAACGCCAAAAAATCACAAAAAAATCGGCCCATTAGACTCGTTCGTACTATTAAGCAACAAAATTGACAAAACGTCACCGAATGTTCGAACGAAAAATGGCTACAGTCTTTTCGATTCATTACAAAATCAAAATAATTTAAAAAGGGATATTTTTCCAGCCGGGCTGTCCTTTCACGACAAAAAAAATTATCTTTTGAATGAAAGTGTCGAGTACATGCAAAAAATTTTGATGACCGAGAGTGACGACACAATTAATCAGGAAATTACACATATCAAACCAATTAATTTAGTGCCGCGGACGCCACCAAAGTCCGATAAAAATGGCCGGATTATTGAAAGTCCGATCATACGGAGTACTCCTATTCGTCTGTCGCAAGAGAATATTGAATACAACAAAGTGAAGTAAGTTTTTGCAATAAATATTCAAAATACTTTGAGAACTTTTTGTAACGAATATAGTAGGACCCAATATTTTCCTTGTGGTACATCCAGTGATAAATTTTTTGTTAATTCGCACCTATTGCTTCCGAGACTATTAAAGTAGCAAAAGCATTATGACCACCTTTGAAAAATAAAAAAAATTTTCCCTCCAAAATAAAATTTTTTACGCACATTTTACGTTTTAGAGCTTTCTGAATAATTTTGGTTTAGTGTCTGTTCGTCTGTGTGTCGCCAGTTTGCACCAAGTGTCATAACTTCTGAACTATTCGATTGTTTTTAATGAAATTTTCAGAAATTATGCAATTTAGTTCCAAGATGGTCTCCTATGAATTTAATCGAAATCGGAGTAACGGTAGCTACGCCGCTACCATGTCATTCCATTAATATAATAAATTGCACCACGTGGCATAACTTCTGAACTATTCAATTCTTTTTTACAAAATTGTCAGACATTATGCAGTTTGGTTCGTAGATGGTCCCCTACAAATTTCATTGCATTCGGAGTAATAGTATCCACGGCGCTACCATGAAATCCCATTAAATGTCAATATCGTATTCCATCAAAAAAAATGTTAATCTTACTTCAAAATTTTGTTTCAGATCCTCTAAATTAAACATCATAGCACAAGATTCTGAACACATTTCAGCGTTCAAATCAACATCTCCATACAAAAATGACATCACTGACGAACATCTTCTACAAAACAGAGCCGTTAAATGCATAAATTTTGTCAATAGTACTCCATCCACCTCACCTACCTCCTGCATCGATAAAGCCATGGATGTGGCACAGTTAGAAGAAGAGGATATTATATCGCAACAGAAGGAATTAGAAAAAATGATACTACAGGAGCAGCAGGATTTCGAATACGCGCGCAAATTACACGAAGAACTGAATTACAGTGAAACGAAAACGTACGAATTGCGTACAGTGCGACCAAAATGTTCAAACACAAGTAATCCACGAAAACGACAGAGCACAATGGATGAGATTTGTACGCGGAAAAAGTTTAAAGTTCAGTAAACGATTGCCTTTTTAAAAATTGTTTATCAATAAACATATTTAAAAAAAAATTATTTAAAAGCTTTTTATCAATAAATCGTAGATATTATTCTACTTACTCTATTATCTAACTTTAATTTTAATTGTACTCACTGAATTACATATACTATTCCACTTTTAGTTAATAAGGGAACACACACAATTCGGAAATCACGGATTTCGTTTATTTTAGTACGGGATAATGAAATATTTGATAGTATCAAGGTGAAACAATTAATTAACAATTGGGTATTTGATAAATTTCGAAAGAGGGTTTCAAAATATTCCAAATGACTTAAATATAATCCCAGTAATTGACTTTTGTATCTTTTACAAAAGCGATTTAAACTAAGAGAAATTTTTTTTTTTATTCAATTGAATTTTGGTGCGAAAACACTTGGTCACGTGTCAGTGACGTAACATCACGAACCAGTTAGCTTTTTATATTATATAATTATGTAGTAGGTATCGTAGGTATAGTAAGCAGGAGAAATTATTTTCAAAAAGCAATTTATAAGAAAAAACTGATTTGTTAGAAATTGTTTTTGAAAATAAGCTCCACTTTCATTAATGTCGTATCCATGGAATTAAATAATTTTATATATATATTTTCTGTTGATTTATCAATAATTATATATTGCCTGATTTTTAATAATTTAACAAAAATGGTATAATTAATTGGAGTAATAGATTCGTTTGTGATAGCAAACCTCTTTGCTTCCTATCTCAAATTTTGTTCAGCAAAATTAAAAATTTATAAACTAAAAGTGAGTATCTTTTTTATAAGTATCTTTTTGCAATATTAAATGCTTTCGTGCTGTGACGCCACATGCCCAAATAAATCTTATTAATCATTTCACCCGCTAATTCCAAATTCGTAATTTTTATTTAGAAAAATAAAATATTTATATTTTTTTTTTAAATTAACATAAATGGTTAATCATTATCACTGAATCATGCGTTATGTTATTCACTATATTTTATTATCAATTTTATTATCAAGTGAACAATGCAACTTAGCACTTCGTTTTCTTGGAAACTAGAAGCCGTCACGTTAAATCCTAATATTATGTTACTAAATGAATTGATTCAAATAAAAATGAGACAAAAATAATTGAAATCTGTGATTGCGAAGTTGTGATTCTCCCGAATAATATATGTGAAAACAAATCCTCGGGTTATAGACAAGATATTCGGGATGAATTTTGACAACAAAACATTGAAAAATTTCGGTTATTTAATCTTGAACCTAATGAGTTTTGATCGCAAAAGAAAATATTTATTATTTTTTCTAGATCATCGTGTATAATTTATTAAAATATTTGTAATTCAGTGTACTTTATAAATGGTGCATCAAAATTTCTACGATTATGCATAAAAATTATTAGTTTTCTTGCTGAAAATTGCAGGGGTCAGTGCTGGATTTGTTAAATAAACGCGCGAAAATTTGTTTTGCACAGTAATTTTTTGATGTGATACAAAGAAAATATTTTTTGTTATTTTTATAATTTATTATAAAATGTTTGTTATAGTAATATTTTTTACTTTCAGTATATTTCGATGGCAATGCAAAGATTATCAATAAGTTGTGCCTCATTTTCTGATTTGTGGTAATAAAAAGTTTACAAACGTTCGTAGATAGCTTTTAAATTTTACCGCTAAAGGCGCGCGTAATCTTTACATAGCCAATTGATTCGATATTTTGTGAATACCTACTATAATTATAAGAATTTGTATTTACAAGATTTTTTATGAAGTATTGGTTTTCATCAGTTTTAGTGGTGAAAGAATATTTTTTATTTTTCATATATTTTGAGATTATTTGATTTAAAATACTTTCTTCTTTAATTTCTACTCGAAAATCACATTCATATAAATTAATTTGACTACTTAAATCATAAAGATCCAATATGGCTCCTCGATTAACCGTTTCAAACAAACCATATGGTAAAATTTTTTGTCTCAAAATGCCGGACTTTTTACTGCCAAGTGATAAGTACAATAGATAAGGCTACAAAAAAAGAAAAAGAAACCCTAAGGATGAACCCTAGGAATTTACAAAATATAAATTATACTATGTTGATACAATTGAACATTATTTAAAATTATACCGTATTGTCACAGATGGCGGCACCTGTACCAGTGAATATATACATATGACAGCATTTTGAGCCGCCATATTGCAGGACGAGTTAACTCGTCTTAATCATTTAAAGAGTTAATTAAAAACTGCTTTTAAGCGCCAGGATCCTAAAGGAACATTGGGAATTAAATGGGGGCGTGGCTCATTGATAAGCCATCTGGTGACGAATGGTGAGATTTCTGCGAGTACGTTCAGTTGATAGTTGAAGGGTAGCGTTTGAAAATTGTTCGTTTTTATTTAAAAACGAGAAAATTTTGGCTTTGTCTATTTACAGTACTTTTTTTGGACCAGTCTTGATATGCCTCTGATATCAGATTACTTAGAAAAATCGGGGAGTCGTATTTGTAAGAATTTTTTTTCTTTTAAGAGTTATGACAATATAAAATTAAATGACACGTTATAAAAAACTTTGGGTCTCAACTAAAAAAAAAAATTGAAAATTATATTATTTATATAAGTTATAAAATAGGTAATTAAAAAAAAAATTGAAATTAAAACACCTGAAAATTTTCTAATGTACAGTATTATAAAAAACGAATAAGTAAATTTGAAAAGTCAATTCACTTTCATATTCATAGATGTCAGTAGAATAAAGCATAAAAAATTTACTCAGGAAGTAAATCTATTTTGAGTAATTTACTTTCTAGGAAATCTATCAAGTAAATTTTATTCTGAGATTAACTTAACAGTTTTGTATATATTTTATTTGGGTATCTTCGTTATGGACCATAAACAAAATTTTTATTTTAATATTTACGTAGATTTTATCTATAAACAAATACTGACATCTAGTGCATAATTTCAAACTAATATTCGATCGGTAACTAATTTATGTTTAAGATCATACCGAATAGGATAAATCAAATCAACTAAAAATAGTCTGACGTCATTAACAATTGAAGCAAAATTAGACGTCCAATCGTCAGTTACTATAGAAGATAACAAAAAGAGACAGAAAACTACGTACGTCTGATTTTGCTTAATTAATTGAATTTGTTTAATGACGTCAGATCATTTTTACGTTGATTTTACCTATATGTGGCAATTTCCCCGTCGAATAGTTTGTTGATTTAATTGTCCTTTATAATACTGAGCATAAAACTAAAAAAAAAATTATTTTTTCACGGGGAATCCCCTTTATATTATTTTTTTGTATTTTGTTCCTATATTAAAAGAACAAGCATGGTATATTTTTAAACATATTTCTGTTGTATATTCATTGATTTGATTCTATATTACCTTCCTCTATTTAAATATTAAACATATTTGTACGCATGCGCAAACAATGCGCACGCAATCTTTTTTTTTTGTAAAATGTGATTTTGTGCACATACAATGTATGTATAAGTAAGTTAAGTCAAAATATATTGTATTATAACTACCATTAAGAAATTAATTGTTCGCAGAATCTATTTAGAGCTGTGATTTTGTCAAAAAATGCCATAATATGAAGAAAAAAACATTAGTCTTTGAAATAGTTTATTTTTGTTTAATAAAAAAAAATATGTTTTATTGAATTTCTTTGGTTTAATTACAAACTAACTGTTTCCTCAAAAAAACAAAAAAATTTATCAAAAACATTTAAATATAAAAATTTAGTGATTTGGACAAATTGTTGCGTCGACGCCATGTATGACCCAAAATACAATCGAAAATGGTGGCATTGTATGATAGTCTTTCAATTTTGTGATATGCGGTCGAAACGGTGGTAAACGTCCATTATTTAATTTCAATGGAATGTTATTTAAAGCTATTTCTCTGAAAAAAAAAATTGAATTTCAGTTTTTTTTCAGTCTATTCTAACAAATGGTGTAAATATACAACTTGGAAGTCATCGATTTCGTTAATTTTTAAATACGCAGTAGAGTCAGTTCTCTTCAGGCCAGGACAGCGATTCTTGAAAAGTGAAGTGAAGTGGAATGAAATGAAATAGCTGAGAACAGAACCAAAGGAAATATATTTTTATAAGTTGGTAGGTATACATTATTATGATAATTGGTACTCTATCGACGAAATTGATTACTAATAAGAGGAGGTATTATTTTCATTTTCGGTTACATATTTTAAACAGCGAAATCAAACCGGTGGAGGAGAATGCAAGATCAAGCTGAATTCGGTGGAGGAGAGAATTTTAAAATTAATTAATGAAAAAATAAATAAAATTACTAAGTAAACAAAAATAAACACTCCTACTACAAAACAAGGTTATGTCGAAATTTTATTTTTACTATTAACTATTATTAAAAAGGAAAATATATAATTTAAATAAAAAAATTAATAAAAGATAAAAAATAATTAAAATACACGAAAAAAGGTAAAAAATTAAAACAGTTAATATAAAGCACAGCTAGCTATTCAAAAATCACAACGAACGCAAACGGAATGGACGAAAGATGGCAATAAAATGATGAATATTTGTAAATTTTATTTTTTAAATTCCACATATGTAACCGGAAATGAAAACTGTGTACCATAAATAATACCTCCTCTTATTAGTAATCAATTTCGCCGCTAGAGTACCCATTATCACAATAATGTATACCTACCAACCATAGAGATACATCTCAGCTATTTCATTCCATTCCACTTCACTTCACTTTTCAAGAATCGCTGTCCAGAGATCCTTTTTTTCGCAAAATCCATTTTTTTGGTTACATTTACCAAAATAAAATGCAGCCAAACGGCAGCAACTTAGATTTCCGACATGATTATCGACGTGTTCGTTACTGAATTTTTCTGATTAGGATTATGCGCAAAGCAATTTTTGTATGCGCAGAACGGTTTTAATAATTACTAAAAACGCTTTGCGCACAATCCTGACAGTTTGGTACTATCCAAAACTGTTGCTTAAACAAACCTAAAAACAACCATTTTAAGGGAATTTCCGAAAGCAGGTATAAGTTACAACTATGGGTAATAAAATAAAATGACAAGAGGAATTAAACAATTGGATAAAAATGTCAGTTCACCCAAACAATTACATAAATAAAATAAATTTAAATATAGCTAAGAAATGTTAGTGCATTAAAGTTTTTGTCGGCAAACTTGCATTAATTGCAGGTAATAAAAATCTGTTTTCTAAATTGTATGTTTCATATTTATTCAATATTTATCTCCTTTGTTGTTTTCCGATAATACCTCTTTTTCATCTATAATGTTGACTATAAAATCCGCAAAAAGCATTTTTAATTAATTTTTTAAAACTAAAGTTCAAGACATCTTTTTCAATAAAATGTTTGTTAAAAATATTAAAATTTCTTAGGTGTAGTAAGTTCGAAAAAATTGGATTTTGGATAATACAATCTGAATAACCAATTGTTCCATTGTATTAAAAGTTCTATAAAATATGATTTTGGCAACAAAAACTTGATTATCAAAAACTATCAATAGTCGGGATTGTAATAGCAGTATATCTGTAGCTATAATCGTGATTTCCAAGCTGTCTATTCTGCTTTTAGAATTTTATAGAAACGTACCTTGAAAGAAGACCCCTTGTTCCAGTTACCGTGTATTCAAAAAGTAATATCTGATTACTTCGTCGTCTGTTTCTACGATCAGAAAAACGAATTTTAACTTGAACGGGATAAGAATTCAAATTGATTCCGAATACTGCAAAAAAAAAAGTAAGTATCAAATTAATTTGGATAAATTTTGAAAGAAGTTTTTATAAAATACTTGTAACTCCTGGCAATCGATCGAATAAAGCTTCTGGTGATGTGCAATGACAGTAAAGACGCACTTTCTTTTCAGTTCCTCGGAAACATTTTATAACATCTCGCCCCACATATGATCTATATAGCATGGTTACCCACCAGTCCTAAGAGAAATAAAAAAGCCAAAAAAAGATTAAAATTTTTTGGGGATATCCAAAAAAGCCTTCACTTAATTAATACCGGAGTAGGTTCATACTGATTATCAATAAGCGCGTAATAGTTTCCATAGATAGATTGCCGAATAACCGTCTCCAAACCATACTGAGCCGATAAACCTAATTTATCAAGCCAAAGAAAACTAGCAATATAAGAATCAGATAGATTGGGTGCTCCACCTCCATAAGCGCTACTTGTTTCACCTAAAATTACCATTATAAGGGTTCTAGCAATAAACAGAAGAGTAATGCAAAAGCTTATTTCAGTCAGAAAAGTACTTTCTAGGCAAAAATTAATTTTTCTTACATTCGTACAAACTATTTGAATACATCTTGCACTCAAAATAGGTATGTAATATTTTTTATTCAAATAATTTCAATATTTTCAATTTTAAGTAAGTTCAAGTTGAAATTTAAAGATAATATACCTATACAAGGACTGTATTGCTATATTATCTATAATCTATCATGCTACATTATCTGCCTTATCTATAGCCAAATCAGAGGCTAAATGATGCCAATATCCCGTTCAAAAACATCTAATGTGCATCAAATTTCAAAAGAGCATCAGCAGCGCATCATGTAGTATTAGACGCATCAGAAAAGTCATGGTGCTGCATCGATGCGGTAAACTTTACATTTTTGAAGTTACCCATACTGTTTCAGCGGGAAATTTTTAACACATATAAAAAGACATCTTTTTCGCCTATTATCGATATATTTTTTTAAAAACAAAGTATTTCTGACATCATATTAGAGGGATATGAACAATTTAAAATATTTTTTAAAAAATTGTCAAACACCCAATTAAAGAGACAAACATTATTTTGAATTATTTTTCACAAAATGATTAGCTGTTTGACCGCCATTAAACTCAACCCACAGTCATACACAGAATTCTCTAATCAGTACTGTGTGTGCGTAAGGCTACATGTCATATCTATGACAGATGTTTTAATCTATAGTATAATTTCGTTGTGACAACTGATATTTTTTGATCGAAAGAACGAGTTCATCATGTCACATTACACTTAAATGTACCAAAGAGTTAGATAATGATATAACAACATCAATTTGCACGTGAAGTCGGGGAGGATCAACTAATTTTATACGAGAAAGAGACTTTTCTGACATTTTGTACATATTTATAGAATATCATAATCGTACACCAAGCGACCAAGCGTTTGAAAAACACCAAATGAAAATATTACCTAACCAAATGGGGAAATTTTTAAAATCACTCTCATCCACCAACTGTTTTATAATTCTGATCTGCGTTTCCAAAAGTTCAAACGTTTTCAAATTATGAAATTCATGTGCTGACGTATTGTGACCATTTAAATAATATCTAAAAATTTTGAAACTTTTAAAAAATTTCGACAAAATTAGTTTTTTGAAAATTTTCTTACTGATGCCATGTTAGAACGTCGACTGGAGGACGATTTTGTAAAAATTCTTTAAAATATTCCACACTTATATTGTTAACTTGAACCGGTCTTGTAGTGTCCGGTCCTAATAGCATCGAATATCGATATAAATCATACGTATCCAAAATGGCGCGTAACTTTTTGAAATCTTTGGCTAATTGAGTCGCGTTCACCGATTGGTTGAATTTATGTTGAAAAAAATTTGGTTCTAAAAAAAATATAAAATAATTAAATAATCAAATTTTTGGATACCGTAAAATTAGCGGTAATAATTATTTTGACAGTTGACACCTACACATTGCCACCTACTGAATGAGACGTGAAACAAAAAGTGCCACGCCCTGAGTGCTACCGTAGGTTCGTGCATAAATGTGAGAAGCATTACCTACAATATTTATGTACCGTCAAATGGAGTGGAATTGATAAAAAAAAACAATATTTTGGTCTTTATTTTACAGAAATAAAAAACAATCAAAACAAAATGGGTTTATATATACAGAGTATGGTAATACGGACCTTGACATAAAATATTGTGACCTTACATGCCAAAACATAGTCTAGAGGAAGCAAATAAGCCATGAACAATCTCATACTGGTTTTGGGGGTGAGATTGTTCACACGAATTCGCAGTCATGAAAACGCACTTTCTTCATTAAAAGTAGGCCCGACGAGAGGATGGTGTAGCCGGGGTTCCAGCCTCGCGGCCCGGGCTTAAGGAGGGAGTCCGTAGCTTTCCGTAGAAGGCCAGAAAAAAAGTTAAGGGCTTTTTTTTGTTCATCGCCTATTTTTGGGGGAGGAAAATTTTTAAAAAATACGGTTTTAGTCCTAGGACCCGCCATTTTTTCCACGGCTCTAATTAAGAGTATAAAAACTGTTACTTTATTTTATTTTTCAAAAAAATTCTTATTGTAAAAAAGTTTGTTTGATGCTTATAATAAATTTTAACAGTTTTAAAGAGTATAAAACATGGTCAGATACATCGTATACGGCTATACGCAATTAATCTTTCAATACAATGATTGAACAATCTCACCCCATGTATATGATTAATCTCACCCCACGCAATAATATGTCCAATCTGACAAAAAATACTGAACTGATTATGTACAGCCAAGCACGGGATGGTTACAAAGCATCAATAATTATGTGTATTTTATTAAAATATAAAAACTGTGTTTAGATTTTGACTTATCAGATAAAGTTTTAAAAGTTCACTTTCACCCAAAAATACGACTTCTTTTAATACACTATATTTTTTTTAAATACATGGAACTGCTGAACTTGACGTGTATAGGGTATTTTCAGCCATCTTATTTCTTCCATTATCGATCGGGAAAATCGCATTCTAAACTATAGTTCTGACGTTATATTCAATTTAAAAAAATATGATTTAGTGAACAATCTCACCCCCGGTTATCAATTCCCCCCCATTGACGGTACTGATATAAGAAACACAAGTAATGTGTGTATTCATGCTTTTACACTGACCTATGTATTTTATTTGCAATTAATACCGTAATATACATGGCGCTGGCATCATAACAGGTGTGACAATATACAAGGATCCGTGTATAGCAACAGTGAATGTGTTAAAGGAATTGTTTCGAAATATTTCAAGCAAGGTTATGTACATGCTCTAACCGTCAAAATAGTGTCACCATAAATTTTTAAGAGTATTTTTCAAAAATTTTCTAAAGCTAGTGTTTCACCTAACATCTAGATTTTATAAAATTATAATTTTATGTTAAAATTATGATTTTACTGTAAAATGGGGAATTTGACTAATTTTGGGAAATTACTTTAAAACACACATATTTATGTATTATGCATGTATTCGTTTTTAATTTTTAAAAATAATGCCGAAAATTGTTAGAAAAAATTATTTTAGTATTTGTTCTCAAAATTTGTGCGAAAACGTTTACTAGCTGTCAGTTACGTCACATTCTCTACATAGCAACAGGTGTCCTGTAACTAAGAAAAAATAATGTGTATTTTTCCTGTAACTAGGAAAAGAAATTGTTGATTTTTAAAAAAATTAATTAAATTTTGATTAATTTCCATAGTTATGTTTGCTAACCAGAAATTAAGTAGCGACACTAGTGGTGATAGTGTTGAAATATTAGAGAAAGCAACGTCACAGCCCGTTTCTACTTACGTGGATTTTAGCTAAAAAATTACTTTTTTAATTAAATTTTTTTAAAATCAAATAATGATAGTAAAGATGAATTAGTATAATAAATTGCTGTCTTTTATTATAAATTTTCTTTAAAATTTGTTTTAATTGCTTTTCTTTGATACTGTCAAATACCCCATTATATTTTAGGAGGTGTTTCACCTAACATTTAGATTTTATAGGCCGATTATGCCGACTATAACCGATTGAAAAAACGACTACTTAATATAATAAAAAAAATGGCACCAAATGTCACATTACAGAAAAAGACTTATTTCTTACATACTACTATACATTTACTTAAAAAAATAAAAAGGCAGTTTTTAAAAAACATTCATGGTCGTTGTACTATTTAATATGGTACTAAATTTAAAGTTAGAATTTATTTTTTCATTAATAATGTTAGTAATTTTCAGCAATAATGTTACGTAGTAAATTTTTCCATCAATAATGTTCATTAATAATATATATAGATATACATTTGCTACATCTATCACTTCTGTAAACGCAAATTTTTAGTTTTCGCCATTTTGCTTTTTTGGTGGGGGTTCATTTCAATTGAAAAAGTAGAAAAATTTATACTATTAAAATTATAATTTTATAACATCTAGATTTTAAATATGTTACACCTACGATTACACTAAAATTTAAGCCACGCCTCCGTGAAATTATATTTTTATAAAATCTAGATGTTAAGTGAAACACTAGCTTAACGTAAAAATCGATTATAAATTATAAATTAATAGTTTTTATACCGTTTCCTAGTTCCCAATGTAAAGATAGATTATTTCTAGCTGAAAAATTAATCAGTTGTTCGGCATTTGTTGAATTCCAGCTTCCATCAGAATTTCGTATGAGAACATTCAAGTCAAATATTAACTCCATGTTGTTTCTTTGGAAGAAATTGTGTAATTGAAGCCACTGTTGTGCTGTAAGTAATAAAACATGGGATTTAAAAAAAAAAGTTTCTTCAGTTTTATTAACGCTTTTATTTTAACCATAGAGAACATTTTTTTTGTTTCAAAATGCCGGACTTTTTACTGCCACTGAGAAGTACAATATATAAGGTTACAAAAAAAGGAAAGAAAATCAGAGATGCCAACATCAAAAAATGCCAAGTGTAGGAATTTGCAAAACAGAAATTATGCTAAATCATGTTGGTAAAATTGAACATTACGTACAATTATCGGTATTTCGAAAAATCTGTCATAGATGGCGACACTTGTATCAGTGAATGACAGATGAGACAGATCAAGGCTACATACAAAAAAGTGTGATCCGAAAGTTGCAATAAGTAGCAATTTATACTGCTTACTGATTAGTCGTCCATCGGCTCTTCAAGCGTACATATGCATTGTTAATATTTGATTTGTTAATAAATGATTTTTGTTAATATTTAATTTATTTCCAATTTACGCAAACTTTGGACAGAAAATGCCGGAATCAATCAGTGTTCAGCACACATACCACGATTTTATTTATTATAGGAACTTTAAGTGAATATACACATACCAAAGCATTTAGAGTCGCCATACTGCATGACGAGTTAACTTTTCTTAATCATTTAGAGTTAATTTAGACAGGTTGACTTTGTACTTAATGACGTCATACAGACGAGTTTGTTAAATAAAATATTATTTAAGTGAATAACTTGAAAAAATGAGCCATTTTCTCAAAATATGTAACAGTATGACACCAGGGCGGCGACACAGGTTATTCGGAGCTACATCTCTATAGTTGGAATATTAATTTCTAAAAAATGGAAAATTTCCTTGCTAAAGTGGAATTAAGTAACAGAAGATGCCTTTTAGTTGGTTAACCCTAGAATCATACGTTGGTCTACCAGAAACGTTAATCATACATCGACGTCGTTTTGACGGATGGCCTTTTTACGGAGAGTTTTAGAGCTTATTTGCAAAAAACAATTTTTTTACATAACAATACTACAGAAGCGAACAAAATATTTAAAAAAATTGGATTTGGAAAAATTTCTTAATGTAAATATTTATTAATTTTTTAATCTTTTTATCAAAGCATATTTTCATTATAAAAATTAAAAAATAGATAAATACATCAATTGTATCATAAAACATGTGTTTCAAATAATTAATTTATGAACTATTATGAGTCATTGGACATGTGTGACTTTACAGAATGTGAAATTTCTCAGTCATAAATATTCCTATAGATATGTAGTTATTTCCCCATTAGGCACATTTGTAAATTTTCTAAAATTTGTTAGTAATTTTTCGAATAAGATCTAAAAAAATAATAAAAATTAAAATATTTTCCACAAAATAAATTGTTAACCTTTTATTAAGTCACTTGAAACGCATTCTTTAGTTTTCGATTCAATATATTAAAACTTCAGTATCATGTCGTCTCTATAAGTCAAACAGCTGTAACCATCTTTCACATTATCATAATCATTGAATAAATTAATTATAACAGGCATATCTTTAATAAATTTTAGAAAAATTAGGAAAACTTTTATATGTGAAGTACAAAATCTTTAAAAACAAACATCGCGTAATCATACATCGACGTCCTTTTGACGGACACTATTTCAATACAAACAAAACGACAATGACTATAAACAAAATAAATACGTCTTATGTGTTATAACAACAAATAAATTACATAACAGAAATCTCACAGCAAGCAGGTACCGACAAGTTGTAGTATTGGAGCAGGTAGAGAAGTTCATTCGTCGTTTTGACGTGTACGTATGATTCTAGGGTTAAATAAATATATCTCGATCATAGAGATGTGATTCCAATTACCTGTGTCGCCGTCCTGGTGACACATTGCTACATATTTTGAGAAAATGGCTCATTTTAATTCGCCCTTGGTCAAGCTGCGACTAAACTTACCGTTCATCGAATTATTATCATTAATGTTTGAGTCTTCGTCGAATATTAACTGATCAGCTGCATTCCCTCCAATCCTTAGGTATGCTGGTCCAAGCAATGATACCAAATTATTAAATTTTGGATTACTAAATAACAAAAAAAAAATTGTAAAATACAATCCTATCACCTTTGGAACTACCCCGCTCCCCACCCAGTTGAATTTTACCTTGTATCGAAAGAAATACCGCCAATAATTGTTGATGTATCCAACGCATAGCTCACAAAATATTTCCCAGTTGTATACTCAATCGAATTTGGACTGACAATAACCAAATTGGTATCTTTTGGTCGTATAAAAGTTCGCAGGATAATACTCCATAGTGAAAGTGATATTAACAATAATAATACTGATAGCATACAAAACCCCGCAAAATTTAGAGTTTTAACTAAAAATAATTTCGATTTTTTATTGTATGTTTTTGTTGACTCATATTTTGATAAAAAAAAATAATCAAAACAAAGTTAAACTCACATCGTGATCGGGGCGAAAATGTTGGATCAAAATGTCGATTATAATAATTTCCATTTCGACTAAAAATCATTGTGACAAGCTAATTACTTTTTAATATATGGTCAAAACAAATTTTACAACATTCTATGTTTAAATCAAACATATTTTTTATCATTACAAAAACAATGTTTTAATCTATTTGAGCTTTGACAGTTCTACATATTTATTCAGTCTCGGTAATTATAGACCAAGAGCCAGTGGCCGATTTGTGATGGTCATTTCAACGCACGTCAAATTGAGAGGATAAGCTCCTGGATACTTAAGCCGGGTCTACATATAACGAACGAATGCGAACAAACGTGAACGAACATGAACAAACACAAACGAACGCGAATGAACAATTAACGTCAATTCGTTGATGTTTGCTTATGTTCCGGCTGCACAATAAAGCAAAACTCGTTATAATGCCTCTAATTTACTAATTGATTTAATTTGTAACAATTCCTAATTTTTTGGAAATTTTACAAGATCGTCACTATCAAATTTCGAAAAGTTAACTGAAATAGTTGGACCAAAAATATCAACTACTCGTTAATACAGGTTATAGAGCAAGAGCCCACGACATCCAGACCTTTGTTATTTTATAAAAGCTGAAAGTTTCTCTGTGCATGTCCCTTATACAGGTAAGAACGACCTGTTATACCGAAAGAAAAGTTATCCCGAAGAAAATATAATCTAAAGTTATCCCGAAGAAAATATAAAAAAAACGAGCTTTATACTTTAACGAATTTAAGGTACTATTTTATACACCTTTACTATCTGTTACCTGCCGAAGTAACCACAACCCAAACTCTATACTCGCTGGTCGTTCTTACCTGCATAAGGGACATTCACAGAGAAACTTTCAGCTTTTATAAAATAACGAAGGTCTGGCCGTCGTGGGCTCTTGGGCTATTAAGTCCACAAATGGTTTTAATAATGAAATTTATTGTTGTTTTTTATAAGTCCATAAAAATGTCTTAAAAAATTTTAGTTTAAGGTTTAAAGTTTATTTTTTTTTATGATTTACTGTGTTACATGTTAAGAAAGTAATTGATTAAAAAAAATTTACAAAATGTCATGTAAACTTGAAGATAATTCAAATAAACCGATGTTGTCTGCATTTCATTTTAGTTTTTACTCTCTACCGTAAAGTTGATATTTTGGACTTAACTACTTTTGCCTGCTTGCGTTAGATATGAAAGTTATTTTATCAATAAAAAACGTTCTGGCATTGTTTTCTCTTTACCAAGGTGCCGCCAGGACAATCTAAAGTTGTGATAAATTTCATAATTATTTTAACAAATATCAAAATAATGTGTAGCCATTGTAATATGATTTAGTAGCTGAATTTGGAAATTGGTTAAAACGAAATGTAATTAGACTCTACTATGCAACGTAAATACACTAAAATTTTGTTATTTTAAATTATTTAAATAAATATAACTCAGGACAAATATAATGAGAAACTTTTCATAAGAACAGTGTAATTTCTTATTCGTAATCTCTCCTCTTTTTAAATCATTTTACCATGGGATACACAATATTTTGTAACTTTTCAAAATAATTACGAAATTTATCACATCTTTAGATTGCTCTGGCGGTGCCTTGGTGAAGAAAAAATATTGCTAGAACATCTTTTATCGATAAAAAATATTCTTAACTTTCATATATCAAAATTCCAGAACTGTTACTTTATATGTATAAATTGGGTCTTATTTTTTAGCCTCTTTAAACGTTAAGCACGACTCAACCTGGTCGAATAGGCTTGCCAGAACTGAATTTCTGTGTAGAGTAAGTATCCAAGAGCCTATCCTCTCAATTTGACGTGAGTTGAAATGACCATCGCAAATCGGCCACTGGCTCTTCTACTATTACGACTATTACCGAAGTCTGGCTATCAAAATACCCAAAATACATACAAATCATACATATTTACAAAAATTAGTTGTGTTATAATTGAATAGATGTCAGTAAAATCGTTAAAATATTTTAAAATCTTTTAACAAAAATGTTTTCATCTTTTAATTAAGTTATTGGACACAAAATTGAATAAATATTGTGAAATTTGATATTTTTATTGATGTAACATTTAACAAAATATTTTTAAAAAGAAAATTATGCTACGAACAATAATGCTATTTTTAGAATTATTTCGTTTCATATTACATAAAATTCATATGGTTTCTGTGTGGGTTATTATATAATTTTTTTTCAACAGTTTTATCGAGAAATTTATCCATAAATGAATTTTTTAATAAAATTTTTAGTATTTTTCTTCAACAATTATCTTATATTTGAAAAATCAGATATCTTTTTACAATGATTTTACTCATATAAAAAAATAGCGCACGTTAGCTTGCAATTCTAAATTTAAAAACATCTTTGGTCTGGGCCACAGTTTTGTGTGTTAAATATAGTGATTATGTATTATTCGTATTTTATTTGTAGTTTACGAATTGAGAATGTATCCAATTTGCTGTTTCACTGTGCATAATATTAATAACTTTTTTATTTCATTAATTCTTATACTTCTTATAAGAGTTTATTTAAAGAATTTAGAGCATTAGTATGTTTTATGTATTTTCTTTTTAAATTTGCAGGTTTACGGAAGTCGTTTTAATTTTTGTATCTGATATTTACACATTTAAAAAATATTTGGAACGAATTTAAAATTGTAATAGGTATCTAACGATAAATGAAACATTTTAATTCGATAAAAAATTTAATTATTGGCTCTTATTGAAAAAATATGATACATTTTCTCAAGAATTTTGTTATTTTGTTTCGATTTTTTTTCTTTTTTCAAATTATAAACGTGATTTAAACATTATTTTAGAGATTTAATTTACTAAAAAATCATATGCCTCACATCCAGAGGTATTTTAATATTTATGTATTTACCTGTATCAAATAAAAAAGAAGATATAATAAAATTTTATTAAGTTAGAAAGAGACATATAACATAAAATATGTATCAATATGTGCTGTATGCGCAATACATTAACCCCAATATTAAAGCAACATAGTGCGGTAATATTTAATATTACTGGAAACTGAATTAAAGTTTACTCGTCAATGTAATTCTTTGAGTATCGAAGTAAATAGAGGAGTACAGGTATATATATATATATATATATATATATATATATATATATATATATATATATATATATATATATATATATATATATATATATATGATATATTCACTGTACATGAAAATGAAGCCAAAAAAAGGGTTAAAGTGTTGACCAATATGGCGGTTAAACAAGGTTTAATTTAAATTTTTTCTATATTTACTGATGTTATATTTGTTGTTATAAATATTGTTAGAATATTTATTAATAAATAGTCTCAAACACAGAGGGCAGAGACCCCGCAACTATCTCTTTTCTGAAATCACGAGTGTGTACTTCTGTGCTCAGTTGTCAGGTGTCAGTGCTTAGTTGTCAGTTTGTCAGTAGCAGTCGATGATTGAAGATCAACCACACGATAGTGGACTTGATTGTTGTTGGTATTGTAACATCCCCTAGTACATGCGTATGCTTTCATAGCTATGTATGCAATAACTGAGCCACGTGACCGCCCCTACTATCTGCGTTACTCACACAAATACACAAAATCGCACTAATACAATGTAAACCCAGTGTGTGTATACAACATATTGTCTATCTCTTACATGTTACACTGGTTCCAGTAGTGTAGGTATAGATATGTTGTCTCTATTACTCTATGGTCTCAAATTACAACAAAAATCGTATACAAATTAAAAAATATTTATTACCACTGACACTTTATAGGTTATGAAAGGTGTTAACGTGGTGTTTGCCAATGTGGCGATTTGCTTCAAAAAAGATAATGATTGTGTACTCCATCTATTGTGTGGTACATACACGTTCTGATATCTATGATAAAATTACACGATTTGGTTAGTATCAAAGTATAATAAGATCTGCGAACTATTTGGTGTATTTCTGTTAATATTGTAGGATTTCTGAAAAAACCTTAACTGTATAAAGTGGGCATTATCTATAACAGCGTTTTTTATAAAATTTTTGGCAATATCGATATCTGTTAGTCAAAAGAAAGTGTCCATCATGTACATTTCGAAGTACAGGAGAGAGTTAATTTGTCGGTTTGTATTAAAGAATGTTTCTTTTGGATCTTGGACCCAAATAAATATTTTTCGTCCTTTCCTTATTGTCCGAATCTTCCATTTGTTAAAATCACTAGATTAACTTTTTAAAGCCAACTAAGTAGTCGAACGTGTTATATCACTGGTATACCCTGTTTCAAATACAATTGATCATGAGTCAAAGTTAAAAAATTAAATAATTATTATATTCAAAACAAATCAATCTTCTATTTTTTTCTAAAAACAAACTGCAAGTTTAAAATTTACGTAAGTGCAATAATGAAAGAGATAAAGCCAAGAAAACGGAAATTATTTAAATTCATAAGTGATGGAGCATGGTTAAATTTAAGTGAAATGGACCATACTTGGATTCGTATGCGGAGATTCGATCCTCGCGACCGACTATTTTCATGAAGATTATCCTCTAAATCAGGGATTCCTGAATTTTGCGTCGATTGGCCATATTGTAAATACCAAATGATTTGACGAACCAAAAATATTTGAATATAAGGAAGAATACAAAGAAAAAAAAATACGTTTGTTTACTTGAACTCTGTTGTTTTGGTGAACAAGCTGAGCGACATTTGAACGATCTTCTATTCTAATTTACAAATTTAAAACAGAGACATAGCCTACCAGAAAAATCATACTCAGAAAATAGGTCACATTTTCTGTATAAACTTGCCACTCAGATTACCCAAATTCAATCAACAGAACTGATTCATACTGTTTTTGTAGCCACTAACTTAAAACAGAAAAAATTAAATTTGATGGCGTCATCAAGTATACCAAATTCTTAGAATCTCCAAATTAGAATCAGTACATTGCGTAAGACTACCTAAGTTATTGCCTCATTAAGTTCTTCAGAATTTTTCAGAATTTTCATATTATAAAAATTAAATAAAACGTTCTCATGTGTAAATTAATACTTTATCGTGTTTAGAAAAGCAACTTCTAAGCAAATTGTGAGGTTTTGAGCGTTCTGAGTTATGTATTTTCGATGAAACTTTTTTATGCTGTCCCGATCCACCGCATAAAAAAAAGTTTTTTTACAATCTGCACTGAACTATACTTTTTATAGCTATTTATGAAGTTTTTGAATATATTTTTTGTGCGACTTTGCTTCCGAGACTACTAAAGTAGCGGAAGCATTGTGATCACTTTTGAAAAATAAAACATTTTTTCCTTCCAAAATAAAATTTTTTACGCACATTTTACGTTTTAGAGTTTCCTGAACAATTTTGGTTTGGTGTCTTTCCGTCTGTCTGTTTGTGTGTGTGTGTCGCCAGTTTGCACCAAGTGGCATAACTTCTGAACTATTCAATTCTTTTTTATGAAAGTGTCAGAAATTATGCGGTCTAGTTCCTAGATAGTCACCTACAAATTTTATTGCATTCGGAGTAATAGTATCCACGGCGCTACCATGAAATCCGATTAAATGTCAATATCTTATTTCTGGAGCTTAGATGCAAAAAAGATCTAGTCACAGAAGACATTTTTTTCAGAAATTAAAAAAAATGGTTATTTAATTAAATATGAAATGATAATACAAAATTTATTGTAAAATGGATACTAAGTTAATTTTGAAACTTATTAATTATACTTTTTTAATCAGAAAATTTAAGAAAAATCGTTTTTTGATATTTTTTTGTTGGACATAATGTTTTTTGCTTAAACATATTGGACATAGTTTTATTTGCTTAATTTTCTAATGGAAATAATACTTTTTGCTATAAAGACATTATTGCAGGGCTGTATAAGTTTTATGTAAATAAAAACAACACGTCTATTGCAAATTTCTTTTTATTTAAAAAATAAACAAAAAACAAAGTATCTAACAGATTTTAAATAAAACGTGCAACAATTCATTGATTTAATATTTTATAGAAAAACAAAAAATTCGGAAAAGTCTTAGTGCCTCTGTTGGTCACCCCTACCGTTGTTAATTCCAAATTTAAATTCATTAATAACTTTCTTATTACTAAACAAAAATTGTGTATAATTGTTTGCAGAATATTAGTAATAAATATTTAATTGAAAAATAATATTTTTTATCCACTTTATAAATTTTAACTAAAATAAAAACGTTGAAAAGCACAATTAGAAGCACACTTCTAACTGAAATTTTGAACTAAACATACTCAAGCAACACTGTGATTGGATAAATAAATTACAAATGGCCGAATTAAATGGACATGATTCTTTTTGCTTGAAGGTACATATTTTAAATCTATTTTTTAGTGGGAAAAATTTTTTTTTGGCTAAATACAATTATTTAGACATATAGATATTACGATGTGTTCCTTATATACATAAAAATCTCAATTTTGAATTTTTTGGACAAGATCTTTTTTGCTTCTCAGCTCCAGATTTACTGCTAGTCCCACTTCGCTCAAATTTTAAAAGTATTTTGTGGGTTAGTTTTTAAAATATTTTTGCTATTATTTTATACGAGGAAGTTGTGTGCCACACCCCATTTGCCACGTACCCACCGCTCAAAAAAGGGTTTAGCTGTCTATTTATGTCTCGTTTCATTGTTGAAAAATTGTTCCGTAATCGAATTTAACAATGTTCTCAACAATACGCAAATTTTGATGTATTATTGGAGTAGTGGAGAAGGTGGAGAACGTTACGCATACTGACACCACTGTTCATCAGTTTTGGAGCGGTGGTGTGCAGGCCGAACGAATCGAGCGAGGCGAGTTGTTGCGTTGATGTTTTTAGAATTTTAAAAGCGGCACCAGTGGTTCACATACAATCGACGTCGACTGTTGTGTAGCACACGAATACGTACATATACGTATTATACACACACTATGGCAAGCGATGGGCGATCTTGCCGAATCAATAGACGATTTGATATGCACATTTGAAAACGTAACAAACACGACAATGGATACGTTAGCGATGATAATTTTTATTTGGATTTTAATTGCATTATTTACATTATGGCTAGTTAAATTCATCTATCATAGATATTTATTAAAAGACGAAAAATTAACGGTAACTACAAGTGGTGCTCTAAGTACAAGTGATAGTAAAACGAAAATAGCTGCTGGCGGCTCCCAAACAACAGCTGAAAATAGTGTTAGTGTTGTTGACAGTAATGTGACTGGAAAAAGTCCGAAAATAATTAGTAAAAGTGTTGGCGCGAGTGCGGCATCGCCGAGTGCTGTTATCGGCACCTCGTCACCGATTAAAGTAACTTCTGCGGGTGCTCTAGGTGGTCCAGGTGGTGGATATGTGCCACCGACACCGCCAGTACGTAAACGTCTGTCACGTAAATCGCCCGGGCCCGATTTGCCACGTAAACCGCACGCTATAAAACCGGCACCAAAGTGTACGGGCGCCGATCCGGTTAGTGTACAATGGGTTAATGATGTTTTTCACTGGTTATATAATGATTTTGTTGTTGTTAATGAATTGCTACACGAATGGATATTGTCACTTAATGAATTCACCAAAAAATCGGTGGCTGAGGTAATATTTTTCATTTTAAATTTCGAACTTAGAAAGTTTATGAACTTTTAAAATTGTTAACAGACAAAATAATGTACGTCATGCATACATAATGTAACAAAAAGAGATGGAAAACTTTCAAATACATATTTTCGTTAGTTACATAATTTTAGTTACGTAATTTTTATTTTTGTTGGCAACAAATTTGAATTGTTTGTACAGTTATGGGAAAACAATTATTTACAGCAGCGAGGAAACATTGTGAATCTTGTAAATAATATTTTAAGACATTATGTATATCAGTGCTTCTCAAACTTTTTGGTTTGCGACTCCTTTTTGCACTTAAAAATTTCAAAAGACCCCCGAAATATGTAGAAATGGGAAGGAAATGTGTAAAAAATGAGTATGTATATAAAACAAAAAATTTTCAAGGAATTTTGATTTCAAGGAACTATTATTAAAATTTCAAGGATCTTTCGAAAGTGTGGTCAATTTTTATTAAGTTTATTTACAGTTGTACATATCAGTACTTTTTACAATACAAAAGCCGTAATTTTTTTATGATCTATTCGGAAAACTGATACTTACTTTCTTATACTCTTTTTGATTCGCCAAATTTTGGTCGTAAAAATACACCTCATACACCAAGGGATTAAAGTGCGATTTTTAATCTCGAGTGTGAAATCGAGGCCAGAGGGCCTGTAAAGGCCCGCGGGTAACAATTCATACAAGGGATCAAAAGAAATACTTTAGTCCAGTGGCCTGTATATTAATTATTTTTTGCAATTCCGCATAATTTAAAATTTATTATAAATTAACTACCTACAGTATACTTTTCAATCATCTGATTTTGACAGGTCTCTAATAACACGGCCCATATGATCCACACACAGTATTATTGACAAAAATATTGAACAAATATTACCTACATAGGTATATAAAAGTACATATTAGAATATCCGCAAACTTAAATAGAGTTTACAAAATATATTTGAATTATTGTCAATAATTTAGTCAGTAGTGTATGTGGGCAACCTCAGGGCTGCGTTCAGAAATGCTTACCCGGTGACACCCGGGCGATATTTGATTACCCAGAGCGTTCAAAAATCACTTAGGTCAAATTAAAGATATTACCAACACTCGTTCAAAAATAACTATGGTTTTAACCCAGAGTGACTTTTAATCGCCGCGGTCTGGACTGGAGTGACTTTGGGTAAAATTTTAACTCATGCGCAGTAATTCTGTACTTGACATTTCAACATACGTATAACATAATTAGATGTGGATTTCAAACGATTTAACGGTTTATTATTATTGTATTATATTATTAATTTTAGCTTATTAGGATTTTAAATACAAAAACGACAGTTACATATAAATATAAAACTGATAATGAAAAAAAAGAGGTTATGTTGTATTTTTAATTCTCGAGATCGTTCAAATATTAACACATACGGTGTGACATCCTAAGGATATTCCGACAATCACCCTATCAAAACACACTCTACCTTCACCGTTTATTCCTGAACGCAGCCCAGTTGTACATATTTTTGACTTTTATTGATTCTCCCGCCCCTAAGTTGAATGGCGCACTAGAGGAATCCCATTGTATGTCAAAATGTCGACTTTTTTGAGGTTACGTTTCAGTCAATATTTGATATTTTAAATGTTTTTAAACATTAAATTTGAATAATAAATGTTTTACAAATATTTAATATTTGAAATAATATTTTCTAATGGATTTTTAATTGCTTAATTAATTATAGATATCGAAAACGGTTAATTTTATTAATTAAAAGTTGATTGATCATACAACTGATTTCTTTTCAAATTTAATTATTAATAATTCACATTGTTTTGTTATAAATTATTCGCGTACAAATGAATGAATTTCTGTTATTTTATTTTTAAATATTTATTTTACTCGTCGGTCACCTGATACATTGTGAATGGAGTTTTTACGTGTTAATATTAATTAAATACAATTACATTTTTTTTCGTTATCCGATTATATTTTAATGTTTATTTTTAATTATTTTCTTTTTTTTCTATTAAATACAGGTAATTCTTTTTGTCGTTTAACATGTAAAATGACGGAAAAATTAAAGATTTTTAATTAAAGGATATTTTATGGAGGGATTTTTTTGCTTTAGATGATTTTTTGGAAATTTTTGTGAAGTTATATAACGTAAAAGCCCCTATACCGGAACACGATCATATGTCCGAACAGTTTTGACATTTATATATTAATGAAGTTGTTTCTGAAAGAAACCTCTGATAACAAAAATTATTATTAATAGAATGGTTATTTTTTAATTTAAATTCACCTCGCATTTAATGCTTCCTTACTAAATTAAAGAAATACATATACATATATATATATATATATATATATATATATATATATATATATATACATATATATATAACTTAATTTATATATATATATATATATATATATATATATATATATATATATATATATATATATATATATATATATATATATATATATATATATATATATATAATTTTAACATTTCCCAGTTAAATTTTCAAGTTAGCATAACAAAAATATACAAATAATTTTTATTAGTCCATTTAAGAGATTAGGACAGCTAAATTACCTTTTATATTGATTAAATATTATTTGCAGAAATGTTTTAATATACGTTCGAAATTTTACTGTGTATGTGGTTATTACAATTATTATTAATATGTATTTTATAAACATTTTTAATTTATTTTTGCTTCTAAAACACTTAGTTACTGTTTTATGTTATCACGTATAATAATTTTGTTTATGCCGAAACGTATAATCATTCATAAATCAAACATATTGATTTAAAACTTCAAAATTTTTATTATGAAATGAAAATAGTAGCCATCTTAAGTTTAGAGAGATTTCTAAGTGAGCTACTTAAAAATTCACTATGGTTTATGGTTCAGTTAGAAAGTACACGATAATTTTTTAAAAATCACGAGATGGCGAATGCCCTTATTTCATTTTATTATGTAGAATACGTATTGTATTTATGCTTGACTCAAACCATTGTGTATACTTATTTACGTCAAAATATGTCATTGTGTATTTCAACATTTTAAAAATTTATTTTTTAATTAAATACGCATTCGGAGAAGGGGTGTCTGTCTCACGTTTTCTTAATGGTGTTAATATAATTTATAATCATTCTGCCCGTTTTTTATAGATGTCAACATTTTGTAAAAGAAAAGCATTAATAAATATAAATTTTTGAGTTATATTTTTTAAAAACATATTCATTGGATTAAAGAAACTTTCTTTCATGCTTATTAAAAAAAAAAAAAATGGGTGTTTAATTTATTTATCAATTTTTATAAGCCAGTTTAATTACACACCTAAAAATAGTGTTCCGGTATAGGGGCTTTTACGTTATCCAGTATTTAATACATCTAACTTTGTAGATCTTTTAAAAAGAACAATTTGTTATGAATTATGATATTCAAAGTTTATTATATCATAAAAAAAAATACAGCTGAACTTTTTGCGGTGGATCGGGACCGCATATAAAAAGGTTTATAGAAAATACATAACTCAAAAGCTTTTTAAAGCCTCACGATTTGCTTAGAAGTTGCTTTTCTAAACAAGATAAAGCATTAATTTACACATGATAAACATTTTATTTCAGTTTTATACTTTAATAAAAATTGCGATAAATACATCTGTAAAAAAACTTAATGATGCAATAACTGATTGAATGTACTGATAACAATGTACTGATTAAATGCTTAAAAACAATCAATAATTAATTTTATTCATAAATGATCACAAATTAATTATGTAATTTTTAATGGACATATATGCAAAATTTCATGTGCGTAGGTCGAAAGATTACGGGGATGTGACAGACGGGTGGATAGACAGACAGACAAACATAACGAAATTATAAGAGTTTTGAAATTTTTTTTTAAACCCCAAAAAGTCAAAATTTTTGCTCAGTAGTTTAAATAATTGTTTTACCAGACGTGAATCTGATTTTCAAAAAATTTTATTTAGTCAGTTGTGAGTAGATATGTACATGACCTTGGAAAGTAGGTCGAAATTTACGGAGATTGTCTCACATTTTATCAACATTTTTAAAATAAATAAAATGATAAAAAAATAAGAACAATAAGAAATAGAACAGTAAGAATTTTTACAAATAAAATAATGTAAGAAGATACATAATTATCCTGTTATAATAATATAATGTTTCTTTTTCATGTGCTTGAAGCACTTACAGCGACGCCATTGATAAATAAAGACTTTTTTCAATCTCTTGAATCGTAAATTGGCGTTTACATAGTAAGTAACTTGACGCCTAAGCAATATTTACCATTCTATTTTCTAGCCACTTTTAAAATTTTTTAAAATTTTTGTAGGTCAAGATTTACATTCATATCAAATTTCAAGTTTTTAGCACTAGTAGAAGTGCTCTAACAATATAATTAAATTTGAAATTTGTAATAAGTCCCCATAAACGTTTTAAATGTTAAAAGAAAATAAGGTTATCCCACAAAATGATTAGTAAAAGACTTTCACAAATTTCATTTATTTATAAATGTAACAAAAAGTATTTGGCAATTTTTAAAAAACAGCAAAATTATTTTTAGACTCTCGTGTCGTTCATATGTAGTCGGTGTATTATATTGGCCGTTCCCAACATCTCAACATTCTCAGATCAGATAAGCTCAAATCAACATTCTCAAATCAGTTATTATAATTTTTTCAAGACAAGACTTTTCCAAATATTATTAAAAAAAAAAAATAATTCTATTGATTTGTCTTTCGGTCTGTCATTGACAATTAATTGTTGATCATTCGACATACATGTGTATTTAAGGTTATGTTATCTTCATTGTATTATTTATTTTCCATTTTTATTAAATGACCTTAAATTAAGTAATTTCAAAAATATGCTTAGTGATTAAGTAATTTTTAATAAACATTTTTTTAAAGTAAATTTAAATAACTAAAAATTTATCCATTCTTTCGAAAATATCTAATTATTTATATTTAGGCGCAGCCCTAGAGTCGAAAGAATTTGAAATGAGAGAAGCATAGTATATAAACGTAACACAATTTAGAATAATCTAGTCTAAATAGTTATCTGTGATCTAAATAAGCTTAATGGGCTAAAATTTTAGGAAACACTGACCTATAGAATGCTCTAATTCTGAATTATGCGCCAATCACCTTGTTAAAATAAAAAACAATTTACTTAGGTACTATATACTTATATTTTTTTGAAAATATTTTTGAATTCTAATCCCTTAAGAATTATACTTATAGGTTAAAAGCAGTTGAATGCTGGTAGATTTTAAAATCGCGTTATATCAAAAATTAGATTTTAAAGAAAAAATTTTTTTGTCATAAATGGAAATGTTGCTATGAAATTATTGCTGCTGTGAAATTGTTGCTTCTATCCAAATTATTGCTTGTTATAAACATCACTGTACTGAATAATTTATTGAAAATGTCTAATTTAAAGAAATATCGAGCTTGTTTTGTACCACTTTGTGATAGCAATACAAAAATAAATCCGGAAAAAATGTTTTTAAATGTCCCTCAATATTTTGAACGTTCAAATCAATGAAACAACCACCAATAATTTTTCCTATACCCTATTTCAAATACAATTGATCATGAGTCAAAGCTAAAAAAATTAAATAATTCTTGTATTCAAAACAAATGAATCTTCTATTCTTTTCTAAAAACAAACTACAATTTCAAAATTTACGTAAGTGTAATAATGAAAGAGATAAAGTCAAGGAAACGGAAATTGTTTAAATTCATAAGTGATGAAGTATGGTTAAATTTAACTGAAATGGACCATATTAAATTTTAATAATTCTGACACTTGTGACATATTACCTTTATGACGTCACAGACATCGCGATCTTTTGTAGTGCTATTTTTAACCAAATTATATTTTTAAAAATTTTTCAAGTTTTAATTAAATTATTATTTATTATAACTATACCATTTTTAAAAATTTTTTCGCATCGATTATCAATATTATTTTATGATATAGATTTGAAATAAAACAAAAAAATGATATTTATTTTTTATTCAAAAACCCCATTCTGTAAAATTAAAAATAATTTCCATTTAATTTAATAGATTTGAACGTGACTTTAGGGTATTCCATATTTGCTTTTAATAAATAAAACACTTTACAAAAATACCACTTTAATTGTTTAAACTCTTAAAACATGTTTCGAACAACATCATCATTATCAAATAAATGAAGATTATATTCAAAAACTTGCCTTATTTATACTAAAACGTAACCTATAAATGGTCGCAATGGTTGATGGGAAAATAGTAGGGATAGAAGTGGTGGGAGAAGTCAAAACAAGAAAAACAAGTTAAAAAAAGACAAACAGAAAATAAATTAGAATTGTAAATATCGGTATAATCGTTTAAAAGTAATTCAAAATTGTGTTTATAAATTTCTAATGTTTCTCTCTGGTATGCGTTTTGTGTCGACTAAATGTCTGGCAAAAGCGGAATCAGATTTCTTGTTTACGTTGGATCTGAATATATCATAAGAGTTGAAACAATAAAAGTGATATTTTTGCAAAGTGTTTTATTTTTTACTAATTTCCATTCTTATTTAAATTGGTTATTTATTTATAAACATGATTGTATGTAATTTGTAATTGGAACATCGACCATACTGAGATAGAAAGAGATAATATAATATGCAGATAGATTCATACCATATTCGGGGATGGACGTTCACTATTTTTGTTTTATAACCACTTTTTTTTTTATTTCTTTGCAACATTTGAATGAACTGATTGCGCAACGGTTTAATTATAAAAAAATTACATCAGCATTAAGAAGGCGATTGAACAATGATACGTGTATATTTATGTACATATAAATTTAAATTAAAAACAAAACTGGTTTACAATGAAATCATTAAATTGGTTGTGTCCAGATTTAATCATGACAACCACAGATTTTTATTAATTTTGAAAGTGATTAAACCATGTTTAAGACACCTTATAAATATTGTATATTTTTGTAACGTATTTTCTAACACATGTATCAGAATATTTTTGAGAACTAGGAGAGAGAAAAATTACAAATTTTAAAATCGAAATAAAAATTTAAATTTCTCTGTGAAACAATTCAACTTTTAAGTAGGGGTATGGGATGTGTACATTCACGAGAGGATAAAGAAAAACAATTTAAAAATTTTATTAGTTAAGGGAGACACTACTGTGAAGTTTTCAAAAAATCAATTTTTTAAAATTTTATTTTAATATATATATCTTACGGCAGCGGTTCCCAAAATTTTGCGCCGGCGCGGTGGACCAAATTATAAATACCAAAATATTTGGTGAGCTAAGAAAAAATTTTAAAATAAAAACGAGTTTGTTTGCTTTAAGCTTCGTTCGTAATTTCGGTGAACAAACTATACAAAATAGTGATGTTCAACCCAGTGGATTACAGAGCAAATTTTAATCAATCTCCTATTCTTTATTTTAACCAGTGCCAAGTATAGCAGATAAGGTTACAAGAAAAAAGAAAATCAGAGATGCCAACATCAAAAAATGATACCCTAGGAATTTGCAAATTATAAATCATACTAAATTATGTAGGTAAAATTGAATATTACTTACAATTATACCGTATTTCGACAAATCTTAGATGGCGGCACTTGTATTAGTGAATATATACATATCAAAGCATTTTCAGTCGCCATATTGCATGAGTTATGAACAGAAAAAACTAACTTTAAAACTGGAATCACAGTTTAAATAATAGTTTGTTTCACAAACAGTTATGAAACAAGATGACGTAAGAGTGTCATTTGGAATTCAAAAATTCCAAAGGGTTATCCATGTTATGTACCTAAATAATGCATAACATTATGCATACTAATACAGTGAAAATATCATCACTAAAGTAAATTTAATTTAGAAAAATAAATTTGCAGGTCAAATTATTTTGTGAAAATTTACAGTTGATAATTATGTAAATTATTTAATTTTATCTAAGTTTCACTGACTTTTTTAAAATTTTTAACAACGATGGCAGTGGAATTTTAACTGTCATTAAATTTTTTTTATTTAAAGCTTGTCATCAGTTATTTTTGATATTTCCTTGTAATTTTAGTGTGTTTTGTGATCTGTAAGATATTTTTGATATGTATTTAATTATTATGGTGGCTTAAAATGTCTGGTGATAACTCTTGTGCTGCTAAATTTTGTTTAAATCATTCAAAACAAAATTTCAATTTATGTTTTTTCTGAGTACCGTTTGATACAAATTTTTAAGTATTATTATAATTTGAATGCTTATGTAAAAATACGTTAAATAATAAATAATTATTAATATTTTATAATAATTCAGTTAATATTTTCGATTTCGACAGTGGTTGGTGCTAATAAGTCGTGACGATCTAAATTCTCGTGTTGAATACTGTCATCAATTTCGCGTTTGCTCAATTCATTTTGAAGAAAGTTGCTTTTAGTTGTTCATATAATTTAACATGACCATTATCAACCCGTAAAAAATCACATACATAATTGTTTGTACTTATATCAAAAAAGGATAGAAAGTGCGTTTCGCTACTGCCTATGGTAATAATATTTTATTTATACTGTGCTGAAATTATCTAAAAAGTTCAATCAACTTTTGCACAAAAATTATCTAAAAAGTTCAATCAACATAAGGTTATCCCACCAAATGCTCTTCAGTATACAAAAGTTCATTAGTAAAATTACTGGAATTCTGAATAACTGTCGCTTAAAGCATGGTGTTTCATTTTTATTATCGACTCCTGTATGTTTTTGATAGAAAAATCACATTAATAAAGTGTGTGTAATGCATGTTGAAAATGTATTAACATAATTTTACACAAACGTATCGTGTCAAAAGTTGCGATCAGAGGTTATCGTGAAATTAACAAATTTTTTTTGTTATAATTTTATAAAATTTAAATATAATATATAGATATTATTTAATTTATATTACTGTGCTATTTGTATCTTTATGTCTGACAAAAGACAAAATAAATGTGTAATGTAAAAATGTTATCAAATGTTTTGTAAATAATTATGGTATTATCCAGTTATCGATAAAATTATTGAAATTCTTCTTGGAAATACGTGGTTTAATTAAATTTTTTTTCAACCATAGTATCTTATTTAATTCGTTTCTAAATTGTTCTAAATTTATCTTTGCTAATATTCTCGTATTAGCGGATTTCCGAACAGAAATTGAGCTATTACAGCAGGTGTTACGGTTAGACTTGAGTCCAAAAGTTCTTTCCAGAAGGTTTTCTGGAAGGAAGAAAGTTTGAGTAATTAAACCTGCCTCGCCGATGTAAAACTTTGGGAACCCCTGATTTAAGAGGAGATTCGCCAAAAAACATCAAAAATCGACCTTTTTTATTACTTTTTTTCATATATAAATAAATATTTTATTAAAAAATTAAATATAGTTACCTACAACATTGTTTCTACATGTCTTGAGATTACATTTTTTTTTTTTTAAATTAAAAAATTCGTTAAGTGCGTGTTTTTGACACGTACTAAGTAATGTCACCTCAGTGAAAGTGTTAATTTATGATTTTTTGTTAACTCTATAGTTGTTAACTCTACAGCCCTCTTGCGTTTATTCAATATGGATGTACAACTCTATAATTATTCAATATGGATGTACAACTCTATAATAATGTTTCCCCCACTATGATCACACAACGATATTAATATGTCATCCTTCGATGACATAAAAGTGAGCTGAGTATATAAATGGCGTTGAAGTCGACATTGCGAAATTTTTCCATCTTGATGGTTTCGCGCGTTTTGAAATCCCCAGTGAACTAAAATAAAAAAAATCAAGAATTTTTTAAAAATATACATATACGGTTATGGCACTGACTAAGGTCTAAGAAAAGAAATAAAAAACAGTCGAGAAATCGCATTTTGAACATAAAATTTCAAAAATTATCGTTTTTTCTGGACTATAAATATTCGCTATTTTGAAAATATATTATGGAACCAAATGATCCTAATTCCTGTCAAAATGACGGTATCGAGGAATAATATGCACTTTGATTTATGTCAATATTTCAAATACTTTTTGAGATACACGAAGAACCATGTCGAAAAACGTACTTTCCAGAAAAAAGCATTAAATTTAAAGTTTTTATTTAAATTGAATTATAGTAAAGTGCGTGCACTAAAATGCCCATAACTTTTTGATTTTTCATTTTTTTTAAATAAAATTTTAGGAGAATATTTTCAACACCTTAAGGTAGTTAACTAGTTACCGTGTGACATGCTAGTAGAAAAAATTGCAAACCAAACTTACTTTATGCCATTATTGTATGTATTAATGGATAGATGTTGATGCATACTATTTTTCATACGAACGTGTAGGCATACATTCAAACATAGTCTGTGCATACACACTTATACTATCAAAGTTTTTTTTTTTTTATAATAAATGCTTTGACATCGTTGTTAATTTACTCAACAAACATATTAAGTGGTGTGCATATGCGTTTGGACGTTTTATTTTTTCACCTGTACAAGATAGACAGGTGCTATCGCGAACTTTTTTGTAGAGAATTCGATTCTCTACGAAAAAGATCTTAACAATTTTTAATGTATCTATCACCGTTTTTGCTACGTAAGCGGTAAAAGGTCAAAAAATGCTATTCATAAATTTTCAAGATTGTTTAGACAATAAATACGAATAAACCAGTAATTTAATATACAGAGTTGCCAGACTGCTTCGGTTCAGTTGCTTGAAATTGGTGTATTTATTAAAATACTATAATTTCTCTGATGATATCTTCAATTCAAAACGATCAACAAATAATTAAATTTTTTCTTTACATTCAGAACGTATTAATCTTTCTTTCCCTAGTTTTTTATTGAATTCTGTCGAGTCATTATATTGTTAAATACAAAATAAGGGTACGTAGTCAGAATTTTGAGATCTAATACATGGAGTAGATACAAACTTTAACCCTAATTATCTTAACTCAGAAGCGATCAATCTTTCCCAAGTTACAAGGACAATCAGATATAGCATTCTTCTTTATACTATTAAAATTTAAGACTATTCTGTCGAAAAGTTGAATGTCACGGTAACTACCTTAAAGAACATAATTATGGAGAATTTTTTTTTTTTTTAAAGTGAATTTAAATCTATTATGTTCGTTTAAAAAGTGAAAAATATTATGTTAAAGAAAATGAAATTTCAGTTAATTTAATTAATATGTAGATATGTAAATACTTAGTTAGTATGTATTTATTCTGATTATATTTTTAGTACATTATGTAAGTTTTTTCTTGGTTTTAATAATTACGATAATTGTTATTCCATTTACTTTTTTTATGATATCACCATTTCCATGTGTGTGTGTGTATTATTGTGTGCATACATCATTATTGTTACTTAATTAGTCAATTATAATTAGCATACAAGTCAATACCATTAGAAGAAAAATCAGGTGAATTTCAGTTTCATTTAGATATATTATATGTAAATGAATCTAAACGTAGGCAGAGATGTATTAAGGTATTTGATGCAAGATAGTCAGGTACAAAAGTATAGGTCAGCGAAAATATTTTCTTTTACCAAAAATTAGAGATGAACAATAATATATCGGTAACTGTTATTTTATAACTAGTATAGAAATATAACAGTTATCGTCAGTAACTGGAATACCCGGTAACTGGTTACTTAAATGACTCCTTTGGAAATAGGTACCGATAACATAGGTGGATATTAATATTTTCAGGGAACAGAGACGTAAGTAGAACAAGCCTTCATGTGGAATTTGTCTGCCTAAAAAATATAGTGTAAAAAACGACAGCTAGATGGCAAAACACTATGAATTTATGTCGAGTCTTTATACTAAAATATAGTTCGGACATGTCAGCCATTTTTCATCAAAGAATGTCAAAATAATTATTACATGTTTGAGTAAATTGAGTCTTAATAAGTTATAAGTTAAAAAGTTTTAAATTTAAATATTCTTTCTAAGTTAAATTACAGGATATTTTTAAAAATATTTAATTTATTTCCAGTTTATTTTTGACGAAACTTTGATGGAAAATGGCAGACTATCAAAAATCATGTCCTGTCCTGACTAGCAAAATGCTTGCAGTGCCACATAGTAGTTGCCTCTGTGAACTACGTCTCGCCTCAGTCTGAAATTGTCTAAAAAATTAACACAGGTTGCGTTTTCTACTTATATACGTCTATATTCACTGATATTTTTAAGCAACGATCACAGTATATTATTTTAACCACCTACTGAGGATTTTAAAATAATAACGCCCCAGGCAAGTTACACATTTTCTATTGTAGCACATAAAAAACCCTTAATACCTCTTAATACCAACTATTTTCTGTTGTATAGTTATTGTATTTGTAATTTTGTATCCATAAAATCGATTCCGTCTTACAATACAGTCGACTCTCGTTAATTCGAAACTCGAGGGACTCTTAATTATGAATTATAGAGAGGTTCGAATTATTGCAAGTAACAATTTTAATCTTTTAAACATTTGCGATGAATGAACTTGAACTTGTCTCAAAATGTACTTACAATCTTTCTGTTTCTTTGAATTGTCGAGTGTTTGACGCCGATGAGTTCGAATTAACGCGTCGTTTTGTTACGTAGCAATGATTTTTTCGTTCGAATTACCAAGTGTATAAAATGTATTGTTTTAGTTCGAAATATAAAGATATTTTGTAGGGAACGCGTGATACCTTTGAATTATACATAGAGAGTTTCGAATTATCGCAGGTTTGAATTAACGAGAGTCTACTGTATATTAAAATATCCAAATACCGTACCAGTTAATATAATAACTGTTATAAATAACAATTATTTTTCAGTAACTGTTATTGCAATAACAGTTATTAGAAAATAACCGTTTAGCTCATTTCTACCAAAAATTAAATAATGTTTTAATATTCTTCAGTTATTGTATTTGTATACCACATGTTTTTTTGAATTTCCGCGCGCTTATGCTGTAGCAATATAAAAGCATTGTTGAAAAAGCGTTGTAAAAACGTTGTAAAATAATGTTTATAAATTATATTTCATGGTGTAACTTTGTAAATTATATAGTGTAACTTTGTATTTTATAACATCTTAAATTTTTATCAAATTCCTTTGACACGTTTTCATTTTATGTAAAAAAAAAAAATAGTTTTCCCATAAGAGACCGTGTTAAAATTACAAAACTTTGAAACCGTTTTTCTCAAAGTTCGGGCGTTCAATTTTTTTTTTCGGGATAGGCTCGTATTATTGGTATTGAATTAAATAAATGTCTAAGAGAAGTTTCGTTAAAATCCTTTGAAAAATCATTTTATGGACTAACTACCATAAAAAAAATTCAAATTAAGTACAGCTGAACCTTTTTTTATGCGCTGGATAGGGATTGATTAAATGCTTCAAAAACCATTAAAAAGTAATTTTATCAAAGAAAGTTGTTATAGTTAATGTTTAAGTTTCTTACTGTCTTTTACCGCGCATAAAAAAGTCGCACAAAAGAAGACCGCATAAAAAAGGGTTTAGTTGTACAAATTTACAGACAGTCTATTTTGATAGGTATTGATGACGTCATCCAGATAAACAATTCCTTTTTTTGCCAAGTCAAACTTTATGGAAGTGCTTTCATTGGTTGAATTAGGGTAATATGGATGTAAACTTTTACTTTTTGCCATCAAAATGATGAAATTCTTTTTAGAAATATGACTGATTCTACGAAGTTCACTTACGTTCTACTAAATTTTATTAAGTTCAATTTTGCCGAGAAAGTAAATCTCACAGTATAAGTTCCGTTTTAATTTCTTGAAATACGGAAGCTTACAACACAAAATGTGATTTAATTCAGTTGAGAATATATTGTGATTATTTTTAGAATCAGCTATAATGTACATGTTATTCTGTTAGTACAGATTATTCACATTTCATTGCAACATATGATGTCAAATACGAATTAAAATGTCAAAGAAATATATTCCCCTTGCATTTCATTCTGGGGCGCGCTTCCATTGTTTTCATTTCAGCTGAATAGTTTGTGTATTGTAATGTATTTTTAAATGTATTGTTAGGTATTGTTATAAATTTTATGTAATAATCAGGGCTGGAAAATATTTAAAATGATTTCATTTTAAATATGTATTTAAAATACAAAATGCCATTTTGTATTTTCTATTTTAAATTAGTTCGGTCAAACCATTTTCCATTTTGTATTTAAAATGAAAATTTGAATCCGTTTTACATTTAAAATGAAAATGCATGTATACTCAAATTTATGTGTATACAATATTAATTATAGAACTTGAATTGAACGACTTGAAGTCTAACAAATTGTAAGTTAAATGTAAGTTGATTTAATTGAGTCAAATTTTTTATAACTCGAGTTGCAATGTCACTTGAGTTAAATTTGTTACTAAAGTTGCAGTTCTCTTAAGTCAAACTTTTTTGACTCAAGTTGTGTACTACTATCTTTAAGACACGTCGATAAGAAATGTTTTTGTATTTCGAGTAGATGATTTTCTTAATTTTATTTAGAAGTTGCAGTCGTAGCGTCGTCAAGATTTGAGTACGTCAAGGCCGAATTAAATTTTACAATATTTTCAAGTAACAATATTTGAAGAGTTAAGTTTCGTTTTCATATCATCCAAACTTTACAAAATTTTTTCAAAAGACTGCCTTTATGTATTTAATTTCAATACGTTTGATATTTTCTTAAATTTTTTTTTTTTTTTTTTTTTTTTAATTAATATAACTAAATAATAATAAAAAAAATTTATAAATTTAAAGTAAAAAAACCGTTTTGCATTTTATAATCCATTTTAAATAACTATTTTCCATTTTCAATTTTAAATATGTTCAGCCTAACCATTTTCCATTTTGTATTTTAAATGCATTTTTGGAAACCATTTTTCATTTTCTATTTTAAATGGTTTCTATGAACCATTTTTCCCAGCCCTGGTAAGTATAGCTTTAGGAACAAATGTGTATCTATTTAATTTTCTATTATTCTTTTAAAAATAGCGTATCTACGTAATAATGAGGAAGTTTGTAGTACCATTTACAAATAAATAAATATATAAATTAAATTTAATAACTTTGTTATAAATATTATAATTATTTTGTTCCGTATTGTTATTCGAGTCATGTACATTTTTTTTGTCTATTTGTTCAAAATACTAATTACGGTTAATTAATAGAATACGTATAATTATAATAAAAAAAATAATAACTGATAATATCAAAACCATGACTTTTAAGTTATGTTTAGATCTTATCCAAAATGTAAATATTAATATGAAAAAATGAGTCAGAATCTAAAATAATTTTAAGGTACTTTAACACAGTGTGATTGGCCGAAAAATTGTCAATTTTTGCGATTTTTTTTTAAGTTAATACCACTATTTAACAATACAAAAATATTTATTTTTATTTATTTTTATTTATTTTTTATAATTATTATAATTTTTTGAAAAAAATGTCTTTAAAAAAGGGCGGAAATTGGTGCCCTCGATTGCGGCCCCAGTTTTCATTTGAAAAAAAAAAATCAAATAGATTACCAATCTGTATTAGGTAAGCCGCTGTGTACCTATAGGGGCTTTGTTTTTTTTGAAATTTGAAAAAGTGGCGGCGGTTTGAATAAACAGTACAAAATTTGTTATAGTTTTCCGTGTGGGAAAATACGAAGATTTAAAAAAAAAAAGCTCCCATAGGTACATAGCGGCTTATCTACACACTGATAATCTATTTGATTTTTTTTTTTCAAATGAAAACTGCGGCTGCAATTGTGTGCACCAAATATCGGCCTTTTTTAAAGACACTTTTTTCAAAAGATTATAATAATTATAAAAAATAAATAAAAAGGAATAAAAAAAATATTTTTGTATTGTTAAATAGTGGTATTAATCGTAAAAAAAAATTGACTATTTTTCGGCCGATCACACTGTAATGGTACCTTAACGGTAGTTCTAATTCGCACGAACAAAACTGCTCCTCTGTGGATAAAATTAAATTAAGGGGGGAGTTCAAATAAAAAAGCAATTTTTTTTATTTATGATTATTTCGCTTGTTGAAATTTTTTTTCAAATTAGGGAGGGTTTCAAATAGAAAATTTTGTTTTTGAAACATTCATTATCATTACTCTTCCCTGTGGGGGGAGGGGGCCCTTTTTCACAAGTTTTTAAGCCTTTACAAGGAACGCCATATCTCAAAAAGTAATGAATATTTTTTAAATATTTTTTCATTATTTTATTCTTAAAGGACCTGTCCATAAAGCTGAGTATGGGTTTCAGGCAATTTTAAAAATTAACTATAAAATTGTAATCCCAAACTTCTAAAAAGTATAAAACCCAATTTTTTATTTTAAAAAAATGTTTAAAAATAGTTACAATTGTTCAAATGGAAAAAGCATACTCCACTTTATGCGCAATATGTTTATGAACAAAATTAAAAAAAAATTAAGTCTCTATCTTTTCTTGAACTTGAGATATGATTTTCCTTGTCGGGAAAAACACAACTTTCGGGAAGCGGTAAAAAACAAAAATTATAACAAAAGAAGCGGTTTACTCACTGTTTATTAAAACGTCTACAAAGGCATACAAATAAAAGAACATTATCTCAGTGCATACTATATAACTCATGTACACACCAAAACTTTTGAACATGAATTTTTTTGGCCAAGTTTTATATATCACCGTGTTTGTAAAGAACCACAGAACAAAATAAAAACAAAAAACGAGATTCGAAAAAAATTAGTTTATTAGCCGTTCCTGGCGTGAATTCCGCCCTTAATATAACAGTGGATTGGGATCACATAAAAAGTTTCATAAAAAATACATAACTCAAAACGCTCATAATTTCACGATTTCCTTAGAAGTTGCTTTTTTAAACAGGATAAAGAAATAGTTTACACATGGTCCAGGGTTTGAAATGTTTTCTTCCGAACCCTAAAAAGTACTACAAGAGAACATTCTGAAAATTGAAAATAACCATTTGTCTAGAGAGTCTAGACAGTCAGATGAAAATTGCTTGTAATTTCCAAAACATAAATTTTTGATATGGAGAGGAAAGAGTTCACAATTTTCTATTTAATTAATATCAAAATATGTACCTAGGGTGTTTCATTTAAAAAAAAAATTAATTTTTTACAATAAACAAAATAAACTGCATGTTTAAATTGCCTCTTACGATTAGCCAACACAAAATTAAAAAAGTTAAAATTTTAACTTTTCTTCTATGCCAATCGTTTGTGAATTGTTTGTGAATGTTTGTGACACTTTTAAATTTGTTTGTGACTAATTAGTTTATTAGTTATTAATTTGTTAATTATGAGCTTACGATTAGCCAACACTTTTTAAAAATTGATTGTAATATAGGCTTCCAGGTCCTCAATCGATCGGAAATTGTTTGTGAATTCTAAATATTTTCATAAAAACGTTTGTGACGGCGTAGTTTTTAAAAAAAATTAGAATATTTTGCTCAAATTTACAGTCTAGGGTTGGGCGAAGGGTGATAATAATCATAATAATCGACGTTTCGACTAGCGATGTTTTTTTGAAAAAACATCGATGTTTTTGGTAGATTTTTTTTAAAGTCGAAACATCGATGGTTGACGAAATTTACTGAACCATCGACATCGTCGAGCCGGCCGGAAGTAAATTAATTTTTTGTTTCATTTCATTTTGTTTCAGTTTTCATTACTAAAATCAATTATTTTAATTATTTAAATAAAGAAAATTTTGAATTATTGCTATTGTATGTCTGTTTTAACCTCGTCACTAACAATATATTGTACATCAAATTTAGGTTATGTTAATATGATTTTTTAATTGAGAAATAATTAAAAATTTTATATCATTTAAATTTACTAAACTACGCTTATTTAAAGACGTAAGATGAAAAAATTTAGTTACAATAAACGCTTGTTTAAATTTTCGTCCAGTATGCTGGACAAAAGTATACCCATTGACGTAAAAAATTTTTAAAAATCAGTAGCGAAGAAGTTAAATATAATATTTTTAAATTTTCGTGCTCGTTTTCAGCATCGCTGCCAAAGGTCGATGTTTCGATATAATATTTATAATAACATGGATGCGATGGTTCGATGGCAAAAAATTAAAAAAATCGATAGTCCGATGTCGATGTTTTTTACCGACATCGACCATCCCGCCCATCCCTAGTGAGTATACTCTCAACATAATAGAAAATAAACGTCTTGCATTGCCACTACAAGATTACTTATGGTTACACTAGAGGGCATTAATGTGTATGTGTAGGAAAAGTTATATTTATTTTTCATTTTCTTTTGGAATAGAAGCGTTCACAAACGTTTTTATGAACATATTTAGAATTCACAAACAATTTCCGATCGACTGAGTACCTGGAAGACTATATTACAATCAATTTTTAAAAAGTGTTGGCTAATCGTAAGTTTATAATTAACAAATTAATAACTACTAAACTAATTAGTCACAAACAAATTTAAAAGTGTCACAAACATTCACAAACGATTCACAAACGATTGGCATAGAAGAAAAGTTTTAATTTTAACCTTTTGAATTTTGTGTTGGCTAATCGTAAGAGGGTTGTTTAAATGCAGTATGCAGCTGAAAAGTAGGTACAATACCCTCTCTAATGTTTAATATTTTATTAGCTTTAATAAAAGTAAATTTACTGAAACTTGAATAGTGGTCGCGTGTCGCCACCATGTCTGTTTAATAGCCTGGTGTATGAATTATTCAAAATGGCACTTATCATTTCTTTTTATTCCCAGAACCCCTGCACCTACTCGGATTACCATTTCCTGTTTGTATTGTTGCATTTCTTTAATAATAAAATAAAATAGTATGTAGGTAATCAGTTTTATTATAATTTTTACCTTACTTGTTAAATGTAATTCCCTTATTATATTAATCCCCTGAGACTGTATGAAGTTGCTATCAGTGCAATATGTAGTGTGCTATTTAGGGGATTATTTTATAGCCTAAGAGCTGTTGAAAATTTTATATATACAGGTAAACCTTTTTTATGCGGTGGATAGGGACCGCATAAAAAAAATCGTATAAAAAAATATATTCAAAATTATCATAAATAGCTATAAAAAGTTTAGTTCGATTCAGATTGTAAAAAAAACTTTTTTTATGTGGTGGATCGGGACCACATAAAATAGTTTCATCCAAAATATCATACATAACTCAAAACGCTCAAGACCTAACGATTTCCTTAGAAATTGCTTTTCTGAACACGATAAAGCATTAATTTACACGTGGGAACATTTTATTTCATTTTTATAATATTATGAAAATTATGAAAAATACATCATCTCTAAGAAAACTAAATGATGGAACAACTTATATTCTTATGCAATGTACTACTGATAAATGCTTAAAAACCATTAAAAAGTATTTTTATCAAAGAAAGTTATTATAGTTGACGTTTAAGTTTCTGACTTTCTTTTGATTTTGATTCACATTATGCATTTTAGTGACCAATTTTTTTAAAAACTGGATAAAAACAATCGCATAAAAAAATCCCACAAAAAAGGACCGCATAAAAAACGTTTAGCTGTACATTTTATATTTACGTTTTTATATAATATTATGTTCCGTAAGGATTTGTCATTTTTTGAAAATTGCCAAATTTTGCAAAACTCCTTTTTTGAAAATTTTAAACAAACGGCAAATCCTTATCCTAGAATACTGGTGTGGTGAAGTGCACGCCTGGTCCTTGGTTTAATAAAACAGTCATTCTATATTTTGAGTAAAAAGTGGTTATGTACTTCTAAAATTAGAAAATTGTAACTGGATATAATTCTGTTTATTTCTAATCCAGTGATGTGTAATGTTATGATTGTTATGAATGCTATGAATGTTATTTTTTTGTATTCGAATGTTGTAATATTTTATAGTATGCGCATAAAACACAGTCACAGTCATTACAATTCAACAAAGCCATCATTTAAAAACTCATTAATTCGACTGACTCATTCCGAAATGTGAACATAAACATATGTTTCGTTACGATTTGTTTTTTCGTTAATAAAGACACGTTTACAGGCATCAGTTGTTTAAAATCAATACTCTTAATAGTATGGGTAACTTCAAAAATGTAAACTTTACCGCAATCGATGCAGCATCATGACCTTTCTGATGCGTCTAATACTACATGATGCGCTGCTGATGCTCTCTTGAAATTTGATGCACATTAGATGTTTTAGAACAGGATATTGGCATCATTTAACCTCTGATTTGACTATAGATAATATAGCAATACAGTCCTTGTATATATTATCTTTGAATTTCAACTTGGTTACTTGAAATTGAAAAAATTGAAATTATTTGAATAAAAAATATTACATATTTTAAGTGAAAGATGTATTCAGATAGTTTAAACAATTTTAATAAGAGGTAAATAAATTCATCTTTTTCAACATTTAGTTTTTCGGAATTATTCCTATAACCATTATGGTCATAGGCATAGCATCATCCTTTATTCACATTACCAGACTCTAGCCACGACAGCCACCTATATTTTAAATGTAAGTAGCTGTGATATTACATTATGCGCATGACACGCATCATCAAATTTCTTGATGCATTGTTTTGACGCATCAAATGCAAAAATGAATTTTTGATTTTTCGTTGTGATGCGTCTGATGCGTTTTTGAACTTTTGACTCTGCTTCATGCAAGCAGTGATGCATTTTTGAAGTTAGCCTATATTACGTGATTGAGGTTGTAAGTTGCATATTACACACGAGCGAAAAAGTTACGCAACAGCCGCGCAGTGGCGAGTGCATAGGTAATTGCGCGAGAGTGTAACATGCCTTACAATCGAGTTACGTACTATACTTTATCTACGACTGACATGAAATTCACAATAAACGACAAAAATTTGGTACAAATCTACAAATAACAATACATTAAAATTATGTAGTATTTGAAATTTCTTAAAAACAGTTGCTAGGTAAAATTTTTGTACAGATTCTAACATAATATGTATCATGTGTATCACTGTATAATATATAATAATATAAGAATTAATAAAAGTGTAGTAGGCATTGTTATTTTTAACATACATGCGTGTAAAGGACCATTTTTTGTACAGCTGGATATGTGGCTGTATGTATAACGTAGCTTACTTACAAGGAAAGGTTCCCAGGGGTCCGCCTCCGATTTCAATGCCGCTGAAGTATGTTATTCTACGTTTAAATCTAAGAGACACGTATTTTTTTTATCGGCGGAAAAACGGTTTGAAGAGGTGAAATCGCCCTTCAAAAATTTGGGTAAAATTTTAATTTTTGAAATATCTCGAAAACAGTAAGAGATAGAGCAAAAGTTTAAATGGGCGATATTACTCTTTTTTAAAGAGCTATCTATTGATATGCAATTTGTTCAATTTACATCAACAGGGGTGGTTGGGAGTTAAAATTTGGGGGTTAAGAGACAATAAGAAATTTAAACATTAACTATAATAACTTTATTTGATAAAAATACTTTTTAATGGTTTTTAAGCATTTAATCAGTAAATTGCACAAGGACATAAGTTATTGTATCATTTAATTTTTTTACAGATGCATTTTCACAATTTTTATAATATTACAAAAATGAAATAAAATATTTTCACGTGTAAATTAATGCTTTATCTTGTTTAGAAAAGCAATTTCTGAGGAAATCGTGAGGTTTTGAGCGTTTTGCGGTCCCGATCCACCGCATAAAAAAAGTTTTTTTTACAGTCTGGACCGAACGAAACTTTTTATAGATATTTATGATACTTTTTAATATATTATTTTTGTGCCAGTTTTTTAAGCTGTAGGTATTTCTTTTAATATTCAGTGTAAACGGTGCTTTAGAATAAAATTTCTAAATATGAAATTTGTTATCGCATTATCGGTGTTTTAATCAATATTTTAAAAATTTTACACCACTGAAAAATTTAATCTGTTCTACACACTCTACACATATTTTTTTTATAATTCGTTCTCTAAATATATCAACGAAAATTTTTTTTTCTTTTATTTTTATGAATTTTTGTTATGTAACATTAAAAAAAGGAAGAATATAAAAATAAAATTTAAGATGTACCCCAGAAGAAAAATATTATAATTTCCCAAAGGATTTTACTTAGATTAAAAAAAGTAGGTAAATTACATGTTATCATGAAATAAATATACTATCACGAAAATTTTCCGGTTTTCTTTTTTCTTTTTTTTTTATACAAATTTTCAATATTTATTAAACCCATCCTTGCATTAAAACAGAAGGAGTAATGGAATAAACTTCGATAATGTTTTTGTAATTTTCTGTAGTATATTGAATTAATTTGTTGAATCTATTTCAGTTTAATGGTTAATCGGTTTTATTCTGTATTAAGAACAGTATCGTATAAATCGTGTGTAACGATCATAGATATGCATGTTAAATTAAATGATTATTATCTATTATCTGAGAACAACCGTTTATAGAAAGAACGTTAAAAAAGTTGTATTAGATTTATATCATTGTATTATAATAGATAATTGGAAATTATAAGCTGATACGGTTGATTGAACTAATTCAAACAATGATACATACCTATTATATGTTAATTTTCATGGCATTCAATTTTGTTTGGTAATTTTATACCATTATGATCCAATTTACTGTTGATAATATTGCAAGAGCATTATTCGATGATGCTCATAAACCGTCTGTTGGACGAATTTAACCCTAGAATCATACGTACACGTCAAAACGACGAACGAACTTCTCTACCTGCTCCAATACTACAACTTATCGGTACCTGCTTGCTGTGAGATTTCTGTTATCTAATTTATTTTTTGTTATAACACATAAGACATATTTATTTTGTTTATAGTCATTGTCGTTTTGTTTGTATTGAAATAGTGTCCGTCAAAAGGACGTCGATGTATGATTACGTGATGTTTTTTTTTTAAAGATTTTGTACTTCACATATAAAAGTTTTCCTAATTTTTCTAAAATTTATTAAAGATATGCATATTATAATTAATTTATTCAATAATTATGATAATGTGAAAGATGATTACAGCTGTTTGACTTATAGAGACAACATAATACTGAAGTTTTAATATATTGAATCGAAAACTAAAGAATGCGTTTCAAGTGACTTAATAAAAGATTAACAATTTATTTATCAATTAAAAATATATCAGTTAGAAATTTATACTTTTATAAAAGATAAATGTATTTCGTATTAAAAATACATTTCATATTTAATATTTGAAACATCCTGTATACAAATTATATATTCGTAGTAGATGTTTAAATGAATAAAAAATATATTTCTTTCTTTCTTAAAAAGATTACGAAATATGTTTCTTTCATTCTCGCACGTGTTTTATAAAAACAATCATTGCTATATTTTTGGTATGAAGTTATGTATTTTTTAATTTATTATTTAAAATAAATTTTATGAATATGATATGCAAAAAAGGTATTAATTGTTTTAAAAGTCTCATTAAACAAAATTTATGAGTTGTGACAGTAAAACAATTTTATGGCATTTGGTAAAGGAAAGTGCGTGATATTATTATTAATTGCTATTTTTTTTTAATATTTAAAAGCGAAAATTGACACGTTATGATGAATTTGTTTGGAGTGTTTAATATACTGTGTGAGTTTTTCGAGAGTTGCCATTTTTATTACAGCCAAACCGTTGATTTAATCGAAAAATTGTTCAAATAAGAGTTGTAGATATCGACGGGGGCAACCGATTGCTATAGTCAGGAGCTTCATAGCTCTTATTATTTTCGAGCTATGATATAAACTTACCTCTAGATTTTTAAATGAGACTATATATTAATTTTTCGATAAAACTGATCTAATGCATTAATTAACAACATAAATGAGCAAAAAAAATTTTTTACTCAAGTTTAATTTTTTTAATTTTTGTTTAATTTATCAGTTAGGCGGTAAAAATGAGGCTACTTCAACCGATAATTTTTTTCTTGGTTACATTTCCATTACATCCAAGAAAAGAACCTTTTCCAGTATCATTTCTATCATAAAAATTTGGTTGTAATAGAAATGGCAACTCTCAAAAAACTCACATGGTAAGTTAGTTATTTTATTTTAAATTATTTTTTATTTAGGTAGGTACTGAGAGATATTAAAATTGAAATTTTTTTCTTTTTATGATAAATTTTTAAGTTATTCATATTTCGTATTTAACTTTCATTATTAGAAGTAAAACTTTAACAAAAATAATTTATACGTTTGTAAATAATATAAATATTTACAAACGAAAATAATTTCCCTTCCAAACAATAATTTTCCTTAGTGTGATATTTGAAGTAAAGAATAGGACGGCGCCTGAGAGGCGCCGTTCGAGTGCAAAGGGTTAAGCCTTTACACTGTAATATCAGAGTCGAATTTACCGCTGAGAAACCCTTGAGGAAAAATTAAAAAATATTGCCAGCTTTTTGAAAATTTGCCTGTACTGTACAAAGAGTTAAGATTAATTTATATTCGAGAGACTTTTGTCCATGTGGTGATAAATGTTTTATTTCACTATAATTACTTTTTGAAATTCTAATACCCGCATTTTGAATAAGTACTTTAGACAGTTTTAGTACAAATGTATATTTTATTGATGTGTTTTTGTGATTCGTTTCAAAGATTTATTGTATATTATCTACAATCGTTATTTACAGTGATTTAAATAAAACATTTTTTTTTATATATTCGTATAGTTACATACTTATAAAGAATAGAATCAAATTGAATTTTAAATTTATTTTCCAAATACGTTGCGTACTACCAACTTTCAAAATATGTAAATAGGTAGAAATGTACAAGTAAATATGTACATAAAAATTTTGTTCTTTTATAGGCGTAAATAAAAAAGTAATTGTATTTTTTACTGGTAGTGGCAATTTTTTTTTTATTGCAAATATAATTTGAAAATATATTCAAAATATGTATATATGGGTATGCATCGTTTAAATTCTACTTAACTTTGCTTAATGTACCGTTGTAAGAATAAATTTTGATTCGGATGAATGCATTTAAAAGTCAAACATCAATTTTTTAGAAGATAAGAACTGAATGTGTTTAGTGATAAAAAATATATTACTTAAGTAAAAATCACGAAAAATGACTTTATAAAAAGTACATACTTGTTTATTTTAAGGTATTTCGAGACATCTATCTACTGAATCTTAACCCCTTACTGCATGAATTATGAAGAAGGTGAAGAAAAAAATTTTTTTACTAAAAATGTCTTTCACTTCTTTTATTTTAGTAGCCAAATCAAGAAAAAAAAATTAAGTCTTATTGTATAGAAATTACTCGCATACGAAGCCAAATATGGCAGCTTCAAAATAAGCGCCAAAAATCGAAGAAAACAAGAAAACACACACGAATCACAACTATTCCATGTTCTTGAATATATAAAGAATGTGTTTTGAAAATTTTTGATTTTAGTACTTACCATTTTATTATTTTTAGTTTTCATAAATAAAATTAGCACCAATTAATTGCACTGTAACGGTCGGACACTCTGAACATAACTTCAAATAATTTGACAACCCGCACTTACCAAAGACAACAAAAATTACGTTCCGTTACTCGAAAGAGTATAAAGTTAGGTTTTAACATTAGTTTCAAAAAAAAAAAAAAAAATTTTAATATGTTGAAAAAAAATAGTAAAACTTAGAATCCATATATGGCTTCGTATGCGATAAGGAGTTAAGTTGTCAGTTGCCTATTGTACTATTGCAAGATTACAACTTCTACCTACTAAATTTCTTAACACTTTCAGTCCCATGGCTTCGGCATCCGAAACCAAACAAAACATCCCCAGAGGCCGACCGCGATCAATGATTAGTTGATTAGTTGGTTACGCATTATGTGTGCGATGTTTATCATCATTCATCACACGGATGTGTTGCTATTCGCACAAATACATACCAACACACACTACTCTTTTGGTTTCTATGTATAAAAAATTTTAAGATAAACAAAAAATACATAAAAAATATAATTTATATTTTTAAATAAAATTGATTTGAATGTCAGTATATATGTAGTATATACTACCACGTACGTATGTTTACAGTTTTACACATACATGTTGAACTGTGTTAATCTATTCAGTGTTTGAATCATTTTATTTTATGTATTTGTATATAAAGTTTTTTTTTTTTTAAATATTGCCGGCTTCCGGGGAAGTTTACTATGAAAGTGCTTGGGCCTCATAGTGTTAATATTAAAAACTTACTAGGGCCTCATAGTGTTAATATTAAAAATCGATTCATCGATATTTCGGTAAGTATTTGCGCAAAATTTTGGTAAGACCACCCCTAGCCGTTTATTTTCAGCCCCGTTTCGGAGCCCCAGTATAATTCTAGGCGACAATTTGAACCTTTAAAATGTAGCCTGTTTTAGAACGTAGAGTATCACCTGTACACCAATCAAAGAATTTTTCAAATCAGGTTGTTCTTGAGTTTATCTCATACTAACAAACTTTAATTCTTTATTATATTGATATAAATGATCATTAAAAATTAATACTATTGACAATTTAATTCATGTGTATCAAGTTCCATAAGAATATTGGTAGTTTTTTTTACTTTTACCATGGAAAAAAAGGATAGATTTTTACAGCGAAAAAAATGATACAAAACATTTCATTGGTCATTTCATCGTAGGTAAATACGATAAAAACGAAACAAAAATTCGTATTGGTAAATTTAACTGATTTCAGAACCATAGTAACAATGTATTAAATAATAATATGAATTTTAGTTATACTAATTTATTTTATTCGTTAAATTGTCTTACCGTATTACACTCTTGAGTTTTATATTTTATGCCTCCGAAGACGAACTTCGTCTGTTTTCGCAGACATTATGAATTCGTTGTGTGTGTCGTATAAAGAAGTGGTGGAAATCTAAAATTTCAGTCCTATTTCTATGAAAATATGTTTGAGCGTATTTTTTTCTGAATAAATTTGTGTATTCTACAATTCAAATTTCTTGCCTAAAAGCAATTTAACACGAAGAACTGTCAACCCAAAAACGCTTCGGCTTCGCTGTCGCGTTTTTGTTAATTGACAGTTCTTCGAGTTAAATTGCTAGGCAACAAATTTGCGTTAGACAAACCCAAATTTATTCGAAAAAAATACAAACCTCTCGTGTAATAATAAGTGAATATTTTTGTGTATTCCTGTATCTTAATGCAAAATTTAGAAATACATACATTCAGTCATACATATTTGGATTTGTTTTTATTTTATACCTACGTAATAATATGTACAATCAAGGTGTTGAATTGTAACCAGTCGTAAAATTTTTATTGTTTTGTACATAAATAGACAAAAAATTTTATAATATTTTAACACATTTTAATAACCCAATTTTACAGTAGCAATTTAAGAGCTCAGATAATTTAAAAAAAATACATTTTTAGGAAGGTTGAAACTTTTTTTTTAAAGTACCTAAAACAAACGAAACGAGCGAAAAATATTCATTTTTATTGTTTTTCTTTTTTTGTGACCTCCCCCCCCATTATAATTTTTCTTATAATAGGTATATAATTATTTTTAGATTCGCATTGGAGGTAAACAGCTGTTCGAAGGTGAAGGTTAAAACGGTAATAAACAATTTTTTCCCTCCGAACGATGTTCAACCATTAATTAATTAGTTTTTGTATAATTTTTAATTATTATTTGCTCTTTTTATGACATTAACTGCGGCATTGATAATATGTTTTAATTTTATTGTAAAAAAAAATCAACTTACATTAGAAATAAGTGAATTTTAATCTTTAATTATTCTTGACTATTTTTATGGTAATTATGTCACCGAAGGATGACATATTAATCTCGTTGTGTGATTATAGTGGGGGAAAAATTAATAATAATAATAATTATATATAATATAATAATTATAGAGTTGTACATGCATATATTGAATAAACGCAAGAGGGCTGTATTCTCACTGGACTTAAAAAACGAGCCAAAAAAATCATAAATTAACACTTTCACTGAGGCGACATTACTTAGTGCGTGTCAACAACACGCACTTGACGAATTTTTTTAATTTGTTAACAGAATTGGATTAAGGTATTTGGTTGATAAAACGATTTTTTCAAAGGCTTTAACGAAACTTCTCTAGATATTTATTTAATTCAATACCAATAATACGAGCCTATTCCGATTAAAATTGACTGTTTGTATGCGGTCTTTTTTTGCGCAATTTTTTTTTTTTTAAAGCTCTTTCATGAGATTCTTTAAATTTTTTTTAAGTATTGTTTTAGGAGTTTTCTCACCATGAATAAAATCTTAGATTGATTAGTATGATATATGTATAATATTTCACCCTTCACGGGTTCCTCAGGTACATTTTAAATAAAGGTTTCTTTATACAAAATTTTTTGGAAAGAATTTTTCCATTGTCAGTTTAATTCTATCATAGGTTTTACTGTTTTTACGTTGTTAAATAAATTTAAAATTTGGAATTTGATTGTCAATTTGGTTTTCATTATGTTTAAGTTTTTGGTATAATGTTCAAATCCTTATATCATTTAGTATTCACACCATTTTGAAGATAATATTATATAATATTGATATGATGTAAAGATTTAATTTTTATTCCATTATTTTACAGAATTTAAGTTATATATGATTTATAATTTTTGTACATTTCTCATCCTCACTTGATGAAACTTATTTTAAAATAGAATTTAGATAAAAATTAAAATAATTGTTAATAAAAATGTGAGAAACTTTAAGTAACCATGCTTGTTTTAGTGTTGTTTGTTAACTGTGAACATTATACCAAAAACTTAAACATAATGAAAATCAAATTGACAATATAATTCCAATCTTCAAATTTATTTTACAACGTCAAAACTAGAATTAAACTGACAATGGAAAAATTCTTTCCAAAAAATTTTGTATAAAGAAACCTTTATTTAAAATATACCTGAGGAACCCGTGAAGGGTGAAATATATATCAAACTAATCAATTTGAGATTTTATTCATGGTGAGAAAACTTCTAAAACAATACTCAAAATTATTTGTAAAAAACTCACCAAAAACCATACTAATAAATTTTTTTTTAAATATCCATCAGAGTGCATGATGAGAAAGTAAGAAAAAGTAAAAAATTTGAACATTTATTTGTGGTATAGTTGCTTATTGACTGTTTTTAAGTATTTAATCAGTACATTGTATAAGTTACTGCATCGTAAGTTTCTTTACATATGTATTTATCGCAATTTAATAAAATGTTCTCTTGCGTAAATTAATACTTTTATAACGAATTAGACGTTTTATAGCTATTTGTAAATTTTTTGAATATTTTTTATGGTATTTTATTATGCGGTCTCTTGTTTACCGCATAAAAAATGATATGCTGTACTTTGAATCTAAACAAAAAATTGATTGTGTGGTTACACCCTTACACATTTATTTTGATTATGTGTTTGATCGCACGTGGGCGCTACATAACGGATTGGAACGAAACGTGACCTATGTAACTTCACCTTTATATGTTATTGATTTAATAAAACTCTGATGAAATGTTGTGTGAAACATCTTATATTGGAGAAAAGAAGACATTATTACATCTATTTCTTTCATTTCAACTAATTCATCGTCGTCACGGATGAAATACTATCATTTAGTTTTTTTTTTTCACTGAAATCTTTAGAAATATTTTTTTCTACTCCTACTATTAAAAGTAACATTTTGTGTACGGCTAACTATATGTAAAAATTAACAATTGCCCACACTGTACGGAAATACAGTGGCAAATTATTTCCCACGCCTTAATATAATAAAAAAGTAGGCTGTTCCGTTAGTTTAATATATAAGAAATAATGCTAAAAATATACATATATGTATGTTGATTATTTATTATTGTTTCCATAGTTTCAGAGTATGCTTTGGCAAAAATTTGAACATCTTAGCATTGACATTATAAATTTATTTAAATTTTATTTTAATTATTTATGCTAATTTTATAAAAAAAATGTGCTCGTAGAAAAAGTATAGTGTAAAATACGTGGGAAAAGCTTATTTCTCACTCATACGAATTGTTGCACTCGCCCTGCGGGCTCGCGCAACAAACTCATATTCATGAGAAATAAGCCTCTTTTCCCACTTATTATAAAGGGTTTTCCAATAACAGGTGTTATTTTGAATAGCCTGCTATTTCGGTAGATGTCACTTTTGAAGCTGTCATTTTTTGATATTTGACAAGTAGAAACTACGCCATTAATAAAAATGGAACGATACACGCTTCAACAACGCACTGAAATTATTAAAATTCACTATAAAAATGGTGAAAATTTGGCAGAGACGGTTCGTAAAACTCGAACATTTTTGGGTCATCGTGAAGCACCTTGTCGGACCGCAATACAGAAATTGGTGAAAAAATTCGAGCTGTTGGGACAAGTTAGTGATGTGAAGAATAAAACCCGTGCACGTCGCTCAAGAACAGCCGAAAATATTGCTGTTGTAGCCGAAAGTGTTGAAGAAAACCCATTCCTCGTTGTTCTTTGGAATTAGGCATTCCACAAACGTCATTACACCGTTTTTTGCATAATTTTTGGATGGTATTGATTTGGACAACATTTATTTTCAACAAGACGGCGCTATTGATCTTTTACGGGAAAAGTTTCCGGACCGTGTTATCTCTCGAAGAGGTGATCACAATTGGCCACCGAGATCTTGTGATTTAACACCTTGCGACTTCTTTCTTTGGGGTCACGTGAAAGAGGTCTACGCCAACAGCCCAGCGTCGATTCAAGACCTCAAAGATGGAATTCGTGAAGCTATCGAGGACATAGGGCAGCCACTTTGCGATTCGGTTATGGAAAATTTCATGAAAAGGATATTGCCCTGTAAGCGTGGTCGTGGTTGTCATTTGCCTGATGTTATTTTCCACTATTAACGGCATACCTTCCTCTTTATAATGAAATAAACATTCGATCATTTATATTAAAAAATGGCATTTTTCTTTGAATATCAAAATAACACCTCTTATTGGAAAACCCTTTATATATAATATACTATTGTATAAACGGTCACTGCACATTTGGTTTTCTGTGGCACAGTTATTCATGTTACGGTATACAAATAATAAATAGGAGTAATTTAGAAGAGTTTTAAACAAACTTTTCCATCTTTTTTTTTTGTTTTTTTGTTTTTAACAAAATGGAAAAGAGGACAATAAATTTTTTAACTTCATTGACGTACAGCTTTTCTTACTGATGTTAGTAATTTATGTTTATTTAGTAAAAGGAAAAACATATTACCATGTAATGAGATTAATTTTGTTTGTATCTTTTTTGATTACAGCATGGAGTTGGCGTGGAATTTATGCGTATATTACCGGAAACGGGGCCACCATCGTTAACCAATGTATTTTGCGAATGTGATTCGAAAGACGATGTGGTAAGTATTCTTGATCTTTATTTTGACTACTTATTTTCAAACATGTTGGCCATATTACTGGAAAATTTGGACAACCTGGAAATGTTAGGGAATTTCTAAACTTTCTGGTAAAAATTGATTTTTATAATTTTGCATATTTAGGGATATAAAACTCTAAATCAACAATCAATTTTTCATTTGTTTTGAGATTAGATTTAAAAATTGGCGTGGATTTCTTTCTTTTTCTTGCTCGTCGTTTACTTTTTTTAAGAAAAAGTGTTAAAAAGTTGTTAAGAATTTTTTTTAACTTTTTGAGATAATGTACGGGCGGCATTTTTCACAAAATAGTTCGGAAATTTTTTAATAAAATTTCTGGAAAACCTGGAAAAGTCAGAGAATTTGATGTTTAAAAATCTGTGGCCACCATGCCAAAACTCAATGGCCTTTTTATACAACAAGAATTTTTATCAAGTGATGAATAATGTTGGATAGCTGACCGACACCTTGGATGAAACAGTTTCGACGGCATCTGGCACTGATGGGTCCTTAATGGGTTATTTTGAAAAATAGTAGGTACCATCAAAGAAAAGGGTGAAAATTTGTTAGGGTATGGAGCAGGAGGGAACTTTATAAAAGCTAAAATTTTGCAGAATTATTATTTATTTAACATAATTTATGAAAGTTACAGTCAGATCGCATTTCTGTGGGATATCTCCAGTCAGCATCTCTGGAATTTCTAAGAGATTGTGATTTCTGACTGGTTCTGTCCTATGAGAATGAAATTTGACTGTAATTTTTGATTGAGGTTGGATGTAATAATAATTATCCTGCAAAATTTTAACTTTTATAAAACTTTTTAACTGGCCTAGTTTTTGTGCTACAATAATCTACAGATCTAACTGTCTCACCAGTCAGCAATCTTAATTTTCAACTTTTATAAAACTGTCTGACCCTGAGTGTCATCAGTTTTCTGGCTATAAGACAATTAACATAGCAGAACTAAAGTACTGGGTGTTAGAGTACTTTTTAGTGTGGCCGTTGTGACCTAGTAATGACTAATGGATCATTTTAGTATGGAATGACGAGTCCCGGGAATGAACCAGATTTTTCAAAATTTTTTCCCTAAAGATATAGG